>BSBM01000936.1:1200000-1695000 GCA_027924585.1 Larix kaempferi
ACCATACAATTGGGTTTAGGTTTATAGTGTAGTTAATCAATGAGTGAGAGATAAGCAGAAAAATGGGTCTATAGGTACCAGCGATGAGACCTTATGAGTGGCTCGATGGAGACACAAGTTTCATTCCAAGTGGGTGTTGCAGTTCGTAGGGACTGCCATATGTTACAAATTAAAAGGCCGTATCATTCGCCGCTATCTGAGCCGCCATGAAGTGGCCAACCAAACCAATAGGTATCACCTTGACAATCTATCCTACCCGGAATTCCTAGGTAGTTCCGAACCTCTCGATGACCAATAATATTTTACGTCCTATACTCTTTGTTTGCAGAAAAAGAACTAGGCTTTTGAAACGTGTCCAGTGTTTAATACTTTCAAATAAAAACTCATGTTGACAAGTCCGCAAATGTAAGTGAATAAATTCAATTTTTATTTTTTAAGTTATAATTTTCGGCTTGACTAATTAAATCAATATAAGGTTTTTTTTTTTTTTTTTTTATAACGGACCAGCCACTGGGTCCGGAGCCTCAACCCCCAATATAAGTTGTTCTGCTGAAAACAAATCAATATAAGTTGTAGTTTCGCTTGAATACTAAAAAGACTTGAATTTTAATTTTAATAAAAATTATTATCTAAAAAAATTAACCATAAAAAATTAAAGATTGCCTTATTGATTATATTTAAAAATCACTAAAAAATCCGACTTATTAAGTTACTCCTCTATGTCTAACACTTCAACGAGAAATGTTCAATCTGTAAGTACTCTGACAAAAAATCAGGAAATCTTCCTGACAACAAAGTACTTTCCCACAACTTTTGAAATATGAGTCCTCCTTCAGAAGTTAGGTGATGCTATTAATCAATCAGAGTCACTGAAATCGATTAAGCTGTCATCGCTTTGAAATCACATAATCAACGAGATAAATCGGTATCGTTCATGGCCAAGAAACTCTATATATACAGAATGGCAGTAGCAAGGGTTCTACTGCATAAATTCAGTTCGTTATTTGGAGCTATCTGGGTAGGCCAAAACCTATCATATCTTAGCGTGAAAGAATGGCTCTTGTTTCTGTCTTACCGTTGGCCTCCAAATTGTGCCCGCCCAGATCATTGATGAGTTCTACTCATGAGATCCGAAGAACAACCCCAACTCTTCGGCGAGGGAAATCTGTGACACGTTCCATGAGCATGAGTTTCACCACGGCCGTCTCTGATAATGATGATGGTGTACAAAGACGCATAGGCGATTATCATTCCAATATCTGGGACGATGATTTCATACAGTCCCTCTCAACGCCTCATGGGGTGGGTAATTAGCTTCATTTCTATTTATTCTTCTGCATCTTCTTTCTTTTGTTCAGAATTAATCAATGTATTAATTTTCTCCTCTAATTTAGTGTACTTACATGGGTCAGACACCTTATTACCGTGAAAGTGCTGATAGAATTATTGCGGAAGTAAAACATATGTTCAAATCAATGTCTGTCGAAGATGGAGAATTAATCGCTCCTCTCAATGATCTCCTTCAACGCCTTCTGATGGTCGACAACGTTGAACGTTTGGGAATCGATAGACATTTCAAGAATGAGATAAAATCAGCTCTGGATTATGTTTACGGGTCAGTTCCTTATTTATTATGCTTTACATATCGAATACAGTACAGGATTATAACAAGAAAATTATTTTGGCCGGCAGTTATTGGAACGAAAATGGAATTGGATGTGGGAGAGACAGTGTTGTGACTGATCTCAACTCGACTGCCTTGGGACTTCGAACTCTTCGGCTACACGGATACCCAGTGTCTTCAGGTATATATCCATATTTTATTAATAATTGAACGTGTTTCATTATAGCCACCAGCTGAGATATTGATTGATAGTGCCTTATACATTAACTTCAGATGCGTTGAAACACTTCAAAGACCAGAAGGGGCAGTTTGCATGTCCCACCATTCAGTCAGAGGGAGAGATAAGAAGCGTTTTCAATTTATTTCGGGCCTCCCTCATCGCCTTTCCCGGGGAGAAAGTTATGGAAGAGGCTCAAATCTTCTCTACATTGTATTTAAAAGATGCCCTTCAAAAGATTCAGGTCTCCAGTCTTTCACGACAGGTGAGACAGTGATATTAATATCACATCTGTTAAAATGGTGAGAGGTTATAAGTTTAGCACTCTTTTCATCTGTGTTCAAATCCGGGGTAGGAGCAACTTCAGAATCCTTGGCTCTAGTCCAGGTAATCCCCACTAATATCTATCACTTCTGCTCATTTACATCATAGTGCGTTGTTTTTGGAAATCTGTATTTGTTTTTTGCAATCTGTATTTTATAATTTCAATTTCAATTTTGACGTGGTTGCAGGGAGAGTACGCTCCGGAATATGGTTGGCACACAAGTTTGCCAAGAAAGGATCTATCACGTCCGCTTATGTACATCAAATGACTTACCTTTTGCAAGTACAACCTATGTTTTATGATTTTAATTTTGTGATTGGCAGATAGAGTACGCTCTGGAATATGGTTGGCAAACAAATTTGCCCAGATTGGAAGCAAGGACTACTGGCACAGATATTATTGGAATATGGAATATTATTGTTTATATCGACTTGAATACAAAGATACTACTGGCACAGATGCGATCCCTTTGTTTTGAGAGAAAGTCCGGGGCGAAGATATAAAGATTTTACATATATGAACAGACACAGCTGTTCCACGTACTGATGGTGTCTGTCTTTTAGTAGTTTAGTTTCCATATGGAGTACTTTTAATTGATGCCTGTTGATTTTTTCTTTTTTTGGGTTCAAGGACGCCATATATGAACACTGAGAAACTGGTAGAACTTGCAAAACTGGAGTTCAATATCTTTCACTCTTTACAACAGAGAGAGTTACAAATTCTGTCGAGGTGATGAGATGTCATTGGAATATATTGTCTCCAAATTAATTAAATTTGAGCGGTTATAAATTCAATAAAGTTAATCCATGAAGTTTGTATCTGTAGATGGTGGAAAGATTCGGGTTTCCCTCTAGTGACCTTCACACGGCATCGTCATGTGGAATATTACACATTGGCCTCTTCCATTGCTATTGATCCTCAACATTCTGCATTCCGACTCGGCTCTGCCAAAATATGTCATCTTATCACGGTTCTGGACGATATCTACGACACCTTTGCAACAATGGACGAGCTCGAACTCTTCACAGCAGCCATTAAGAGGTGATAATTGCGTTTACCTCGACACAGCATATTTTACATTGTAGTTTTAAGTTTTATTTTTTATTTTTGTTTATTTTTAATTGTTGGTTACAATTTTTCATACTGGATTTCAAAATTATCAATATAGATATTAATTTATAGGGAAGAAACTTTTCCTCATTTTAGCTGTTTGTTTGTATCTCAAAAGAATGGAACCCCAACCTTTGATAAATCTGGTTAGAAGACTATAATGCCTCTGCATACACTAAAGTTAAGTTGTATATTGTATAATCATCAGATGGGATCCGTCCTCGATAAAGTGCCTTCCAGAATACATGAAAGGAGTTTACAGGGCGCTTTACGATACCGTAAATGAAATGGCTCGAGAGGCAGAGAGGGTTCAAGGCCGGGACACGCTCAACTACGCTCGACAGGCTGTACCGTAATTAGTTAATTTGTTTTACTTGTGCGTGTGCAGTGGGAGGCTCATATTGATTCGTATATGATAGAAGCGAAGTGGATCTCCAGTGGTTATATGCCAACGTTTGAGGAGTACTTGGAAAACGGGAAAACTAGCTTCGGTTCTCGCATAGCGTTGCAACCCATCCTCACGTTGGGCTATCCCCTTCCTCATCACATACTTCAAGAAATTGACTTTCCTTCCAAGTTTAATGCCTTGGCATCTGCCATCCCTCGACTGACAAGGTAACATTTTAAATCAAATCAAATCAGAGAAAACAATTTGCATTCATTGATCCCGAGACTGACATCGGCATGCATGATGCATGGCGAATGCAGGCGGACAGGGAACGTGGAGAAGAAGCTTCGTGCATATCATGTTATATGAAAGACAATCCTGGATCAACAGAGCAAGATGCTCTGAATCATATCAACGCTTTGATCAATAACTTAATCAAAGAACAAAATTGGGAGTTACTCAGACCCGGCAGCAATGTTCCCATCGCCTGCAAGAAACTTGTTTTTGACATATGCAGAGCTTTCCATTATGGCTACAAATATCGAGATGGCTTCGGCGATGCCAGTATTGAAATAAAGAATCTGGTGACGAAAACCGTCATTGAGCCCGTGCCCATGTGACAACGCCTCAGATCTAAAATAACTTCCTACTTAATTTAGGTCTTTTATTTCACCGTCTAAGTCTGGAGGTTGCATATGGAGCTAATTAGGGAAATTGGCCAGCCACTGAAGTTGGCCATGATATATAAGAGCGGGAGTTAAAGGTTGTCCGTAATATATGAGGTGGACTCGAGTTGGTTTATACCACATTATATAATAAAATATGTGCGTTCACTTTATTTTATCTTATTCATGAAATTCGACGCTTCTTCAACAAGTGTAAGACCATCAATATACGCTAAACGCATTACGAATATTAGCATCCTTTACAAAGATTTTGAATTTCGATATACATTGTACTAAATTTTATTTTAATTTGCTAAAGTATCCTATAAAATATAAAAGAAATAATTAATTGAAATTGAAGTCAATTTGAAAATTTATAAAGTAAATTCATGTCAGATATCTTTTTCCTTATCCATATTTTAAGTAAAAAATACTATCAATGGATTCATAGAAATCATTAGGAATTAATTTGCAAGCAAGAAATACCACCAATGGATTCATAGAAATCGTTACGAATTAATTTGCTTCTTAGTGTAGGGAGTTTGCTTTAGTAGAGGCGTGGTTCATGTCTAGATTTTTTTTTTATCGTAAATCATAATCATTATATAATTATTAGAGGTATCTACAAATTTTTTTAGAATTAGGTGCAAAGCATATGTTCGCGTTGGTTCACCCTTAAGAAGGAAAGAGACGGATCTTGTGCAAGGCTATTTTCCCAAAATTTTAAAAGTTAATTTTATATATATTTTTAAATTAAAAAAGTCAGTGAAGCCCTAAAATGACATGGTCGAGTGTTGGTCCACCCTATCATGGCCTTAAAATAATCAATCAACTTTTTTTTAGCTTGTAGGTATTTTTGTACACTTGTGCCGGTTCTTTTCCATTTTCGAAATAGCTAAGCCACTCAAAAGTTATAGCCGAAATAAACGACCTATGTTTTATACAAATTTGACAAGAGTGCAATTAAAATTGAATTAAAAATAGAAAACAATAACAGGTTTATTCAAAACATATATAGTTAGAATCTGCATAGAGAGCTTGACAACTATGTGGAGATTCATCAGTAGTGCACATGTGGAACTAAGGGTGAAAAACACGAAGTTACAGAAATTGGTGTGTTCTACTATAACTCAGTCCGAGCCTTAAGGTTTGGCAATTTGAACCTAGTACCAAACTTGCAAGGGAGCAAAAAAAATTTGAATTTAAACACGCCTACACGCAAATGCGTGCACGCGTACTAGCAAGCACGCTTTCTTTCACACCCTCATTTTCTTTTCTTCTTCTCCCTAAACCACCCCTCCCTCTCTATAACCCCACCCCAATCTCTCTTCATATCTGCCCAATCCCCCCTCTCTCTTCCACTCCGCCCAATCCCTCCTCCCTCCCTCACCTCCTCTCTCCTTAACCACAAGGGTTAGGGGATTTAGTCATCCATTTCCATGAATAGCACCTAAATCCATGACATATGATTTCCTAAATCTAGCCTTGATTCCAAGTATGAATATGGGTGTGGTCATTCTAATTTCTTGGATTCTAAGTATGGGTGTTTGGTCCCTATACATGGTTGAGTGATGGAACCTTGGCTTTAATCCCTAAAATAAGAATGTAATCATCCAAGCTCTACTACAAACATAAAATAAGATAATATAATTAAATAATTAATAATTAGGTTAACTAAAGTTAGGTTATGAAATGAGGCGTCTCCTCAACATCAAATGCCCGAGCCATATTTAAGGCACGGCCATAATTGTAACATATCACCTTTTTATCCTATCATCTAATATATATTACTCCTATTTATTACTCAACATGAGAGTCGGATTCGACTATTAACGAGCCAATCAGATACGGTTGCTGCATTTAGTATCAGAGCCCATTCTTGGGCATTCTGTTGATACGGGCATTTTGCCAAATAATTCAGAGTTTCTCCAAGATTGGTCTTTGACAAGCCTTAGGTTTTTGACCTGTAAATTTCAAACTTTCAACTTTTGTTGAAGAACAGTCTGCCTGATGCCACAAGGAAAATAAAAAATTTTCAAAGGAAAGACTGTGCGTTCTCCACAAACCTCCATAGATCACTATGCTCCCCGCTCCCCCTCACCTGTCATCAATCCATCCATTTCCCCTCGTCCATCTACTTACACAACACCCTCCATCCTGGCGCTCTGCCACGGGATGCCACTCCACTCCAACGCAACCCACTGCCCCTTCACTCGCCCAACCACTCGTTGTGTCGTTCCCATCTGCGCCCTCTGCTTCCATTGCCATCCTACACCACGGCACACCCATTCCATTTCACCCCAGCTAAACTCCATCCACGCCATCATTCACTGTACCTTCTCCCCCGCACTCCCAATATTCCACACCACCACGTGCTCCAGCCACACTTCCCATAGTCCTTCCCCACGCCATCTTGCTACATCCACTCACCCTCTTCACACTCATTCCTCCAGTGATCCTCAACTGTGTCCCTCGATTCCCTTCACTCCCTCACATCTTCCCTTGCAGCCAGCTCCTTCACGTCCCTCCCTCTCTCCCTTTTCATTCCACCATCTCCCGCGTAGGCTCCTCCATCCCTGCGCCCTCCCATATCCTCCTCCTTCTCTCCCTCCCATTCCGCCAACCATCTCCCAAGTAGACTCCTCCATCCCTATGCCCTCCCATCTCCTCCTCCCTCTTCCCGTGCAGACTCCTCCCCCACCACGCCAACACATCCTCCTGCTGCATTTCTTTCCCCCGCGCTGCCACCACCGCCACCACCGTCGCCTCTTCCATGCTGCCTTTTTGCAAACACACCCTTCCATGTCTAGCCTCCGCTCCTGCTCCACTGCCTTGCCTACTCCCCACCAACACTAGCTCAACCGTCCTCCTCCAAGCTGCTGCCTCCCAATAGCACTGCTCCACCACTACACCACCCAACTCACAACCCTTCTACCCTTTTTTTCCGCCAATGACCATAAACCCTAATTCGAATTAGGTCAAAACAAAAGTTTTTAATATAATAATAAATTATTATTATTATAGTTCGAACCTTATAAGAAAATAAAATATATAATATAATAATATTAATTTCAATTATTATTATTATATTTTTATTTTTTTCCATTAATCTTTAGAAATTAACAATAATTATTATTATTAAAAAAAAATTATTGTTCTATATCACATCTCAAAAACAAGAAAATATTAATAATATTATTATTAAATTTAATAATTATTATTATTATCAAAGAAAAAAAAACAATTCTTTTGAATAAGAATTGTTTGGAGAACAAAACAAATCAAACAACAAATTCAAGCCAAAGGAGACAAATCAAAGAAGATCATCGCTCGTCAGAGAAGACAAAATTGAAGAAGTCAAAGTCAAGTCAAGGAAGACTCCGTTTTAAAAGAATTGAGGCTATCTATCATCAAAGAAGTCAAAATCAAATACCCTCTATCATCGAAAAAGTTGAATACTATCTATCTCCGAAGAAGTCGAGATCATGGAATATGGTTTGCGACTACGAACAGAGGAATTAGAAGCCAAGTTAAAACGTTATCGAAAAGACAATGAAGAATTGCGCAACATAAATAACAGTTTAGAAATAAGAATTGAATTACAAGAAAGGTGCAATGAAATAAAAATATCTGACTAGGAAAGGCGTATAGAAAAATTGTATGCACAAATTGATGAATTAAAAGCCGAAAATGAATTCAATCAGAGGTTAGGAAATCAAGATATAAAGAAGGAAATAAATAATTACGAAGCAGAAATAATACGCTTGAACAAAATCATTAGCGACAAAGATGAAGAACTAACTCAGATACGACATAAATTAGAAATTCAAGAATCAGAGGTCAACCAATGTCGACAACAGATAAAAGTTCTTCAACAACAAAATGACGACTCTAAAAAGGCACACAAACTGGAGATCGCAAAGAGTAATAAAACACTATCCAACAATTCCCAAGAAATTTTCAGATTAATCATAACAAGACACTAGTCACAAAAATTAAGAAGTTGAAAAATAGTCGGAAGACAGAACAACCTACGGAAGACATTGAAGGAAAACTTCTAGACAAGCGGGAAGAAAATAGCTGCATCATAAGTCATAATGAAGATCTTAAGGAACAAATTAAGAAGTCTGAAGATGACAGAAAATCGCAAGTCGAATTGATCAAGAAGTTTCAAAATGATAACAGACAGTTAGGAAACAAGTTGGAAAAGATACAGAATGAAACCTTAAAACCTCAAGAGACAAAAATAAAACTTCCAGCTTAGATCAATGCTCAAAAGATGACACTCGTAAAAGAAAATGACATTGTGAAATTTCCCTATCGACACCCCAACCATAAAAATCGATATTCTAAAAAGTGGGAAAGGTCAAAAGATAATGGTACTAATGTGATCAAAGCTCCTAACGACAGATCAGTAGGGAATCCCAACAGTCAACAACAAATCAATTTGGGATGGATTGACCCATCCACATATCGAAAGTTATGCTCTACACTTAGCAGTTTGTATCGACACGTTTCGTCATCCATGACATCGCAAAGAACAATGCGGCAAAATTATAAGGCTTTGAGGACAAAGCCTTTCTAAGAGAGTGGCAATGCTACAAACATAAAATAAGATAATATAATTAAATAATTAATAATTAGGTTAACTAAAGTTAGGTTATGAAATGAGGCGTCTCCTCAACATCAAATGCCCGAGCCATATTTAAGGCAGGGCCATCATTGTAACATATCATCATTTTATCCTATCATCTAATATATATTACTCCTATTTATTACTCAACATGAGAATCGTATTCGACTATTAACGAGCCAATCGGATACGGTTGCTGCAAGCTCAAGAATAACGCCTTAGTCCACTACACACAACCTCTCAAGCATATCCTTCGCTATGAGTAGCAATACTAATGATATTAGGAATGTATGATCTCCAGGTATATATCCAAGGGTCTTAGAAATGATTGAGGGAGAAAATTCAGGCCTTATGCCCTAATGAAGATGATAGAAATCTAGGCTCAAGATCGATGCCTCAAACCTAAAAAATAACCTCCCAAGGGGATATGGGCACCATTATGAGTTTCCGAGTAGAAGGTATGAGTCACGGGGCCCTCAAGAAGGTGATGGGAGGAAACCTAGGAATTAGTCCCCAAAGGATAATTTTGCACATCCAGAGCCAAAAACAATGTCGCGAACCTAGAGACACGATCTCCCAACAGAAATATTCACCTTTGAGTTATCATATTAGCACCATTAGTTTTTATGGTGAACCAGGCAATGATCTCAAGTTTTGGATCAAGGTTAAGAAATGAAACTCAATCATTAGGCCCAAAAAGTAACTCCTAGGGCTCAAAATCCATCAACAAGGGCCTCAAAACGACCACACAAGAGTTATTTATGGAATATTTGTCTTTCAGTGGAAATATGGCCACCATTAGAAGGTGTTTTAGCACCAAGGATGGGTCATGGCACCATGGACATTGTTAAGGGAGTAAACCCAACCCTTATGACTCAAATTATGCATTCAGGCATCCAACTCGGAGAATAATGCCTTTAACCACCACCAATGGTTTCTTGAGAGTATCATCTACCTCCAAGTTGGGATATGGGCACCATAGGGAGGTTTTGAGCACTTGGTATATGTTATGGTGCCTTGACCATGGCTAGTGGATGAAACTTGGGCCTTGTTCCCTAAAGGTGGCTTTTAGGGGTCAAGGGACATGGACAAGGCCTTAAAGCACCAAACAAGACCTTTCTATGGAATCTATGGCCTCTAAGAAGGGATATGTGCGTTATAAGAATGTTTTTAGTAAGTTAGGATTGTGTCATGGCAACATAGAGATGGTAGGGGGTAGGAAAATAGGCCTTAGTAGGCCCTAAAAGAAGCTTCCAGACCTCTAGGACTAAGAATTTCACCAAGAACCACCACACACCATCTCTTGAGTGTATCCTTGACCTTTGAGGGTGAATATGGGTACCATTATTGGTTGGTGAGCACTAGGGATGGGTGCCCGAATGTTAACCAAGGTTAATGAAGGAAACTCTGGAATTAGGCTCTTAAAAAGACCACTATACGGCTCATGGTATTGGAATGATGCATTGATACACCATAGATGACTCCTTGAGGGTATTTATGGCCTTCAAATGGGGATATGGGCAGCATTCAAATTTTTTGTGCACTAGATATGCATGGTACTGGGACCTTTTACACACGATCAAATGAGTAAAATTGGGCCTTAGGTCCCAAAGGAAGTAAAGATACATCTAAATCAATGAATGACACGCTAAGCCATCACAAAGGACCTTTCCAGGGTATCCATGGACTTGAAGTTGGTATATTGGTTCCACTAGGAGGTTTTCAATACCCAGTATCCATTTGTTCAAGCCTTTGTTGGGATCTATGGCCTATGAGAGGGGTTATGGGCTCCATTAGAAGGTTTTTAGTACTAGGATTGGGTCATGGAAGCATAGACAAGGTAGGGGGTAGGAAAATAGGCCTTAATAGGCCTAAAAGAAGCTTCCAGGCATCTAGGACTAAGAATCTCACTAGGAACCACCACACACCGTCTCTTGAGTTTATCCTTGACCTTTGAGGGTGTATATGGGTACCATTATCAGTTTGTGAGCACCAAGGATGGGTGACCAGGTGTTAACTATGGTTGGTGTAGGAAGCTTGGGCATTAGGCTCTTATAAATACCACTATAGGGCTCATGGTATTGGAATGATGCCTTGAACCACCATAGATTACTTCTTGAGGGTATTTATGGCCTTCAAATGGGAATATGGGCAACATTCAAATTTTTTGTGCACTAGGTATGCATGGTACTAGAGTTTTAAACACTGTCAAGGGAGTAAACTTGGGTCTTAGGTCCCAAAGGAAGTAAAGCTATGTCTAAATCCATGAACGACACATTGAGCCATCACATAGAATCTTTCCATGGTATCCATGGACTTGAAGTGGTTATATTGGTGCCACTAGGTGGTTTTCAATACCTAGTTTCCACGTGTTCAAGCCTTTGGTGGGACCTATGGCCTCTTAGAGGGTATGTGAGCCATTAGAAGGTTTTTAGTACTAAGATTGGGTCATGGAAAAATATACATGGCATGGAGTAGCAACATAGGATTTAGTAGGCCCTAAAAGAAGCTTCCAGGCATCTAGGACTAAGAATGTCGCCATGAACCACCACACACCGTCTCTTGAGTGTATCCTTGACTTTTGAGGGTGGATATGAATACAATTATAGTTTTGTGATCACCAAGGATGGGTACTCGTGTGTTAACGATGGTTGGTGTAGGAAGCTTGTGAATTAGGCTCTTATAAAGACCATTATAGGGCTCATGGTCTTGGAATGATGCCTTGAACCACCATAGATGAATTCTTGAGGGTTTTTACGGCCTTCCAATGGGGATATGGGCAGTATTTACGACCTTAGTCCACTACACACAACCTCTCAAGCATATCCTTCGCTATGAGTAGCAATACTAATGATATTAGGAATGTATGATCACTAGGTATAGATTTAAGGGTATTAGGCATGGTTGAGGGAGAAAAATCAGGCCTTATGCCCTAATTAAGAAGATAGAAATCTAGGCTTAAGATCGATACCTCAAACCTAAAAAATAACCTCCCAAGGGGATATGGGCACCATTATGAGTTTCCAAGTAGAAGGTATGAGTCATGGGGCCCTCAAGAAGGTGATGGGAGGAAACCTAGGCATTAGTCCCTAAAGGATAATTTTGCACATCCAAAGCAAAAAACAGACGGATCTCTAGAGTAGGGCTACTTTTCCAAAAACTTAAAAGTTAATTTTATATTCTTTTTAAATTACGAAATTCAATGAATCCCTAAAACGACATGGTCGAGCGTTTCTACACCATATCATGGTCTTGACATAAGCAATCAACTTTTTTTTTAGCTTGTAGGTATTCTTGTACTCTTGTGCAGGTTCTTTTCCATTTTCAAAGTATGTAAGCCAATCAAAAGTTATAACCCAAATAAATGACCTATGTTTTTTACAAATTTGACATGAGTGCGGTTAAAAATGAATTAAAAATAGAAAACAATAACAGATTTATTCAAAAAATATATAGTTCGATGTTGCACATAGAGTTCGACAAGTGTGTGCAATTTCATCAATAGTGCACAAGTGCAGCATATGCGAAACTAAGCATGAAAAACATGAAGTTCAAGAACAACGCCTTAGTCCATTACACACGACCTCTCAAGCATATCCTCCATTATGAGTAGTGATACTAATGATATAAGGAATGTAACCCCTATAACCATTGACATCTACCCCTTATCACCAATATACCCTATAACCAATAATCATTATAATTCCTATCTAGTAACCCTTATAACCCACAAATCCTATAATATGTATATATTATTACGCAAAATCACTAACTCGCATCATCCTTTTGTACATATAAATATTCATCCTTATAACCATAAATCCATGAACCCTATCTCTCAATCCCCAAACCCTCGACCATTAGTCCCTAACCATTGAAATACCTAGTCCCTAGTACAACTAACCATTTATAACTCTTGGCCCACTATGATCCTAAACTAGTATAGCCCCTAAAACTCCTAAATCCTAACACATAATGATATATCCCCCATTCCCTAACACTTAAATATCCCTTAACCCCTATAATCCTAACCACCTAATCCTAACCTCTAAAGTGTTTAGTCAAATAAAAATTAACCCCTAAACCTTATAACTTATATAACCCATAACTCTTAACCCTTCTAATAACTAATTTATGTCAAACTTAACTTTGTTGGTAGGCGGTTTGATGAGTCAACATCACAGCATCGCAGATGCTGCACAAGGCCAAGGGTACCACGAAAGGAAGAAAGCAGCGCGCATGGAGATAGTACTTTTTGTAGTTTTTGGCTCATTTGGATAGCGTCATATGCATTTTGGGGAATTTGGACCGCGTCATATGTAGTTGGGGTCATTTTGACCGCGTTATGTGGGATTTTGGGTTAGTTTTTGTAAAGTTTGGTAAGAAGTAGTTAGGCGGTTGCCTAAGTGGACCACAAATGTAAAGGCGCAAGCCTATAAATAGATGTAGGTTTGTAAGTGTCGAGATATTTTTCATAAGTTGTTGAATCTTGACATCCGAGAGATCTTGATCCGAATAAGCTGAAGACTAAGTATTTTGTTGTATCTGGGTTTTTGCGGAGATAAATATGATTTGACAGAGTTTTTGAGCAGAATCCTTGTGTTGTTTCCTTCTCTCCGTGGCAAATGCATTTTGCGATATGAATTGGTGAATGATGCGATCTTTCCTTGTTGCAATTAATGCTTTACTATTTTATCTGTCGCATACTAATGGTTCTGTCAATAATGAGATCCGTTGAATGATGTTGCAATCATGTTTAATGCCCGAGTTAAATGCTTAGATCTACTTAATTTATTTGATCTTATTCAAAATCTTTGTAAATGATGCCAATATTTGTAATGCGTTCACTTTATTTGATCTTATTCATGAAATTCGACGCTTCTTCAACAAGTGTAAGACCATCAATATATGCTAAACGCATTACGAATATTGGCATCCTTTACAAAGATTTTGAATTTCGATATACATTGTACTAAATTTTATTTTAATTTGCTAAAGTATCCTATAAAATATAAAAGAAATAATTAATTGAAATTGAAGTCAATTTGAAAAGTTTCAAAGTAAGTTCATGTCAGATATCTTTTTCAATTTGAAGAACTTGTCAAACACAAGAGAGCGAATGCAATTGATGGAGATGATTAACCTGCAAATCACAATCAAAATAAGAATGATAAGGTCGAACAATCCACCCTTTTAGAGTTGCATCACACCTGGGATTGGAAATCAAGAAAGTTGAATGGGTCCAATGTATCAAATCCAAGAACTATGTGGAAAACTCAAGCTTCTAGAGTGGATTGGAGTGTATTTTTCTACTTTGCATGCACATGAGATATTTCATGCCAAAACTTCAGTAATTTTGAGCAAATTCACTCAAATCTTCTTGTAGAACACTTGTAGAAAAGAGATCTTGTCCCTGCAATGGCTCTTATACCATGTAAAATTAGTCATAGCAGATCTAATGAACAAGTAAATCAATCACAATAGATGAAACTCAGAAAATATGGTGTAAACTGTGAAAAAGCATGCATCAGTGCTCTATATCCCAATAAGGGTGAAAATACAATACAATACTGTCACAATGAGTGAGCAATTCGAATTAACCAAGGAGTTCATTCAAATTAACTTAATGGAATAGCTTGGCTCCAACTAGGAGTCCTCATCATCATCAGTGGTGGTCATTAATGCACAAGTAACTGTTAGACATGTTTCAAACTGAGTCTAACTGAGTCTAATTGAGTGTAATAAATGTAACTGATGGTAAGTGGCACTAATCTAGGGATGGAGGCTCATTGGAGGGCGCATGAAGAGTTAACTGCACTTAGAATAGGTAGTCATGTCCCATCGGAGGTCAATCGGAGTGATAACAGAAGTGAGGAGTCAGTCTAACCTCAAATCAAGGAAATATTGGTGGCTAGCTGGACTGGTAGGTGATAAAGGCGCCCTTCTGCAGTGGTAGGTGAGAAGTGGGCGCATGACTGACTAGGAAGGCTAAACTGATTGGAAAGTAGCTCCCAAGTGCTGGTAGACTAGGGACTAGATGCTGGAGGTACCATACTGATGAATGGGCCGTAGGTAATCCCTAGTAATATCTATCACTTCTGCTCATTTACATCATAGTGCGTTGTTTTTGGAAATCTGTATTTTATAACTTCAATTTCAATTTTGTGGTTGCAGGCAGATAGATTACGCTGTGGAATATGGTTGGCACACAACTTTGCCTAGATTGGAAGCAAGGATCTATCACGTCCGCTAATTAACATCTAATGACATTAGTTTTTATAATTTCAATTTTGTGATTGGCAGATAGAGTACGCTCGGGAATATGGTTGGCACACAAATTTGCCCAGATTGGAAGCAAGGACTTACATCGACCTATTTGGACAAGACACCTTAAATGAGTAAGCTCATCATTTCATCGTGCAACATCCATTTTTATTGCCATATATGGAATAATTTGTTGTTTTGTTGTTTATATTGAGTTGAGTTGTTTTTATTGCCATATATGCAATAATTTGTTGTTTATATTGAGTTGAATACAGATGCGATCCATTTGTTTTGAGAGAAAGTCCGGGGCGAAGATATAACTTAGA
The DNA here is from genome assembly GCA_027924585.1 of Larix kaempferi. Lineage (NCBI taxonomy): Eukaryota > Viridiplantae > Streptophyta > Pinopsida > Pinales > Pinaceae > Larix > Larix kaempferi. The sequence goes on from BSBM01000936.1 coordinate 1,215,553, forward strand.
TCTGAATAGATGTTAAGATTTTACATATATGAACAGACACAGCTGTGCCATGTACTGACGGTGTCTATCTTTTAGTAGTTTAGTTTCCATATGGATTACTTTTCAATTGATGCCTGCCTGTTGATTTCTTTTTGGGGTTCAAGGACGCCATATATGAACATGGAGAAACTGGTAGAACTTGCAAAACTGGGGTTCAATATCTTTCACTCTTTACAACAGAGAGAGTTACAATGTCTCTCGAGGTGATGAGCTGTCATTAGATAATGTCTCCAAATTAATTAGATTTGGACGGTTATAAATTCAATAAAGTAAATGCATGAAGTTTGTATGTGTAGATGGTGGAAAGATTCTGGTTTCCCTCTACTGACCTTCGCACGGCATCGTCATGTGTAATATTACACATTGGCCTCTTCCATTGCTATTGATCCTCAACATTCTGCATTCCGACTCGGCTTTGCCAAAATATGTCATCTTATCACGGTTCTGGACGATATCTACGACACCTTTGCAACAATGGATGAGCTCGAACTCTTCACAGCAGCAATTAAGAGGTGATAATTTGCGTTTACGTCGGGACAGCATATTTTACAGTGTAGTTTTAAGTTTTATTTTTATTTTTGTTTATTTATAATTGTTGTGAAAGCCGGATACAGGTTACAATATTAATTTACAGGGAAGAAACTTTTCATCATTTTAGCTGTTTGTTTGTATCTCAAGAGACAACCTTTGATAAATCTTGTTAGAAGACTATATTATCAGATGGGATCCGTCCTCGATAAAGTGCCTTCCAGAATACATGAAAGGAGTTTACAGGGTGCTTTACGATACCGTAAATGAAATGGCTCGAGAGGCAGAGAGGGTTCAAGGCCGGGACACGCTCAACTATGTTCGACAAGCTGTATGGAAAATAACTACAAATATTTATTGGTTAAAGCGTTAAAAGTATTTCAGTGGGTGCATGGATGATAATTAGTTAATTTGTTTTACTTGTGCCTGTGCAGTGGGAGGCTCATATTGATTCGTATATGATAGAAGCGAAGTGGATCTCCAGTGGTTATATGCCAACGTTTGAGGAGTACTTGGATAGCGAGAGAACTAGTTTCGCTTAGCCACATTGCAACCCATGCTCACGTTGGGAGATCCCCTTCCTCATCACATACTTCAAGAAATTGAATTTCCATCCAAATTTAATGACTTGGTATGTGCCATCTCCCGAGTGAAAGGTGACACTCGCTGTTACAAGGTAGTCCTTGTAACCTTCTAAATCAAATCGAATATGAGAAAAAATTTGCATTCATTGATCACGACATTGACATTGGCATGCATGGCGAATGCAGGCGGAGATGGAGCGTGGAGAAGAAGCTTCGTGCATATCATGTTATATGAACGACAATCCTGGATCAACGGAGCAAGATGCTCTGAATCATATCAACGCTATGATCAATAACTTAATCAAAGAACAAAATTGGGAGTTACTCAGACCCGACAGCAATGTTCCCATCACCTGCAAGAAACTTGTTTTTGACATATGCAGAGCTTTCCATTATGGCTACAAATATCGAGATGGCTTCGGCGTTTCCAGTATTGAAACAAAGAATCTGGTGACCAAAACCATCATTGAACCCGTGCCTATGTGACAACGCCTCAAATCTAAAATAAGTTCCTACTTAATTTAGGTCTTTTATTTTACCGTCTAAATCTGGAGGTTGCATGTGGAGCTAATTAGGTAAGTTGGCTAGCCACTGAAGTTGTCCATAATATATAATATGGAGCTGGAGTTGAAGCTTGTCCGTAATATATGAGGTGGACTCCAGTTGGTTTGGAGTACACTGCATACCACATTATATAATAAAATATGTGCGTTCACGTTATTTTATCTTGTTGATGAAATTCGACGCTTCTTCAAGAAGTGTAAGACCATCCATATCCGCTAAAAGCACTACGAATATTATCATCCTTTACAAAGATTTTGAATTTCGATATACATTGTACCAAATTTTATTTCAATTTGCTAAAGTATGGTATAAAATATAAAAGAAATAATTAATTGAAATGGAAGTCAATTTGAAAATGTATAAAGTAAGTTCATGTCATATATCTTTTTCCTTATCCTTATTATACCTGCGGTTACGTGTATCACTGTAATAGATATGGGTTGACTTACTATTAGTTCGATCAACCGCATATTAGTTAAGTTTTTCTTTTAAATTTTTAACTAAGAGTTTTTAAGCTTTAACCAAAGTTTCCGAATTGATGATTTTATATGTCTCCATTATCCTATGTTTAAGTATATTGAGCTTTCCTCAAGAGTTTTTAAGCTTTAACCAAAGTTCCCGAATTGATGATTTTATATGTCTCCACTATCCTATGTTGTGGATATTGAACTTCCCTCTTATTGGCTTGAATATTGAAGGTTTTATTGCCCACTCGGAGGCGGCGGAATGCTTGATATCCACTCCAAGCATTGAATGCATACTGAATTATATATCATATTATTGCACATATAATATTGCATCGCCTTCTTGCGGCGGTGGAATGCTTGATATCCACTCCGAGCATTGAATGCATACTGAATTATATATCATATTATTGTACAGATATTATTGCACCGCCTTCACTGCCGCTTTAATGTCTTCTTCCGATATCCACTACAACGATGTCTTCATGGCCTTCTTCAACTGCAGATTGGTCCCTATTAACCAATATCCACTGCGACATCGTCTTCATGGCCTTTAGCCTCATTTGCAGACAGCCTCCAGCTAATGAATGGACTTTCATTTACAAGCAATGGATGGATAAAACAATGGGCTCTGCTATAACTCTTTAACAACGACGCTTCACATGGAAGCTTCACCCGTAGTTCCATTCATTGTAAATTTCCAGTTTCTTTGACTGTTTCAAAATCCTAAAAACCTGCGACTTGATGTCCATCATTTGTCTGCATAGCAGAGGATTGTTGCATTGCATTAGCAACATGACTTTACATCTTCACTGACCTGACTCAGTTGTTTACTCCCCTAACTACAAGAACTGATAAATCATAATTAAAACAAGATTCCAGTGACATTAAAATGCAATAGGAAACTATGACTCATAATACTATTTATTTAAGTTAAATTTAAGTTATTAAGAACATTTAGCTTATAATTCGTCTAATTTCTACAAAAGAGATATGCTTTTAAACCCTGATTGCTGGGACACTCTGATTTTTGCGAAAGAGATATGTTTTTGAAACATTTTGCAGACACTATAATTTCAGTAAATAAAGGACGCATAGAGAGAAAAAAAGGTTAAAATCTTACCGTTGTCACCAATCAATAACAATTTTATGAAATAATCATAATCTGCTCAACCTCCCACCGGTCCCAAAGCCATTCCTGAGACCTTGAGCTACGTTCAACAACAAAACACAAACCAAGAGTACATATGACCTTGTACGGATGCGTACCACCTCAAGTAGCGCTACAATGCTGCCAACATGATGAGAAAGAGTTGATTCGACTCATGGGTGTCTTATTTCACCTTACAAACAGTCGTCAGGCAGTAAAATAAGAGTTTATCGAGCTCTCTATTAATAGCCCGTCCAAAAATAGGAAGCAATGTTGAATACAAGGAACTCAGAAAAAGATATTGAGCTAGAAGAAATTGCAAGAGACAATTTATTACAGCCCTTTGATCTCAGACTATGTGAAATCGATGGTCCGGATATGATAGTACTTGTTATAAAGCATTACCCATGCCTGAATAAAGCATTGTTAAAGTCCCCACAGAGACTACCCCATAAGAGCCTTTCCAAAGTGCATCCTGGCTACTGGCTATCAATTAATAAAAAGTACCCACCAATGAGTTTAAAGAATAATGTTGCACCGGATGACTAGTCATGAGAACGAATGCGGTAACAAACTTTCCTTGTAAACAAACCCAAACAACTATTATGATCCATGGCAACCTGCATTATCCATCATCTTGATCTCCATAATGGGCATTCAAATTTTTTTAATCTGAAGAGGTTCATTGTTTTGCAACAACATCTATTCTAAGCAAGCAAATAGTACTTGATTGTCTCATCTAGCATATAAGCTTTGTCAATTTGCAAAATTGCATATTTGTTATGCATCATAATAAGCAGTTCGATAAACCTAATGCTGATGCTATAGCAGGTATTCAACGCTATATGTGCTCAACTAATTGCCATTTGTCCTAGGAAATGTCATGTATATTGCTGCGATCCACAGCAAGTCGACAAGTGTAAAGCAATAACATCTACTCCACTTCGCACGTGTGGTTATCACTATGCTTCCTGCATGTCAATAATTGTCATAGCCTTTAATGCCACTACAATGCTTTCATAATTGTCATAGCCTTTAATGCCACTACAATGTTTTTTAATATTTTTTATGCATGGTAAGCCTTCGGTTTTCCGGAAACATTTTATTTAAGTGGTGTGCGTTGTGCCAGATATACTATGTTAGCGCGTATGATACTCAACCCTCCCTAAATTTATAATCTTCAAATTAATGGTTTGCACCACTTTTTTTAATTTATCTCGAAATGACATAAATGCTAGGCGAGCAGTGGCTAAGATGCTTGCTTTGCTCCAACCACTTCTGCTAAATAGATTTATTTGCATAACTACACACACATATATATATATAGAAACACTATACTATACCTCTGCCAACTCTTTTTATTACTACTATCCTAGATTGAATGTGATCCCCCCAGGGAAGAGAGTGATCCATAGGACCAGGAATTTATTTGACGAAACTTGGTGGGTTTAAAGTGGTGCACGTTTTAAAATAAAGGATCATCTACATTTTGTAAAAATTCCAAAACTGTTCGCGCAAGTGTATCCACACTCTAGGATTGATGAGGAATTAATTCTCGCGACCAGGCACAATCCCTACAGTTGAGGTGTCCTCACTCTCACTAAGATCCTCCCCAGCATTGCCCTTTCCATTCTTATTGTCTGTAGCCATAAAATGGAGATTCTGGCCCAATTCGTTTGACAGCTCGTTTGGGGAATGTCTCCATTGTAATGCTGGGGAATAGGTTCCAAAACTGTTCGCGCAAGTGTATCCGCACCCTAGGCTTGACGAGGAATTAATTCTCGCGACCAGGCACAATCCCTACAATTGAGGTGTCCTCACTCTCACTAAGATCCTCCCTAGAATTGCCCTTTCCATTCTCATTGTCTGTAGCCATAAAATGGAGATTCTGGCCCAATTCGTTCGACAAATCATTTGGGGAATGTCTCCATTGTAATGCTGGGGAATAGGTACCCGCCCATATGCTTTTCAAATGCCTACTCTTCTACTTTGCTTTTACATTGATTTCATTTAATATGGTTATTTACTTTGATTCCATTTAATATGGTTCTGGTATTATGATAATTAAATATCTAACCAAATAGTTCTTAAATAAATCATAGTTGAAGCTCTCATTGCTATCAAAAAAAGGTTTAATATACCAAATTGGATTTTTGATCCATGCTTTGTGATCGAGTGGGATGGGATTAGTTTTCATCACAACGGATTTGTGATTGAGTGGGATGGGATTAGCTGTCATCACAACGCTTCTCCAATAAGAATTATAGGAAATGTAAGTTTTTTTTTCCTACCATTCATTGCTTTTATATGGAATTGTAATGTTTTAGGAAAATCATTTTATTAATCTATCATGCTAACTCCATAAAGCTAAGAGAAGGCCTGAGTAGCTGTTTCATTCTGATTCTCCATATCGGAATGAAACACTTTGTTCAGAGACCTTGTATTTACTGCATCATCCAAAAATGCTCATTAACTTGCAGCCTGAATTTGGGTATGTGTAAGGTTTCATACTTTAATCAAATTTACACATCTTTGTCATGATTTAATATGCATTCAAATCATGGGAAACTTAGTACTAATTATATAACATTATAGTGTTCACATTAGTTGTTAGAAAGTAGCACCGCATATATCAACATAGAGAAGTTGTCATTGCCATGAATCAACTGGACCTACTACAACATCTTAATATAAGATACCACCATTGAAACGTACCTTCTATTCCACAGACCTCATTGCAGCAGATATCAAAAGAGTTTAGTTTGAACAGAAGCACTCGCATGTGCATATAGATGTGTTACTATATGAGGTTTCCATAAATACGTCCTAGCAATGAAAGAAAATTCTTTGCGGATCTCCAGGGTCTCCTATCCACGAGGATCTCTACAACCATACAACGATGAGCTAAAGCAATTAACTGGGTTTCTATGGGGCAGGTTTCAACTCGCCAATGGCCATATCTACGGGTTTCATTGATATGGGAAGGTTTAAAATGCATAGAGAAGTTCTGCATTGCTGCTATGTTTGTTCTCTGTAGAAGCTGTAAGTTTGTTTAGTCTTTGCTGATGTTAGAGCCATAGAAGAAAAAATACCATAACACTACTATAGCAATTGCCTTTTCACAGACGATATCACCATATCCAATGGCTACGTTGAAGATTGCATGAGATGCATTTGGGAAGGAGTCGTAAAGCTGTCCTGCATTAAGAAAACTCGACTGCTATGCATTAATATTGAACATGTAAATCGAAGATGGACGTTATAACTAATGTAAAGGACTTCAATGCATCCAAGGTTGTTTCTATATACTATAAATTTTCTCGTTCCACTACCGAAGGTGTTTTCCAATCAATACCAAAAGGTGCCTGGCCTTACTGTTTTCCGATCAATACCGAAAGATGCCTGCCCTGCCCACTAAGGATCATTGTGATAATTGATATGTTTGTTTCAAAATAAGTGAAATCTCCACAACCTCGGGATATAATTTTTTTATCAGAAGCTATGTTAAAATTACAACGCCTTGGTTGTCACCATGCATTCAGATGCTCAGTTTGATGCTCGCTCGGTTTTGTTGAGCAAAGCGTAATGCCACAGTCTTCCTTCAACCATAGTGTAGGGCCCCAACAATAGTAATTGAGGTTTCACGCTTGCTCGACGTTAGGATAGCGACCTTTGGCTATCTGTTTGCCAAAGGGAAAATAACTTCTTAGCCAAAGTGTAAGCTATATTATTAAAAATTGAGTCTAGACCTTCAATACCGGGGCTGGTAAAAGGAACTGGAACGTTGTTGAATCAAGCCACAGCTAGTTCTAACACGCTAGTTAACTACGGGGAAAACCATAAACCATTAAATCTTCGTAGTCCATTAGTTGCCAATCGATCTTCACCTGAGCAACTACACATCCACTTGGGCTCACCGAACAACAACATCCTTTCTTCCCCAACTTTCAATAATAAAAATAATCCATCTCTAAGAATCCCAAAATGAAATATAGTATTATTAATATTGTATTTACTATTTATTAACTTTAAAAATTATACATTATATAAACAAATATTGTTTCTTCATTATGTGCAAAACACACACACACACACACACATATATATTATAAACATAAATTTATAGTATAATTATTATATATTTAATCATTATCATAAAAACTACAGATATTTTGAATGAAACAAAATATAATAAATAAACTTTATAAATAATCATTCATTCATATATATAATACTAACTATGTCTTTTTATATATTAACAATGTTTTTGTTTTATATATATACAATACTAATAACTATGTCTTTTTATATATTCACGATGTATTTTATATAAAATTAATACATAAAACATGAATTATTGATATAATAAATTTTAAAGACAAACAATTTAAAATAATCAAACATACAAACTTATTCAAATACGATAGCTACACAACCATTTCGTTTACAAATGCAAAACCTACACTTCAACCTACCAATTCGGTAGGTATTCACTGCCATGCAGACTTGTTTTAAGTAAAAAATACTATCAATGGATTGATAGAAACCATTAGGAATTAATTTGCTTCTTAATGTAGCGAGCTTGCTTTATCACCAACATAAGTAGATGTGTGGTTCATGGGTAGATTTTTTTATCTTAAATCATAATCACTACATAATTATTAGAGGTACCTACAAACATTTTTAGAATTAGGTGTAAACAGATGAAACGTTTGTCTAATCACCTTGCCGAATATATAACTTTTATTTATGGAAAAGTGGTATAACCACCCCACAATGTCGTTATTCTAAGATTGGTATGTTATTTTTTCTCTAAAACATAATGCATATGTTTGCGTTGGTCCACTGGTTTGTTATGTAAATTGTCAAATTATGTGGAAAACAATATGTAGAGGCATAGGCAATAGACTGATCTTGTGCAAGGCTATTTTTCCAAAATTTTAAAATTTAAGTTTATATCTTTTTTTTAAATTAAGAAAGTCAATGAAGCCCTAAAATGACATGGTCGAGTGTTGGTCCACCCTATCATGGCCTTAACATAATCAATCAACTTTTTTTTAGCTTGTAGGTATATACAAATTTGACATGAGTGCAAATAAAAATGAATTAAAAATAGAAAACAATTACAGATTTATTCAAAACATATATAGTTAGAATCTGGATAGAGAGCTCGACAAGTGTGTGCAATTTGAATCATCAGTAGTGCACAAGTGGAGCATATGTGGAACAAAGGGTGAAAAACATGAAGTTACAGAAATTGGTGTGTTCTGCTATAACTCAGTCTAAGCCTCAAGGTTTGGAAATCCGAACCTAGTACCAAACTTGCAAGGGATCCAAAAAAAATTGAATTTAAACACGCATATGCGCAAATGCTAGCTTTGATTCCAAGTATGAATATGGGTGTGCTCATTCTAATGTCTTGGATTCTAGGTATGGGTGTTTGGTCCCTATACGTGGTTGAGGGATGGAACCTTGGCTTTAATCCCTAAAATAAGAGTGTAATCATCCAAGTTCAAGAACAATTCCTTAGTCCACTACACATAACCTCTCAAGCATATATTTCACTATGAGTAGCAATACTAATGATATTAGGAATGTATGATCACCAGGTATAGATCTAAGGGTCTTAGACATGGTTGAGGGAGAAAATTCAAAACTTGACCAGCCAAATTCCCCCCTAATATATACAAGTTTTGAAGATTTAGAGGAAAATTTGGGTGGTTTTGAGCTAATATTGCTCAAGATCTAATTATTTGCAACGGTCTTATGAAATGGCCTAATTATACTATAATGACTTGCATTCATAGGCTTGGAAGTAGTGTTGTTGACTATGTCACTTCCAATATCCATTTAAACAACAAATTATTAAATTTTGACATTTTAAATGGCCATAAACCTCACTCAGATCATATACCTTTAATTGTACATTTTAGATTTGTTATGCATAGTAATCCCATATAAACAAATTGTCACAGTGAAAAGTACTTGAAAAATACTTAATCGTCAACAATAATATTTCTCTCTCTCTCTCTATATATATAAAGATATGTTTTGTAATTTATATTATTTAATATATTTATATTTATATTTGGAATTTAGAATTTTGTTAATTTACATTAATAAATTAATATTAAACCTTTTTAAATTTATTTTTTCCATTCACTTAAATGAAAATTTTTAATTCCATATATTGAAGAGTTACAACTCTTTTTATTAAAAGTTATTATGAAGAATCTTATCACCAAAATATCTCCAAATAAAATAAACATTGAATATTACACAACTAAAATTCATTTATATTTCTCAATATAATATATAAAATGCATAATAATTATTTATCAAATTTATCATCATATAATTGAGTAGGTTAATACTTATTTATCAAACTTATCATTATATAATTTAGTAAGTTTTGTATAAGATGTTATAAATATTTACAATTTATAAGATTTTGAAAATTAAAATTTCTCAAATTAAATTTTGATAATATTAAAAAAAGTTAGAAAAAATTTATGTGATGATGATGATGATGATTAACATCCACTCAAACCAATTTTGGTCTATCGGACCTTAAGAAGGTTATTACTTGGTTTGCTTTAAACTTTTGTTCCCATGCTTAAAAAGCTTGGCAAGAAGCTTTCCAAACTCACTATAATTTTGGCAAGTTAGGAGGTTGGCAAGGTTTGTATTGTAGCAAATACTATGAACCTCATATCTAATGTGGGTGTAAGCAGGGCACTCTAAGAGAAAGTGATTTTCATCCTCAATGCTCATAGACTCACAAAAATGGCAAACCCTTTCCGCCCACGAAGTTTTGGGAATATACCAATGCCTTGTGTTATCACTAGAGTTTGCACCTTGACTGTTAAGGCCCAAAGTATAGAGAATCTTAACTTAAAGGATGTTATCTTCTTCACTAGAGATGTTATAAGAGTCCAAATAAGAAGATAAATCTTCATTCCATTCATCATCATCAGAATAAATCCATTCTTTGAAATTTTTAAGTAAAGTAGGGTCTGCCACAAAATCTGCTATCTCGTTTGATGAAGTAACTGGATTAGCAGCTGAACTCACCATTATGGACCCAGTCGAGTTTCCCATAGATTCATCTGTAATGAAGTTGGAGTCGCCAGGTAGAAAATTCCAATCAAACTGATGTCCTTCCCTTGTCTACCATAAAGAGATGGATCTAATTGTTGTTTTTCTGGGTGAATCCATGAAGATGGGTGTCTATTTTGGGGGTTCCGTGAGAAAATAATTCTAAATTTTTTATGTTTTCCATCTTTGGGCGAATAAAAGTGATATTTTTGTTTGAAATTTCACTTTTCACTAAAAAACAAACTTTTAGAGAATTATGTTAGCTTGCTATCCATATTTTTTTCAATTTTTTATATTGAGATTTGATATGTCGATTCGACAAATGTTTGACAGTGTGTTCTTATAAAACAAAAGGACTACAAAATAGCCATGTTTTGTCACACACGTAAAATCGTTGTTAAACTTGTTTTTTGCAAAAAACAAATATGCTACAACAATCTACACACAAAGAGTTCTTATTTCATTCAAAAAAGGTTCTTTTCAAAGGAAACTTGTTTCCAAAAACTTTTTCTTCAAAAGACTCAAGTACAAGATTTTGATAAGGTGAAGTAAATTTCAGTTCATGTGTTCATAAATTTCGTAACTGTTTTGAAATCTTCATTTTGTTTATTTACAATAAAATGATGATTCTTTAATTTATCATTTATAGATTAAACAATCATGGGCAGTAAGAGAAACCGTCAAAGAAAATATGATCGTAAACGTGCTGATGATGATGATAATAGAAAAAAGAAAAAACTTAAATATCATGCCAACAAAGCAAGCCTTGTAGAAATGCAAGCAACGATTATTGAAGATACAAATACAGTTTTACATGATAATGTCGATGAAATGGAAATTGAAAATAGAGTACAAGAGGAACAAATTGAAGTTAAAGAAACCATTGTTAAGGATGTAAATAGTGATTTACATACTAATGTCGATGAAGTCAATATTGAAGATCAAGTTCAAGAACCAAAAATTGGACCAGGTATGTATATATTGAATGTATTTTTCAAATTCATTTTTTATAATGAATTTTATTTTTGGATACATATTTTAAATTAAATTTATCTTGATGTATAGGTACTTTCACCATTGATGATGAAACGTTAGAAAACGTTGATTGCAATAAATATGGAAAAAAATACCCATACACGCTGCACGATATCGGGCTCAAAATATTTATAATGATGTTCTGAAGAATTATTCAGCAACAAGATAAGCACAAATTTTGAGATGTTTATTAGTGACCAAGAAGTTAGAAGATGCTACATCATTATTGGGTATTCACAAGGCGACCAAAGAGTCGAAATTAAAACATAATGTGATAGAAAATATAGGTGATGCAATAAATTTTTTTGGAAAATCTAGGAAGAAAGACATTAGTGCTGCACGAAGAGCAATTCATACAACAATTATTTCGACTAGTACTAAACAAAAATGTTTGACACCACAGCTAGAAAGAGCAGTTGGAACCTCAAGAAAGACATTATACAGACATAGCAAATTCAGAATGCAAATAGATGAAAATGATGAACGTGCTTGCTGGGCAATTATTTGTAGACAACCTTACAAAGATAGAATGGGAGCAGGGGTTAAATATATTGTACGGGAATATTGGTTGACACATGCTCGAGTTTCACCAAATTCAAGAGATTTAATATGACAAAGAGTATCACGAGGAGTATATGTAAGCAGTCCAAAACATATAATGGATATGACACAAGTACAATTGTTCAATAAATTCAAGGAAGATCATCGTGGAATTAATGTGTCAATCACTACATTTGTGCAACTAAAACCATGGTATGTTAGACCTATTACTATCCGTGACACATGTTGTTGTCGTTATCATGTGCAATTCCAATTATATTATGACACATTTCTTGAATTTGGTAAAATGTTTTGGACAAATTCACCACCTCCGCCCACAATACGTGAATTCATATCTCAAACCCTATGTGAGAGAAATCACGATGAAGTATTTTATAATAAGAAATGTGTCAATGGAAAACATTGTAATCGTTGTGGAAATTTGGTTTTATACCACAATAAATATCATATCGATACTGATGATCACTCATTGTCAAATGTCACCGTTGATTGGAGAAGATATGAATACATTACAAGTACTAGTGATGTACATTCCAAAAGGATTGATTTGTGAGAAGATAAAATAGGTGTGGTAGATTTTCTCAAGAAATTCGAAAGTGAAATTTATAAATACACCAAGCATTCACATAGAGCACGATGGCAAGACCTTCAATTCAAACAGTCTCGTGAAATTTTTCCACCAGGAACAATTTTGGCAGTGGTTGACTTTCCAGAAAATTATACATTTGCTGCACAAAAAGAAATATAGAGTGAATACTATCATTCTGACCAAGTTTCAATATTCGTCCATGTTTTATATAGACATTCTCAACAGGATGTTGATGGCATTGAAAGCATGCGTGACAATCGAGATGTGATTAAAGAATATAACTTTTATATCAGCGACGATCATACACACGATACACATTTTGTTCAGCATTGTATTGAAAGTATTTTCTACAATTCACTAAAGGAACGTAACATTAAATTCAATGAGCATTGGATATGGTCAGATGGATGTGCCGGACAATTTAAATCTTCGCGATCATTTTATTGGTTATGTCGAATTCATAAAGCATTGAACATTAAACATCACTGGAATTTCTTTGAAACTGGTCATGGAAAAGGTGAACATGATGGTGCAGGAGCATGCGTAAAAAGAGCACTTCGAAGATGGCAAATGAACCATAGTTCTGCACGATTCCATTCAGTTGCAGAGGTTGTCCAATGGTGTAAATCACATCTAAACCATGATTATAATCAACAATCAAAAAATGTCTGTAGGTATGTACACACAAATGTTTTAATTTATATTTTATTGTCAATTTAAAAAAAAGTATGTGTACCTAACATCAAAATTTGTCATTTGTTTACTAGGTTTTTTTGGCATGTTGGGATCCAAGATATAAATAGATCAATACCATACGACGCTAGCACCATACAAGGGACTAGAGATTTTCACTCTATTCAAACAAAAGCCTTCCAAAACATTTATGCATTTGACAGTAGAAAGCAATCATGCTTTTGTCATATTTGCACTGAAAATATTGAATCTACAAAAGTTTGTGAAAACATAACGAACATCTACGTGAAACATTGGAAACACACGGAAATTAATCCTAAAGGAAAAATGCCACTAGCAAGCATAGAAGAATTAGAATCAGAAGATATAGCAATATCATCTGATGGCGACAGAATTTCAGATCTCGTTAGAGAAGGTAATGATCAAATACCATTGTTTTGTCGATTGTTCATTCTTGTCATTCACCTTATACACATGTATATTAGTCAATTTAATTGAATTAAAAATCCTGACATCAATTGTAATTTGCACAGGAGATGTTTTTGCTGTGATTGCACCTGTCAACAACAACGAAAATGTGAAGTATTATTTCAAAGTCTCCCAAGTTATTTTTGCAAAAAAGTTATTTCGTTGCAAAGGTTTTTACAAAGAAATCTTTTTCCCGGGTATTTTTTCAAAGAATTTTTTTTTTTTTTTTTTTTTTTTTTTGTTTTTGTTTTTTTTCCAGTGGATTTACAAAGAAGATTTATTTAGAAAGTGTTCTTATTCTTTTCCAATGGGTTTTTCAGCAAATGTTTCTTTCCAAAGTGTGCATTTACAGAGTTTTTATTTCAAGGCATTTTTGCAAATAAGATTTTATTTCAAGTTACTTTTACAAAAGAGATATATTTTTCCTTCTTATTTATTTGAAAAAGGATTTTTTCAAAGTCTCCCAAGTTATTTTTGCAAAAACGTTATTTCGTTGCAAAGGTTTTTACAAAAAAATTATTTTCCCAGGTATTTTTTCAATGATTTTTATTTTTTTATTTTTTATTTTTTATTTTTTTTATTTTTTTTTCCAGTGGGTTTACAAAGAAGATTTATTTTTGAAAGTGTTCTTATTCTTTTCCAATGGGATTTTTTCAATGGTGATTTATTGTCAAAGAGTTCTTATTTCATTCAAAGAAGGTTCTTTTCAAAGGAAACTTGTTTCTAAAGACTTTTTCTTCAAAAGACTCAAGTACAAGATTTTGATAAGGTGAAGTAAATTTTAGTTCATGTGTTCATAAATTTCGTAACCGTTTTTAAATCTTCATTTTGTTTATTTACAATAAAATGATGATTCTTTAATTTATCATTTATAGATTAAACAATCATGGGCAGTAAGAGAAACCGTCAAAGAAAATATGATCGTAAACGTGCTGATGATGATGATAATAGAGAAAAGAAAAAACTTAAATATCATGCCAACAAAGCAAGCCTTGTAGAAACGTAAGCAATGATTATTGAAGATACAAATACAGTTTTACATGATAATGTCGATGAAATGGAAATTGAAAATAGAGTACAAGAGGAACAAATTGAAGTTGAAGAAACCATTGTTGAGGATGTAAATAGTAATTTACATACTAATGTCGATGAAGTCAATATTGAATATCAAGTTCAAGAACCAAAAATTGGACCAGGTATGTATATATTAAATGTATTTTCCAAATTCAGTTTTTATAATGAATTGTATTTTTGGATACATGTTTTAAATTAAATTTATCTTGATGTATAGGTACTTTCACCATTGATGATGAAACGTTAGAAAACGTTGATTGCAATAAATATGGAAAAAAAATACCCATACACGCTGCACGATATCGGGCTCAAAATATTTATGATGATGTTCTGAAGAATTATTCAGCAACAACATAAGCACAAATTTTGAGATGTTTATTAATGACCAAGAAGTTAGAAGATGCTACATCATTATTGGGTATTCACAAGGCGACCAAAGAGTCAAAATTAAAACATAATGTGATAGAAAATATAGGTGATGCAATAAAAAAGTTTGAAAAATCTAGGAAGAAAGACATTAGAGCTGCACGAAGAGCAATTCATACAGCAATTATTTCGACTAGTACTAAACAAAAACGTTTGACAACACAGTTAGAAAAAGCAGTTGGAACCTCAAGAAAGACATTATACAGACATAGCAAATTCAGAATGCAAATAGATGAAAATGATGAACTTGCTTGCTAGGCAATTATTTGTAGACAACCTTACAAAGATAGAATGGGAGCAGGGGTTAAAGATATTGTACGGGAATATTGGTTGACACATGCTCGAGTTTCACCAAATTCAAGAGATGTAATACGACAAAGAGTATCACGAGGAGTATATGTAAGCAGTCCAAAACATATAATGGATATGACACAAGTACAATTGTTCAATAAATTCAAAGAAGATCATTGTGGAATTAATGTGTCAATCACTACATTTGTGCAAATAAAACCATGGTATGTTAGACCTATTACTATCCGTGACACATGTTGTTGTCGTTATCATGTGCAATTCCAATTATATTACGACACATTTCTTGAATTTGGTAAAATGTTTTGGACAAATTCACCACCTCCGCCCACAATACGTGAATTCATATCTCAAACCCTATGTGAGAGAAATCACGATGAAGTATTTTATAATAAGAAATGTGCCAATGGAAAACATTGTAATCATTGTGGAAATTTGGTTTTATACCACAATAAATATCATATCGATACTGATAATCACTCATTATCAAATGTCACCGTTGATTGGAGAAGATATGAATACATTACAAGTACCAGTGATGTACATTCCAAAAGGATTGATTTGCGAGAAGATAAAATAGGTGTGGCATATTTTCTCAAGAAATTCGAAAGTGAAATTTATAAATACACCAAGCATTCACATAGAGCACGATGGCAAGACCTTCAATTCAAACAGTCTCGTGAAAATTTTCCACCAGGAACAATTTTGTCAGTGGTTGACTTTGCAGAAAATTATACATTTGTTGCACAAAAAGAAATATAGAGTGAATACTATCATTCTGACCAAGTTTCAATATTCATCCATGTTTTATATAGACATTCTCAACAGGATGTTGATGGCATTGAAAGCACGTGTGACAATTGAGATGTGATTAAAGAATATAACTTTTATATCAGCGACGATCATACACACGATACACATTTTGTTCAACATTGTATTGAAAGTATTTTCTACAATTCACTAAAGGAATGTAACATTAAATTCAATGAGCATTGGATATGGTCAGATGGATGTGCCGGACAATTTAAATCTTCGCAATCATTTTATTGGTTATGTCGACTTCATAAAGCATTGAACATTAAACATCATTGGAATTTCTTTGAAACTGGTCATGGAAAAGGTGAACATGGTGGTGCAGGAGCATGCGTAAAAATAACACTTCGAAGATGGCAAATGAAACATAGTTCTGCACGATTCCATTCAGTTGCAGAGGTTGTCCAATGGTGTAAATCACATCTAAACCATGATTATAATCAACAATCAAAAAATGTCCGTAGGTATATACACACAAATGTTTTAATTTATATTTTATTGTCAATTTTAAGAAAAGTATGTGTACCTAACATCAAAATTTGTCATTTGTTTACTAGATTTTTTTGGCATGTTGGGATCCAAGATATAAATAGATCAATACCATACGACGCTAGCACCATACAAGGGACTAGATATTTTCACTCTATTCAAACAAAAGCCTTCCAAAACATTTATGCATTTGACAGTAGAAAGCAATCATGCTTTTGTCATATTTGCACTGAAAATATTGAATCTACAGAAGTTTGTGAAAACATAACGAACAACTACGTGAAACATTGGAAACACACGGAAATTAATCCTAAAGGAAAAATGCCACTAGCAAGCATAGAAGAATTAGAATCAGAAGATATAGCAATATCATCTGATGGCGACAGAATTTCAGATCTCGTTAGAGAAGGTAATGATCAAATACCACTGTTTTGTCGATTGTTCATTCTTGTCATTCACCTTATACACATGTATATTAGTCAATTTAATTGAATTAAAAATCCTGACATCAATTGTAATTTGCACAGGAGATGTTTTTGCTATGATTGCACCTGTCGACAACAACGAAAATGTGAAGTATTATTTGATGTGATGCACTGAAGGAAAAATGAAGTTATTGGAAGACTACAATGACAATGGATATACATACGAGAGAGGATCCATCATTTTAAAGGGCTATTCTTTTCAGCAAATCCATATGACTCAAAATTATGTCTACTTTCAGGATTATGAACCTGATGTCATATGTTGTCAATATAGCCATTTAGTATGTGCATCTCGAATAAAATTGGTTCAAGTTCCATCGAAAAAACAATTAAAAATTAAAAAATGGAAACTGTCCAAATATGACCATGAATGGATAATTGAAGACGGCATTCCATTGCGATGTTTTTAAAACTATATATTTAAAATTAATAGATCAATGGTTTTGTTGATGTCATTGTCAAATGTGTACAATATATTTTTTTATTTTTATGTTTATGATCTTGAAAGGAACTGGAGGATAAAAGTTTAAATAATCGTAATTCTAGTATGCTGAAATTTGAATTCAAAAATTATTTTGACAATGAAAACCTCAATGTGTAAAATTTTTGACTTAATTCTGTTTGAAATACTTTATTCGGGTCCCCATATGTCTATTAGACCACTTAGGGGATGAGATAACGGATCCGTGTTTGTCCCCACTCTCCGCCCCGAATATTTAATTTAAAATATCGGTTGTGTAAAATTATTTGGTAATGAAAACCTCAATGTGTAAAATTTTTGTATTAATTCGGTCTGAAATACTTTATTCACGTCCCCATATGTCTATTAAACCAATTAAAGGATGAGATAATGGATCTGTAGTTGTTGCCACTCTCCGCCCCAAATCTTTAATTTAAAATATCGCTTGTGTAAGTTCAAATAACTGAAATCATGGCAAATGGAGACAACGATCATTTGATTTTTAATCACAAAAAAAGATTCCAAGATTGTGAAGCTTATGCTAAATTAGAGAAATGATTATTTACAACAAATCAATGAAAATTCATCAAATTGTTGTTTAAAATCATTGCTCTAATTTAGCACAAACTTCACAATCCTGTAATCTTCGCTTATGATTAAAAAACAAAAAACTGTTATCCCCATTTTCCATGATTTCAGCCGCATCAAATATACCTGAACATTGAAAGTAAGAATTATTAATTAAAATTCCATATATCAAAATTTGAACAGATAATATTCATTTTTCAAACTTCCTAAAATTTGAACTTAACATGTGTTCCCTTTTAAACTTCCTAGTTCATCCATATTTCTATTAAAACGTCTAACATTCATAAACTTCTTAACATTTAAAGATAACATTCATGTGTTCTTAACATTTATTTTAAAATTCCTAGTTCATCCATATTTCTATCAAAACTTATATAACATTCATAATATTCCTAACATTCCTAAACTTCCTAATTCATCCATATTTCCATCAAAACTTCAAACATTCCTAAAATTTGAACTCAACATGTGCTCACTTTTAAACTTTCTAGTTTATCCATATATCTCTTTCAAAGCTTCTATAACATTCAAAAATAACATTCATGTTCTTAACATTCATTTTAAACTTCCTAGTTCATCCATATTTCCATCAAAACTTATATAACATTCATAATCTTCCTAACATCCCTAAGCTTCCTAACATTCCTAAGCTTCCTATTTCATCCATATTTCTATCAAAACTTCTAAAATTATTAAACTTCCTAACATTCAAAGATAACATTCATGTTCTTAAATTTCATTTTTAAACAAGTTCTGGTTCATCCATATTTTTATCAAAACTTCAAACATTTCTAAACTTCCTAACATTCCTAAAATTTGAACTCAACATGTGTTCACTTTTAAACTTCCTGGTTCATCCATGCATTTCTATCAAAACTTCTAACATTCCTAAACGTCCTAACATTCAAAGATAACATTCATGTTCTTAACATTCATTTTTAAACTTCTTGGTTCATCCATATTTCCATCAAAACTTCTAACAAATTCTTAAACTTCCTAACATTCAAAGATAACATTCTTGTTCTTAATATATTCAATCTTAAGATTCATTCATGTTTCAATCAAAACTTCCTCATTCATGAATTTTAAACCTATGTTCATCCATTTTTAAACTTCCTAAATAACATTTCCTAAACTTCATAATATTCAAGAATATCATGTTCTTAACAATCATTCTTACATATATTCATTCATTCATTTAAACATGCAAATACATATATTCTAAACCTTTAAATCACACCAAATATGCAAAATAAACAAGAATAAACTAGATCATTTAAACCAAGATTCACAAAATATGTAAGTTCAAAGAACATGTATATAATCCTCAAAAAATACTCATGAACATGCAAGTTCAATGTACCCATACATGTATATCTAGTCCAAAAATAAATCTCCTCAACATATCCAAAACAAATCTTTGCAATCTAGATGCATATCAACAAAAAAAAATTGTCCACCATGCTATCCTCCACTCGGGCCTCCCCCTGGACTCAACCCACCCTGCAACATGTATAAAAAAAGATTATGAATATCATTTAAATTATTTAAACTATATTCAGAATATTAAAATATTAAATTTATATATCAAAAAACAATTCAAATATTAACAATATTACATCAAATTCTCCAAATGCTTGTCCACCACCATCCTCCAAAGGAGTTTTTCCTTTGCCTCCAAAAGATTTGAGAGACCCAACCTGCAACATATATAAAATCAATTTATGAATCTCATAAATTACTTGAACAAATTTTATCTAAATCCATAAAAATTAAAATATTAAAGCAGTGAACAAAATTAAAGCACTAAATGAAATTACCTCTCTACCAATATTTGCTGCATTATGCAAAGAACCTGTATCTCCCCCCTAAAATTTAAATTGTTTTAATAAATAAAACATAATGCAAACCAAAAAAATTACTATGCCAATTAACTTAAAACTAAAACAAAAAGATTAAAAAAACATTAGCTCACAATAGATGGTAAATCATTTAGAAAGTTCGTATCTAAAGAAACCTGCATGGATAAGTCAAATTAACAATAAGATACATAGTTAAATTAACATTCAAAAAAAAAAATTATATATATATATATGTCAAATTCAAACATAATTACAAATATGTAAATAATAAATATGTACCTCTCTCTTTAGATTTTCGCTAGTTGAAATGTGAAAAGAATGTTCATTCATCATTCTTGAAAACTGCAACCAATTTAAACATTTACATCAAAAAACATTTAATTTATCATTCATATAATGTAACAAAAGAAATCAATTCAAAATAAATAAAATATTTAATTAAGATCAAGTCATATCATAGTCAACAAACCTCTCCCAAACTCGATGTGTCATTGGATATGACATTTGCCGCTAGGTCACGACAAACCTTAGCATATGCCCTGAGATCTTCAATGCTAATTCCATCTATCTCATCATTAGTTTTGTAAACAAAATTTTGACGAATAGCAGAACGAGCCCTTTCTCGAACCAATCCCACATATACTCCAACTAATGCTGACGATAAACCATCACCAACAAAATTCCTTGCAGTTGTCCCAAGTTGAGATGTGGGCTCTATCTCTGATCTTAATGCCACCAACCTAGGTGGACGAGATATCTGGGGTGGAGGTCGAAGAGTTGTAGGATCTCTAAGAGCACCTTCTCGATTATATATTTGACCATTTCCAACTCCATAAAATTTTGAATGAACATCGGTATAGTCTAGATTCATATTTAAAAAAAACTCAGCATAAAAAAATCTAGAAAAATATTGAGAAACCTCATCGTTCCATGGAAATCGACCATAGGC
The DNA here is from genome assembly GCA_027924585.1 of Larix kaempferi. Taxonomy (NCBI): domain Eukaryota; kingdom Viridiplantae; phylum Streptophyta; class Pinopsida; order Pinales; family Pinaceae; genus Larix; species Larix kaempferi. The sequence continues at coordinate 1,236,781 of BSBM01000936.1, forward strand.
TGCAAGAAACCGATCATAGAGTAGATGTGCAAGATCAGGATGCTTGAAATATTGCACTTTCAACATTTCTCGCTTCAGACCTTCTTTGAAATTAAACATTGATTTGGACTGTTCTTTCGTCACTCTTTCCTTCACAACATCCCATTTGTCTGGACCCATCACTTGTTCCCTTCGTCTTCGCATCAAATCTGTAAAACCATCTGTAGTTGGTCCGAGATTCTCATATTCCTGAATAAAGTTTTGCAATGATCCCAAAACAATCTCCAAACTTTGTTTACTCTCTGGAGGGAGATCCATAGTAGACAAATCATTTTCCAACTTGTCGTAGTGGGATCTACATCTTTCAAGAGTCATTTGATGATCACCACCTTCCCATGGAAGCTCCTGAGGTATATCAGATGGATATGTTGTAATGGGTGTACAACCCTTAGTTAATTCAACATATTGCGTCCTAGCTCGACCATCATCACCTCGTGTAGAATGGTGAGCCTCTTGAGAACCTTGATCTGCACCCTCATCCGTCTCCCTTGCTTACTCTGTCTCCCTCCCTATAGAATTACAAGCATCTTCCGAACCATGCTCTGCTTCAAATGAAAATAAATTTTTGTTTAAACACAAATACAAATTTTGTGCACACAAAAAAACAATTTTCATATACATGTTAAAAGATCGATATTCATATACCAATAGAGGGTCGAGATGCACGTTCTCCCACAAAAGATATAGGGGAATCATTTGTACCCCTTTCACCTCGTCGATGTGAACTATACAATAAACTAGAATCCTGAGGGGAGGTTGACAACCTCTGATTATCACTTGTAACACCAACCCCAGAATTTTGTGAAGACCTCCTACGCTTTCGCCTCAAAGAATCCTCTCTTTCCATTTGATATATAATGCCTACACTTGCACAAATATCAACTAATTACATATTCAAATCCTACATGTTAATTCTACAAATTCTAAACCCTAACTACTAAAGAGACTAAGTTATTTAACAAGGACCTAGATTTACCTAATATCATCTAATAGTTCTTAAAAAGAGTATAGCTAATATTGTCAGATGTGTAAAGAATTAATGTACCAATTTTCTAAGTGTTTTTGATGTTTAAAATGAATGGAACCAATATAGTTAAGTACTAAGTGAAGGATTCATTTCTTTATGTCAAAGAATGAGTTCATGAACCTGTTTTAACTTTTAACATAAATCTTAAATTAATAACTTAATTGATATTTTAATACTTCAAACATAAATTACATCTTCAAATATTTTCATTATTGCATAAAATAAAATAAAAATTGACAATTCATGGTATTATGTTTTGAGTTTGACATGTTTTCCAAATTTTCCATGTTCGATGATGGTTTTCAGTTTCTTAAATTAATAATTTAATCAAGATATTTTAATACTCTAAACATAAATTAAATCTACAAATATTCTCATTATTCCATAGAATAAAAAAAAATTGACCGTTCATAGTATTATGTTTGGAGTTAAATGACATGTTTCCCAAATTGGCCATGTTCGACAATGGTCTTCAATTTCAATCTGATAATGGTAATGATTCTTGGTATTATGTTCTCCAAGTTTGCCATGTTGCAAACAAAGAAAAACATAATACCAAGAATCGCCACCTTTACAAAAATTAAACTCAAGACCATTGTGGCATAATATCACCTAATAGTTTATAAAATGACTATGACTATTATTGTTCGATTGTATAAAAATTACTATAGTACATCTAAATTAAAGGTCTATTCATGTCTATAGTTTCGTTGTACCTAAAGTCCATTTAAAGTTTTGTTGTATCAAAAGTAGAGTTTAATTGTCTAAAGTTTGGTTGTATCTATAGCTATCTATCAACACAGTTTGTAATAGAACTAATATATTGATCTCTGCACTCTGTAAACATAGACAGAGTTCATGAACTCAGTCCATGTCCATGTTGATAGAGTTCATGAACTCTGTCCTCGTCCATTTCAACAGAGTTCATGAACTCTGTCAACATGGACATGATGACAGAGTTCATGAACTCTGTCCATGTCCATGTTGACAAAGTTCAGCAAATAAAACAAGCCTACATATAAATGGGATATATCATTTGCAAATAAAATTACTATCCTACTTTTATTTTCATTTCTAAACACAGGAAAAACCAACAATTTTAAAAAAGTAACTAACTGAACACTCAATATATTCCTCTTTTATATTTAAATTTCAATCAATTTTGACATACAATTTGACCAGAGTCTAAAAACTCCGCCGAATTGGACAGAGTCCTTGAACTCTGCCCATTTGGGAAGAGTTCATGGACTCTGTCCAATTGGACGCAACTGAAATGAAAGCAGCCCAATTTGACAGAGTCCATGAACTCTGCCCAATTGGACAGAGTCCATAAACAACCCAATTTTGGGTAGAATTCATGGACTCTGCCCATTTGGGTAGATTTCATGGACTCTGCCCATTTGGACACAGCCGACACAAAAGCAGACGAAACGATTGCAGGTAAAACGAAAGCAGGCGAATAAGAAAAAAAAATTCTACTTACCACTTCAGACGCAGCCGAATTGAGATCTAGTCGAAGAGAGCCCAAAGAGCAATTTGAAACAGCCGAAACAAAACGAGCGAAGCAGACGACAAGGAAAACCTGCAATAACAATAACAACTTAAATAAGAAACTTAAAGACAAAAAACAACAATTACAAATGAAAGACAGGAAACTTTTACCTCTGCACACCGCCAAGTCGATATGTCCCTAGCTACAGCTCCTCACTGATGTTAGAACATCCACAGCAGAACACTCCGACAAGAAAGCTCCACCAAAAGATGTGAAATTGCACGATAAACATTAATTGTCCAGACGCAGACTAAACCTTATGGCGTTCAACCGCTGAAACAGAAATACGACCCCACAAGAAAGGCAGAACCTCACGTACGTGCAGATGGCGGGAAGAGAGGGTGGCAGGAAAATGAATGGCGGAGGTGGTGTATGGCGGCCTAACACTCCAGCAATGACGAACCGCCGAGCATATCCTCACGCGTAGGGTGGCGGATCAGCGAAACACAGCGGCGACGAATCGGGTGGCGGAGTTCGCCAACAACAACCTAGACAACAGAACATGCAGACAGGTGACAGAGCAGACCGTTGACGCAGAGGCGGGGCCACCATCAGCGCCAAAGGGGTCCACACAATCAAGCGAAAGTGACCGAGCTTTTATGCAAAATAATTATTCGGCCGAATACTTATTCGGCCCAATAATTGGACACACCGCCATGCGTTTTCTTTGTCCGGATAAAACTTCGCACACACATCGAGGCCACTGTTAGGTCTAATAGTGTCCCATTAATTGTTATTCGGCCGAATAAATACTAAGTTATTCGGCCGAATAAGTTTAATTATTCGGCCGAATAATTTAATTATTCGGCCGAATAATTAAACTTATTCGGCCGAATAACCGCTGCTATAGTTCTTCGGCGGCTGATTCTCACCAATGTGTTACCCACCTTCATGTTTCCACCCTTCTCCTAGGGAAGATGATCCTCACTTCCGTCCCTGGCAACGATGCCAAAAGATGTTATCACTAGATTTTACACCTTGACTGCTAAGGCCCAAAGTCTAGAGAATCTTAACTTAAAGGATGAATAAAATTTAAATAGCTTTGGTAAATGGATGATTAAGTTTATGGTTTTCAGGCTAACATATCAGATTACTCAATAGTGGATGTATAAACATAAACAAGGCAGAAATATCATGAGAATGAACTTATAGAAGGAGAGGAAAAGCTCTGTCCAGATCATTGAAAAACATATAAACCATCCATAAGAATCCAAGAATAGGAAAATTCTATCCAAGGGAAAGAATTATGAATAAAGAAGAACATTTATCAGTTCAAAAATTAAGACAAAACAGGCCCATCTCGAATACAATCACTTCAAAGCCTCTTTAAAACCCAAAAATCAAATACATGCCTGCAAATAAGAGTATCACTCTGATCTCCAAACCCTAATACACTCCCATCCTTCTTGGCTGGAACTCTCTCTCTCTGCTATATTACATTCCTCCTTCAATTTATATCAAATTATTGATTAAAACAACTGCCAACAATCGACAACTAAAAACTTTAAAATAGAAAACTGTTTGGATAAGCTATAGGTATCGAGCCTTTAAATCTGGAGGTGCATTGATATCTGTTTCGAACTGTTAGGTTATCATGTTGATCCAAATTTTGTTTATCAATTTTAACCTTGACTAAGCTCTTCTGGAAAGATTTCGATAATCCTCTGCCGCGTGTTATCAATTTCTAAAATCCTGGAGGTGCCATTAAATGCCATTATGACAAAAGCATCCAGGTTGTATAGGGGCAAGAAAATCAACTCCAGCATCGAGCTCCTGGTCTACCTGGTACCCTTTCTCTTGAATCTTGAGATTGAATACATCTCCAACTCCCAAATCATCGCCACCAAGTCGAAAAAGATGGGTTTGATGTGGCCACCTCAGCGTACTGATTATTGCGCAGATGCCAAATCTTGGTAAAGAGTGTCCCTGGAGCTAACTGTGTTCCATCGAAGATGGTGACATCTTGATTAAAATGACAGTCGAGATTTCCAGGTGCTTTATTAGCTGGTTTCCTAGTAGAAGGGACTTGTGGAGAATGTATGGACGTAGGGGAGTTCCAAGGATTGAAAACAGGTGGGGCTTGTGCAAAAGGGTTAAGTGCATGACATATAGAAGGATAAAAACCAGGGGACTTATGAAAGTGGCGTCTCCCATGAAAAGAGCGTTCCTTGTGTGGTGGGCTATTAGAGCTGGTGGCCTGTATAAAGCACAATCAAGTCACATGTACTCTTCTTCATTGCCATTTTCAGAAAAAGCAACTTTGGCATAAGTCATAGTCATCTATCACAAGAGACTTATAGTGGGGACCAATAATCGGATGCATCCCACAACCATCACATTGTACACCTTTGTGAAAGGTTCGATGCATATTCTCACCAAATCTACGATTCCCTTTTAAACTGTAACCATGAACCTCTCCAAATAAAAATGGTGAAGCAACAAAGAGATCCCCTGAAGTTTGTTGATCATTTCCAATGCCCTGCTCCACTGGGTTATCGACAAAAGGAACAGTGTTATTTGGTTGAGTGCCACTGCTTGCTCCAGTAGTTAGTTTAATTTCCATGAGAGGCCCATGATAAATAGAGGCAATCTCAATAGTTTCCTTGGTACGTTTAGCATTGCCTTGCGTAGAGGTTCATGTAACAATTTCAAGGTTTCATCTGAAAAAACACTTAGATCGAAAGCTTTCCTCTGATCCTTGGGGATTGAAAATTCCTAGGAATCAAAGGTTGGCTCTGAGGCTGTTTTTCAGTGGCCCTATTATTCTGGCTCGTCAGAGACACCTCCAAGCGCAAAGGATTTAAACCTTGACGTGAGACATCAAGCAGATCATTGTCGTTTGCCATAGTTACAATATCATTGTCTTCATCGACATACATTATAACAAACTATGCATATGGATTGAATTGAAAAAACTCGCATATTTTAGATCTCATCCTAGACAAGGAGAGGTCCATACTGTCGTTTTCCCTTGAATACACATTGAATCTCTTCAGAGAAATGTCATATTTTACCAAATTAAGATGCGCATCGCCAGAATCTAAAAACTTTGATGGGGCAAATCCTCGTACCAACACCTTGTTTCTCTCTCTCTCTCTCTCTCTCTCTCTCTCTCTCTCTCTCTCTCTCTCTCTCTATATATATATATATATATAACTTATATATAGAAATAATATCTAATTAGTAATATATCACACAGATATATATATATAAAACAAAAAACTCAAGTAATAACTAATTAGTTAGAGTTGTATATATAAATCTATGCTCATAAATAAAAATGAAATGCATACACATATTAATTCTAGGACAAAGTAAAAATAAAAAATAAAATGTACACACATATGAATTCTAGAGCAAAGTAAAAATAAAAAATAAAATGTATACACATATTAATTTTAGGACAAAATAAAAATAAAAATAAAATGTATACACATATAGAATATATAAAAAGTGTTAACTCGGCATAAAATGTATACACATATAGAATAAATAAAAAGTTCTAACTCACCAACTAGTAAGACTGAGTTGCACTATACAGTTTGATCTCAGTCTGATTGAGGTATGTAGTGGAGTTAATCAATGAGCCATATATAAATGGGAAAAAGGTCAGCATAGGTTACACACAACCTAACCATTAGGTATCACCTTGACAACCCTTCCAAGGTAGTTCCTAACTTCTAGATGACCAATAATACTTTATGAGGCACCAATACTTTTTGAGAGGCCAGTTACTTATTCTCTTTGTTTGCCAAGGAAAAATCTAAAGACTTATGAAACGTGTCAAGGAATATAAAAAGTAGAATTTTAAATTTTAATAAAAAATATTATTTAAAAAAAAATAGAGATTATCTTACTTAATATATTTAAAAATCATTAAAAATACCCACTTATTAAGTCACTCCTCGATGTCTAACACTTGGGACCCTTAAAAAGCGACATTTCAACAAGAAACATTTCGTAACCACTTAAAATTAACTTTCTAAAAATAAAAAAAATAAACAAATAGAAACCCTTTTAATATATTTAAAAATCATTTAAAAAACCCACTTATTAAGTCACTCCTCGATGTCTAACACTTGGGACCCTTAAAAAGAGATGTCTCAACAAGAAACGTTCTGTAACCACTTCAGAGATTAACTTTCTAAAACTTAAAAATAAACAAATAGAAACTCTTCACTGCTTATTTCAGTTCTACAAAATCCAAAAAGGGAATTTATAAGAAGAGTACTAAGATTTAAATGTTCATGGAGTTGGAGGAGTCCACAAATATAATGTCGGGAACATAATGTTTGAAGATAAGGGAACGTAGAAATGGTTGCTTCTTGCCCGTTGAATAGAAGAAAGCAAGTTGTTGTATGTATTCAAGGAGCATCTATAAAGATCATAAGATAGAAGTGCAATTGAAAAATCCTTTGTTTACATTAAAGTAGGAGCCATAGCTCTGTTCCAGCCACCATCATCAAACACTATCATCCAATATTCCAAACTAGCGATTTTTGGAGAAGTAATGTGTGCATACAGATGAAAACAATAGGGTGATGTGTAAAATCTAGACATCATTCGATCAAATAGAGGTAGACCAAAATTTATTATATGCCCTATTTGAAGTATTACTGAGGAACAAAAATAGAGTGCTCTTTTTCAGAAATAGGGGCGGTTTTGCTAAATAATTTACTTTCTCAGAAATTTTAAATTGATGTGGAAAAGGGAAAAATATATAACTTACCATTCTCAGTTCCAGAAATCCTCAACAGAGTCCTAGATAATTTTTTAAGTTTTAGAAGCATTTATATACAGAAAATCTTTATCCAAAAAAGATAGACAAAGGTATTAAAAATTTAAATAGGAAGCACAAATAGTCATACATTTGTGCAACAAAAGGTGTTAAAGAGCATAAACAGTTATAATGTGAGCAACATAAATCAATATAATAAAAGAAGGGTCACATAAATAAGGTTTATTTTGTTCTTCATTCCATAAATCATCATAAGAGACAGTTTCTTTTTGGTTTCACAAGTTATTTTATTTCTAGAAGATTATTTTTCAACATTGTGTTTGTTTAAGCAATTAGGGTTTCTAGTGTTTATTTTGAGCATATGTAAAACTGACATGCATAAACTATGTATCTAGAATATCTTTCTAGAGAACTAGGTGAGCACCCTGACCGCATTAGAATATATTTATAAGATCCACCTTAGCGCTCCCACTTTGTATTGACATCATGGTACTACACAGTCACGTTGACCTACTTTTGTGCTCATTTGTGTTCATTGCACCAACCTTCTATTGGTTAACATGGGTGGATTGTTTCAACCATCGACACCTCGAGTGGTCGAGAAAAGTTCTAATGAAAATGTATATTCCTTCATTTCATCTAATATTTCATTTTCAGTATCTTGTAGATAATATGATTATTCAAATGTTGATAAGGAAGCATCAGGCTACATTCAAGAAGTACCAGACCTATACATATGAAAGGAATATCTGATACATTCAAGAAGTATCAACCCTGTACATATGAAAGGAATATCTGCTACAGATTTAAATTTGTTTTGACAAATTTCTCTGAACCTAGAAATTAAAGTGGGATTTGTGATTTTGTAACACAATCACTTTTTCTCCCCTTGCATTGTAAACCACAGTGTTGTAGTTCTCATTGCACAGCCTATACTAAAATTCAAGATAAGTTCATATGTTTATAGTAAGTAGTTTTTAGATTTTTAGTTTATAATATATAATGGTGCCATGATGGAAGCCCAAATCTAATTAATGACGTGAATTTCCATCTACTAAAATCTTGAATATGGGCATGAATTTTCCACTTTTGTCCATACAAATTGCTTCATGGATAAGCCATGATCAATGTCATCCAACATCCAACATTTTAGGTCTGCAATCACAATTGTACTTCTGACTTTGCCTGTTCAATGCCAGTTCCTCTCTGCACCTCCAGACCCAACACCATTGCCATTTATCAATACTCTGCATGCTATTTTCTTTCCATGTGTAGATGAGATAATCCTCCTCTGCCCATTTCAGCAGCAACCCTACACAGGACACAGGCAAGCTTTCATTCCCTCAGTAATTCTTCCTTTGTTTGAACTTTGAACTTCTTTAATGTTCTGCTTTATTATTCCACCAAGCACAATATCACGTGGTCACAATTGGAGGCCTTCTCATCTTTATCCACATTGGTCCAAGAGTGGGGTTCATGCACAACAGTATGCTTTCTGAACATTTACTGTTTACATTCAACAACATTGCTAAATGCAAAGAAACAAACCACAACCATTGTCAAATCTCAAGACTTTGCTGCACATTTCACTAAAAACTTGATGCCTTTGAAATGGAGAAATAGGTTTCTAGATTTACAACATAATCCTTCTACATAATTATGCACCAACACTCATGTGGTTAGAGGACAAATGTTATTGCGTGAGAACCACGCTACATGCATCAAGCCACCATGCATGCCATTAACATTGCCTTTGTTTTCCTCCCATGCCAAAGAGTTCCTCTGCCGAGTCTGTCCTCTTTCTCTGCTCATACACCTGACATTATATCTGCCATGGTCATTATTTGTTGTGCAGTGGGTCCTGTAAATTTACAGAGATCAAATGTGGGACTTCTCACTCTTCTCTTGTGTGTTGGCTCTGATACCATAATAAAAAATTGGAGTGCACATTCATACCCTGAAAGAGAAGAAGTGGAATAAAACATAATGGAGAGATTAATGTTGAAAAGGAGTACTAATTTTTTTTTCCAAGGAAAACCTCATGGGATCCCTCCCTCTTCCCTGGAATATCTAGATGGAGAGCAACTCAACCACCAGCCACAATAGTGGCTGAAAATCCCAAGGGTCTCTACCATATTTGAACCTATCGAAAATGAGTACCATGTATGTAGTGATGCAATAATTTTATAAGATTAAAATATGACTTTTGGCCTGTCATCGACCATAAGTTTTTCATTCACATGACAGTTTACAACTATATACAAAATATATACAGTGTGGCCATTAGGTCACATGTCTCAATGTATCCCCTAAATTCTAACATGTTTTATGATGCAGAGTTGGAGATTCCCTTAATCAGACTAGGTATCATGCCAACTTTTGTGATTCCATTCCTTCCCCCCTTGCAATAGTTTTCCATTTAAGGATGACAAACCTGCTAGACAAGCATTACTTTTTTCGTTTTGAAAGAGTTAGGAAAAGGTCTTGACCTAAAATGGTAGTATCATACGTGACAAAATAACTTGAGTTAAATGGTGTTTGTGAATACCAGTTTTGGGTGGCTTGTTGGGTTAGCGGTAAGGTGGTGTGCTTTCCATAATGATGACCAAGGTTCAAACTTCAAATTTCAAACCCTACTATACATGTTCTCCCATGTTAATACACCCCACTACTAGTACAGGACAAATAAACAAAAAGAGGGGAATGCAGTCTTGGTGAGTTTCGATGTCATAGATACCCCTTGGATGTGGCTGCTTGATTATGAGGTTGACAGTATACTTTCTCCATCTTTGTGCTGGGGATGGCTTCCCCTTTTATCTTGCAAAAGTAAAAAAGCAACATCTTTGGGTATCATGGTGACTGAAATTTGATCTTTTCTTCGTATTTTTCTCTGAGGTTGGGATATGTGGTGGATTGTTTTATTTCTTCTCAAGAGAAATATCTATGATAGTTTTCTTACTTGATTGAAGGCTTCTTGTCATTTTAAGTCAAGTATTCAATGATAACATGTAAAAATAAAATGTGAACATCAATAATAGTTCATAATGTTGCTCTTACTGAATAATTTTACACAAAATTCCTTTGTTAATTTTTTTTTCTTATTCTTGCTTATATTCGTTTGCAATCTATTCTTTACATTTTTTATGTCAAGGGTTTGTTTCACTTACATATCAATTTTCTATCACACCAACATCAATGATGTTTCAGAAAATCATTACATTGTTCTAGCTTCTTTTGGTAACAAAAAATACAAAGATGCATTTATGTTTTGTGAGCAGGGGACTGTAAGGAGGGGTTTTATATTGGAGTTGAGGTGGCTGAGGATGATGCTCAAGCATCAAAGGAATTTTATGGAACTAATATTTGGCCTTCTACAGGTAAAATAGTACCAACTGACCTATTGATTGTTGTCACAGTGGGAAAATTTTGCTTAATATCTATCATTGAAAATTGATATGACTACATAAAAGGCACCAGTTAATGATTAAGTGGAATTCACATAGATTTTGTCTCTCTAGGGAACTTGTGCTAGGGAATCTTTTATCTCCAAGGAGCGCGTTGACAGAGAGTTGCTATTGTCTCCATTTATTTCATTTTTATTTATTTATTTTAGTTCTCTCCATGTCTTCTCTGCTAATGAAGGTAAGGCTCAAGATGTTGTTTCAAAACTAAAATAACACCCTCAACAGTCGAGGCGTCACCCTAATGCTGTGTACTTATGCTTTTCACCATCACAATTAAAGAACATTTGTTTGGGTTCAGTATTAATGTTGATGTCAAACCCATTTCAACCATATGACCTTCAATTGAGCCAGCTTTAATTGTGCCCCCACTGATGCTATTAATCAGAAATATAATGTTAAGATGGATGTAGGATGAAGGCATGCGTCAGAAATGTGAGAGGGCATGTTGTCGTTTTATACACACAAACCCCTCAGAACTGAGAATTTACTGTCCAGGACTGATTTTTGTCCCTTCTTACTGGTGTTAAGACTGCTTAGAAGTTCCCACAACCTATGGAAACTTTTTTATTGTTGTTATGTGACTACTTGCAAGGGTAAGACTGCCCAGATAACTCTTCATGCACAGGAGTGAAGGTATACTGCTATTTCATGATTTGATGATGGAATGTACCCAGACTTCTGTCCAATGCCTTGGCTTCCCAGAATTAAGGTAAAAGATTGTCATGATGATTAGGCCACTATAGGGATGTTCCTTTCCCGGAAATCCTTCTTGGAAGCTGATAGGTGCCCAGAACTACTTGAATTGGTACTGGAAAATTGTTGAAATGGGTATGAAATAGCCTGGAAACACCCTAAGTTGTACTGTACATCATTCCATGGTTTGGAATTGATTTATGGTACATTTCAGGGCATATCCAGGCTATTTCTGCAAGAAAATCCCATGTTTTGATGCAATTTTGAAGTTATCCCATCCCAACCAAGCACCCATGATGGACGTGGGATTCATAGGAAGCTTAAAACCACTAATATATGGAAAATGAAGACAAATGATTAATTAACCTCTAATTTGTTTCTAAACTACTTAATTTTTACTTTCATTTGAAATAAAAGTCTAAAATTCATCACAACCTCTCTTTTCCTATAAGAATCCTCTTCCTTTCACACATTCCTCATGCTTTCTTAAACATCAAGAGCTTCCTATAGCAGCATCAAGTATTATTATTTTGTTTTGGAGCATTGGGAGCATAGAGGCTTTTTCTCACCTTAGTCACCTTCCTGCTTTGCATAGAGGCTTCTATCTATGTTAATAGTCGTAGATTGTTATGGCTATCATAGGATTTAATGCTTAGCCAACTGATTGCTCTTTTTGAAATTGGATTTATCTTCTTGTTTACAGCTTAGTGGTATTCATTTCCTCGCTTTTTCATTATACTTTATAGCGACGGTTTCTGATACCGAAAGGCATCATACTTCACAAGTTACAAGGTTTGACTCAAAACGCATTCATTCTACATACCCATCCCAGATCCATTTCAGAGACAAATTTATTTAGGGTATGTTTCCCAGTTGATTGTTGTCTTTACCTAGAGCTGATACAACTCTAGGCCATTCCAAGAAGAGAATTTAGTGATTCCCATGAAAAGTCCTTAACAAAAATTAATTGTAAAATGCAATCAAGTGAGCTTGACAATATAATGTCGAGCATATTTTGAAAACCTAATGTGTAGTCATCTAGTATTATTTGTATGTTCAATATTAAAAGTTAGTATTTGATCATGTATGTGATTCATCTACTCGTTTGAGATGAAAGGGTGCTTGACTGACCTATATATTCATTTCCTTGTGTTTACCAATATATGTTTCTTACTCACTTGGGAAGATAATTTAATTTTCACCGGAGCAGTTTTTGTCTCCTATAAAATTTGGGCCTTCCATTCCACGTTCATTTTTCCATTCCCTTTACTTGTTTTCACTACAACTAAACGATGCAAAAACTTTATCATATTTACTAATATTAAACTATAGTGGTGCACTTAACAGAGTAACTTCTATTTTGCAACTCTTGCATGTATGTACCATATATGTTTATGGTAGAACTCTTAAGAATATTATTGCTTAGAAGATTTTAAAGAGCTTGATAGCCTCCTTTTCCAGATCGTTAAATCACTCCATCGCTTTTTGACATTTGGAAAAGATGGATGATGATGACCTTGTAATCCCCACATTAGTGAATTTCTCTATAATGGTGTTGAGATAGGATATTGCACTATATTATAAAAACTATTAGATATAATCTTAAAGTTATGCCGGGAATGTTGAAAAATGAGAAGCTACTCACAGAGGATAGCTCTCAAATTTTGAAATGAGTTGTGTGGTTAGAAAAAAAAGTAATTTTGAAGTCCAGTATAAGCCTGGTTATTAAAAATATTGATGTTTCCTGTCAAAACAAATATTTTTCCTGGATTGTTACAATAAGTGCATTATGATATAATACCTTAGTCACCTTTCTACTTTGCATAGATTCTTCTATCTATGCTAATAGTCGTAGATTGTTATGGCTATCGTAGGATTTAATGCTTAGCCAACTCATTGCTCTTTTTGAAATTGGATTTATAGTCTTGTTTACAGCTTAATGGTATTCATTTCATGGCTTTTACATTAGACTTTATAGCGACAGTTTCTGATACCGAAAGGCATAATACTTCACAAATTACAAGGTTTGACACAAAATGTATTCATTCTACATACCCATCCCAGATCCATTTTAGGGACAAATTTGTTTAGGGTATGTTTCCCAGTTGATTGTTGTCTTTACCTAGAGCTGATACAGCTCCAGGTCATTCCAAGAAGAGAATTTAGTGATTCCCATGAAAAGTCCTTAACAAAAATTAATTGTAAAATGCAATCAAGTGAGCTTGACAATATAATTCCGGGCATATTTTGAAAACCTAATGTGTAGTCATCCAATATTACTTGTATTTTCAATCTTTAAAGTTAGTATTTGATCATGTATGTGATTCATCTACTGGTTTGAGATGAAAGGGTGCTTGACTGGTATATATTCATTTCCTTGTGTTTACCAATATATGTTTCTGACTGACTTGGGAAGATAATTTAATTTTCACTGGAGCAATTTTTGTCTCATATAAAATTTGGGCCTTCCATTCCACGTTCATTTTTCCATTCCCTGTACTTGTTTTCACTACAACTAAACAATGCAAAAACTTGATCATATTTACTAATATTAAACTATAGTGGTGCACTTAACAGAGTAAATTCTATTTTGCAACTCTTGCATGTATGTACCATATATGTTTATGGTAGAACTCTTAAGAAATGTTATTGCCTAGAAGATTTTAAAGAGCTTGATAGCCTCCTTTTCCAGATTGTTAAATCATTGCATCGCTTTTTGACATTTGGAAGAGATGGATGATGATGACCTTGTAATCCTCACATTATAGAATTTCTCTATAAAGGTGTTGAGATAGGATGTTGCACTATATTATAAAAACTATTCGATATAATCTTAAAGTTATGCGAGGAATGTTGAAAAATGAGAAGCTACTCACAAAGGATAGCTCTCGAATTTTGAAATGGGTTGTGTGGTTAGAAAAAAATGATTTTGAAGTCCAGTATAAGCCTGGTTATTAAAAATATTGATGTTTCCTTTCAAAACAAATATTTTCCCCGGACAGTTACAATAAGTGAATTAGGATATAATACATTAGTCACCTTTGTGCTTTGCATATAGGCATCTATCTAGGATAATAGTCGTAGATTGTTATGGCTATCGTATGACTTAATGATCAGCCAACTGATTGCTCTTTTTGAAATTGGATTTATAGTCTTGTTTACAACTTAGTGGTATTCATTTCCTAGCTTTTACATTAGACTTTATAGCGACGGTTTCTGATAACGAAAGACATCATACTTCACAAATTACAAGGTTTGACACAAAATGTATTCATTCTACATACCCATCCCAGATACATTTTAGGGACAAATTTATTTAGGGTATGCTTCCCAGATGATTGATGTCTGTACCTATAGTTGATACAGCTCCAGGGCATTCCAAGAAGAGAATTTAGTGATTCCCATGAAAAGTCCTTAACAAAAATTAATTGTAAAATGCAATCAAGTGAGCTTGACAATATAATGCTGGGAAAATTTTGAAAACCTAATGTATAGTCGTCCAGTATTACTTGTATGTTCAATCTTTAAAGTTAGTATTTGATCATGTATGTGATTTATCTACTAGTTTGAGATGAAAGCGTGCTTGACTGGTATATATTCATTTCCTTGTATTTACCAATATATGTTTCCTATTGACTTGGGCAGATAAATTAATTTTCACCGCAGCAGTTTTTGTCTCCTATAAAAGTTGGGCCTTCCATTCCACGTTCATTTTTCCATTCCCTATACTTGTTTTCACTGCAACTAAATGATGCAAAAACTTGATCATATTTACTAATCTTAAACTATAGTGGTTCACTTAACTGAGTAGCTTCTAATTTGTGAGTAGATTCTATTTTGCAACTCTTGTCTATATGTACCATGTATGTTTATGGTAGAACTCTTAAGCATATTATTGCTTAGAAGTTTTTAAAGATCTTGATAGCCTCATTTTCTAGATCGCTGAATCACCACATGGATTTTTGACATTTGGAAGAGTTGGATGATGATGACCTTGTAATCCTCACATTAGTGAATTTCTCTATAAAGTTGTTGAGATAGGATGTTGCGCTATATTATAAAAAATATTAGATCTAATCTTAAAGTTATGCCAGGAATGTTGAAAAATGAGAAGCTACTCACAGAGAATAGCTCTCGAATTTTGAAATGGGTTGTGTGGTTAAAAAAAAATAGATTTTGAGGTCCAATATAAGCCTGGTTATTAAAAATATTGATGTTTCCTTTCAAAACAAATATTTTTCCGGCCAGTTACAATAACTGTATTCTGAGTCAAAACAAGGCTCCTTTGTTTCTTAATATTTTCCACCTCCATTTAAAGACTCACCAATATGGATTTCTTACAAGCCAACTATTGCACTATATTTTCCACAACCTAAACATTTTTCTCCTTAAGAAGCTTCACATGGCTTTACAAAGTTTTATGCAACTCTTCATTCTTCTCGTCCAACTACTAGAAAGTATTTTCTAGTTGTTGATTATCCTCGTAGATTTGTTTAGTCATCTCCTATAGTTCCCAAAGTATCACTCTCTTATGATATTTTCCCATAGATTCCTTATTGCAAGTCCATAGATTCATAAACATATTTCTATGGTACCAATCGATATAAATCTTTTGGATGAGTTGAAATATCCCAATGGCACTAATATCAAATTTCAGTTAAAACCAAATATTAGGTATCATGAATATTATCAACCATATATTATTTCCTTATTAAACAATAATAAAACTGAAGACAAATGAAATCATACAACAATATACCAATTATTTTAAGGAGAACCCTTTTGCACAAAAAAATCCAATATGATATTCAATCTATATAATAGATTGCAACCAATGCATATTGTCTTTTATTAGAATTACGAATCACGCAATATAGGTGTTAATATTGCTCCTCTCCCCAATTCTTAAAGGGTGCTAGCTCAATGGAAGAGCGCCTGCCTTACAAGTAGGAGGTTGGTGGTTCGATTCCTCCGTGCCCTAATGATATTGCAATGTATTTCTAAATTTATATTAGTTTCTAAATGAGAAGCCAAATGTGGCGATAGTGTGGGAAAATGGATGATAAATTGGGCGCTAAAGTGGTAGAAAAACATTGTGCTAATGTTGGCATCAATAGAGATGCAAAACTAGGCGTTGAAAAGAGGCCCAACACTTGATGCTAATGAGGAAGCCAAACATGGTGTTGATATGGTAGAAAAATAAGATGTTACTTTGGATGCAAAGCATGGAACTGAATAGGAAGCAAAATATGGTGCAACAATAGAAGAAAATTTTGGCTCCATCTTGGTAGCAAAACACGATGCAAAAAAGGAAGCAAAAATTGGTGCAAAATTAGAAGCAAAAATTGGTGAATATTGGAAGTAAAACGTGGTGCAAAATGGGATGCTAAAGTGGTAGCACATATTGATGCAAAATTGGATGCTAATTTGAATGCAAATATGCGCGAATGTAGATGCAAACATAAATACTAACACGACGCTTTTAAGGATGCAAATAGGGTGCTTATGGGGACATCATTTAGGAAGTAAAATATGGCGATCTCTAGGAACAAAAATAGGATGTTATTTAGGAATCAAACCTAGACGTTGTTTAGGAAGCAAAATTGGACGCTGTTTTGGAAGCAAAAAAATGGGCGTTATTTTAGACATCAGAAAGGATGCTATCTAGGAAGCAAAAAAAGACGTTACTTCAAACTCTTTACATTTTGTCCATGACGCATCCCATTTAGTGTCTACTTTGACCACTCAATGAAAAAAAAATTACACTAAAAAGGGACGCTAATTCCAGTATTTGTTGTAGTGAACCTTGATGGTGAAGATGCATCTAACCAATACGTGATCAACAATTTCTGAGTCGATTCTGCATGGTAGGTATATATTGCTCGGCCACACCGATCCTCTTTTAACAAAGTATCCCAAGTTTTTAGACCATTTTGAATTGCAAACCACATAAAGCATTTTATTTTTAAAGGTATGTGTCATTTCCAGATTTCCTTAAACCACCAGTTCTGTACAATACATCCACTTTCCTTAAAAATAGTAGTATAAGTAGTTTTGGCAGAGATAATACCTATAGATGGATTTGAAATCCAAATAAGTAAATCATGTTTCTAGTTTAATCTGCACCTTGTAGAGTTTAATCTTTTTATATAATTCTCCCATTCAATAACAACATTACCTGTAATCCCCAGATCCTTTGCATTATACCAATATGATTTGTGGTCTTTGATCCAGAAAGGTCTTCTAATATGTGCTAATGTGTAATAACCAATCTCCATCAAATAGTTCAGAATATGTGAGGAAAGTTGGTAATTTTATTCCATATCAATGATGGGGTCTACACCCACCAATATGTCCTTGCCATTTCCAACACACCAAATGAAATCCTTTCCAAGCCACTTATATATTTTTAGAAATCTGACCCATATAGTAGAGGAGTCTCTGGTAGTTTTTTTTGGATTCCTTGTCCAGGAGATAAAATAAAATGTATACAGATCATATAATAAATAAAAATAAAAAGAGTGCATTAATTCTCTCTTTCCTAACTCACCAACTATTAAAACTGAGTTGCATCATACAATTGGACTTAGGTTTACAGTGTAGTTAATCAATGAGCCATAGATAAATAGAAAAATGGGTCTATAGGTACCAACGATGAGACCTTATGAGTGGCTCGATGGAGACACAAGTTTCATTCCAAGTGGGTGTTGCAGTTTGTAGGGACTGCCATATGTTACAAATTAAAAGGATGTATCATTTTCCGCTATCTGAGTCGCCATGAAGTGGCCAACCAAACCAACCAAACCAATAGGTATCACCTTGACAACCTATCATACCCCAAATTCCTAGGTAGTTCCCAACTTCTTGATGACCAATAATGTTTTACTTCTTATACTCTTTGTTTTCCAAGAAAAAAACTAGACTTTTGAAACATGTCCAGTGTTTAATACTTTCAATCAAAAAAATCATGTTGTCAAGTGCGCAAATTTAAGTGAATAAATTCAATTTTTATTTTGTAAGTTATAATTTTCCGTTTGACTAATTAAATCAATATAAGTTGTAATTTTGCTTGAATACTAAAAAAATTGAATTTTGATTTTAATAAAAAATATTATCTAAAAAAATTAACCATAAAAAATTAAAGATTACCTTAAATCCGACTTATTAAGTTACTCCTCTATGTCTAACACTTCAACGAGAAATGTTCAATCTGTAAGTACTCTAAAAAAAAATGTAAGTACTTTCCCACAAATTATGAAATATGAGTCCTCCTTCAGAAATCCAGTGGCTATTAATCAATCACAGTCACAAAAATCCATCAAGCTGTCATCGCTTTGCAATCACATAATAAACAGGGTAGATCTGTATCGTCCATGGCCAAGAAATTCTTCATATACAGAATGGCAGTAACAAGGGTTCTATCGCATAAACTTTATTTCGTTATTTTGAGATATCGAAGAAATGGCTCATGATTTTGTCTTACTGTTGGCCTCCAAATTGTGCCCTCCCAGATCATTGATGAGTTCTACTCATGAGATTAAGCCTCTCCGAAGAACAATCCCAACTCTTCGGTGAGGGGAATCTGTGACATGTTCCATGAGCATGAGTTTCACCACTGCCATCTATGATAATGATGATGGTGTACAAAGATGGATAGGTGATTATCATTCCAATATCTGGGACATGATTTCATACAGTCCCTCTCAATGCCTCATGGGGTGGGAAATTAGCTTCATTTCTATTTATTCTTCTGTATCTTCTTTGTTTTGTTCAGAATGAATCAATGTATTATTTTTTTCCTCTAATTTACTGTATTTACATGGGTCAGACACCTTATTACCGTGAAAGTGCTGATAGAATTATTGCGGATGTAAAACATATGTTCAACTCAATGTTTGTCGAAGATGGAGAATTAATCGCTCCTCTCAATGATCTCCTTCAACGCCTTATGATGGTCGACAGCGTTGAACGTTTGGGGATTGATAGAAATTTCAGGAATGAGATAAAATCAACGCTGAATTATGTTTACAGGCCAGTTCGTTATTTATTTATGTTTTACATATCAAATACAGTACAAGATTATAACAAGAAAATTATTTTGGCCGACAGTTATTGGAACGAAAATGGAATTGGATGTGGGAGAGACAGTCTTGTGATTGATATCAACTCAACTGCCATGGGACTTCAAACTCTTCGGCTACACGGATACACAGTGTCTTCATGTATATATCCATATTTTATTAATATAGCCACGAGTTGCCATTTTCGTGGAGATATTGATTGATAATTCCTTATACATTAACTTCAGATGCGTTGAAACACTTCAAAGACCAGAAGAGGCAGTTTGGATGTCCCACCATTCAGTCAGAGGGAGAGATAAGAAGCATTTTCAGTTTATTGGAGAGCATAGCTTGTCCATGCTTGTGGAGTGTTTACTCTACTTGCCTTAGTACCAATTTCGAGGGTGAAAGATTTCCATCCTAATTGGAAATTGGAGAGGCCATTCAGACCTTTCATTTGGAGATACAATGGAGTCATTTGTTGCAGGTTGAAGCTACAAGGTTGCTTGTGACATTCTCATCCTCAACTTGCTTCCACACCTTTCTCACTTTTCTCTTCATATTTTGGCTCATGGAGGAAAGGCACATTTCGTGAGATGTTGTTCTCTTTGAGGAAGCTCTTGTGGCCCCATTTATTTGTAATATGATGTATTTACTCTCTATTTTATCCTCAGAATATCCTCAGGTCTAAATACCAATTGAAACTTTGTGGCCCCATTTATTTGTAATATGATGTATTTACTCTCTATTTTATCCTCAGAATATCCTCAGGTCTAAATACCAATTGAAACTATGTAAAAATACCAAACAATGTGTATAGAAACTGATTGATGCTACATTTGGGAGCCCATTGAATTCCTTTAACAGTACCATGTATCTGTTCTGAAATTTGGGAAGTTCGTACAACATTTGGAAAGTCATCTTTGTCCCCTACCCTTGGGGGTTTTGAACCTAGAATTGACTAGTAAAATTCCCTATGTTTTCCTGATTGTAAATGAATGTTGCAGAAGCCTTTTGAGAGTGTCCAAGCATCCATCAACCTCATGTTTATGTCTTAATACCTTCCAAATACCTTCAGACCCAATTTGGAAGCATTTGGATCCATTTGGGAGCATTGGAGTCATAACTAGTCTAAGGGTCGAATTGGCCAAAAAATGCAATTTTTTCAATTCTACCAAATTTATTAAAAATGGACACTACAGTAACAACCCCTTTAATACTTTTAATATTTCGGACTAGATTGTCCATTGGATTTACATCATCCTCCTTCACATAACTATTCCAAAAATTTATGATAGAGCATAAATCATCATTTTGTAGCCAGGAGAAAAGTAGGCCAATGGTCTGAGAATTTTTTTTCCCCACCCAAGATCTAAAACGATGGAAATATTGCAACAATGATATCTTTAAAAGGAATCGATCAAGTGTCTTAAGGATTCCATTTTGACCACTCCTAGCATTTGTCCGGTAAGTTGGAAAAACATCAACCACGTCATTCCTTCCCAACATATTAGTAAAAAACTCTACCATCTAATCAACTCTAGCCTCATGTCCCCAAATATCAATAGGTGAGATGGTAAAGTTTAAATCCCCAACAATAATTAGGTTTTCAATATTCAAGAGTCCATATTATTCCATAGACCCTCAATTTTTTTTTGTCTCTATAAGGTCCATAACAATTTAAGATAGAGATCTTCAAATATAGATTACCCATTTTTCCTTTCATTAATAACCCATATTTCGCCCCCGGAATCCTTTCTCCGGTGATCGTCCGTTAAATTTTTCTCCCAGCCGTCAGTTCACCCTCCGTCGGTCCCTCCTGCCTTGGGCGTTGTTGACGATGGCTGACAATGCCAGTACCATTCAATGTGATGCGATCTCGAGTTAGCAGGCTGCGGCCATCCATTGTACGCCTTGAATGTGCTATACCCCATGCCATGATATTTTTCCATGCGGGCTGTATGTATCACCATGCATCCTAAATTTGAAATTTGAAATTTGTTGGTGGAGGGAGACTTCCCTCCCTGGCTCTATGAATTCTGATTTACTTATCCGGCGGGCAGGGACAGGTTTTGGGAGGAAGCGTTGTGGGCACGCTTGTGGCTGCTGGTTCTGGCGTCTTCATCGCGGCTTCTTTTATGAATGCTAGTTATGAACGCCTCCCGTTGGAGGAAGAGAAGCCGAACCGTGTGCAGTTAGAGTCTCAGTATTCGCCCCTCACAACTCCAGCACAACAGAGCGATTCATCGACTATGCCCATTATGTATAACGTGCCTCCAAATCTTCTCAACAACTGCGTGCCTCCAAATCATGGCCTAGTTGGACGCTGCCCGGTATTATTCCCAACGACACTTCCTATTCTTTGTTGTTCGTCAATTTCTTTTCCTTGTTATTATCATGAAAACGCATGTTATTGGCGATTTGCCAGTGCTGATAGGGCTTTAAGCAAATATTTTAAGCTCTATTTCTCCATCTGTAGAAGAGCAACAGAGATTTTGGAATGGTTGGATTTACTTTTAGGTTTCAACTTAACTTTTTGAAGCTATGGACCCACAATTCTCAACGCAACACATGCCCATACAATATCACGGGGCAACGCCTTATCAGATTCTGGAGATTCCGCCTCCCATTGGTCATAGAACGTTTAAGCAGCCTCCCACTGCTTCGTATGCTCAAGCACCTGCTCTATCTTTATCTGCCCAGCAGATTCAATTGGCCTACCAGCAGCAGGAAGTTCAGATTTCCTGGGCCAACCATTTCCAGGGAATTGATCAAGCTATCCTATTTAGAAATCACAGGTTTTCCCTGGCGAGAATCAAGAAAATAATGAAGTAAGACGATGTCAGGATGATATGTGCAGAGGCTCCCATGGTTTTCGCCAAAGCGTGCGAGGTGTTCATCAATGGACTTAATCTCAGGGCCTGGAATCAGACTGAAGAAGCCAAGCGACGGACCCTGGAATATTATGGAATGACATTTGTTCTCGAATTTCTGAGTTAAACTAAGTTAATCTTGGATTCTAGCTGGCTGGCATAAAAAGAGACTTTAAACTGTTTTGATTCTCATTAGATAAGAAATCGACACCGAACTGCATCTCTGATGTATATAAATATTTCAACTAATGTATATTAAATATTGTGAAGGATTGATTTCTAACCGCTTACGGTTTACGTTTTTATTATTGTATTGAAGCTTTGTTTTGTTTATTCTCTCATATGAATAATTAAATTTAAGTAAAATATTGTGAAGCATCGATTTCTAGCTGGTTACGTTTTTATTATTGTATCAAGCTTTGTTTTCTTTATTTCGGCATATGAATAATTAAATTTAAGTAGATGATTTGTTTGGATTTCCTTGCTTTTTGTTTATATTGTATTGATGCTTTGTTTGGTTTCTTACGGCATATGAATAATTAATTATTGTATTCTGTTTGTCCAGCATGTTTATCCGCTTTGTTTTTGGTTCTTCCACCATGTGAATAATTATTAATTTTATATAGATTGTTTGAATATCCATATTCTTTTGTTTATGTTTTAGTTATTGTTTTGATGCTTTATTTTTACTAATTCCAACTTTTAAAAACTTTCTCTGAATGTTTTGTTAGAAATATTTGTATGTGCTTGTTATTTTGTTTTTATATTGATATTGTTATTTTGTTTTTATATTCGAGATTTATATTGATGCTTTAATTTGTTTAATCTAACATGTGAATGATCTCATTCAGACACATACTATGTTTGGATGATCGTGTATGTGTTTATGTTTTAGGGTTTTTTTTAATACTCTGTTTTTTTATTCTATAATATATTTTAAAGTATAAGATTTTAACTAATTTTATTTTAAAATTAAATAATAATGTATTTATCAATAACTTGGAATGATTACAATTTCCAACAAAATGATTACATGTTTATATTATTATAAAATTTATTTATTGATATGAAAATATTTTTATAAGATAATTGTTATTTTATGGAATTTTGTGATTTTAATTTTTCCTTATTTAAATGATTAATGTTGTATTTAGATAATTAATACTGTATTAAGTTATATTCCTTAAGATATTAACATATTATATTGTTTTATGGAAACCATTTTAATATTATGAAAGTTATTAAGTTATATTCCTTAAGATATTAACATATTATATTGTTTTATGGAAACCATTTTAATATTATGAAAGTTTTTTTTGAAAAAAAAGGGTGTTTTTCTTTATGTATTTTGATTACTAATGGGTAATATTATTATAATTAATATTGTTTTGCTTTATATTATTGCTTAGAAAATTTCATGTTTATTTATGATCAATGTTGTGTTATATTTAGTTTAGATAAAATGCTATTCAAAACATTGTCTATAAAATGATACTTTTATATATATTTTATTTTTAATGAAATATATATATATATATATAATGTTGAATTTGAATGTTTTCAATGGAGAATTAAGGAAAAAATGTAATTTATCTATACGTATTTGTTGGAGAATTAGAAAGATGTGGTCCACATAGATTGGTGATGGTGCATAATGATTTTATTAATTTTTCATATCATATTATGAGTTATAGCTATAGACAACAAGCTATAACCCTTAGAGGAAGCCCTTATCATATTAGAAGCTTGTTGTCTATAGCTATAACTCATAATATGATAAGGGCTTCCTCTAAGGGTTTGAGCTTACCTTGATCGATAATATGCCTAGATGCAAACTATGGAAAAGATTGAAATAAATCGGTATCCCTCCCTCCCATCTCTATGAAAGATTAATGTACAGTGTAATAACACATGGCTAATGGACCACCCACGAACTGGGTGATAGGGATGAGTATGCAAACTATATATGCATTTGATTGATATTCTTGTTTTGTTTTGTACCCCCAAAAAACTATCGGCAATGGACACTTATTTTAATATTTATGTAAGTCAAGGTGTCCCCTCATTGCCATGTAAAGGGAAAAAAAATAGTGGTGAATTAATGGATAATGAAGATTTTGAATCTCCACAAACAAGAGTCATCCCTAGTACCCCATCTTCCTAGAAAAAGATGAAGAACTAGTAAAATGCTCTTCTAGTTCATATCTCTCTTTGAGATTGTACCTTTTTTTTTACTTCTTATTAGGAGTTGTCTACAACGTCTACGATTTTGCCCGGACGGCAGGCGAATTCCGGAGATGACGACCCCCTCCGACACCTCTCTCGGACCCTCCCCTCCGTCGCTAACACCGCCGCCACTGACAGGGACAGGGACGTCGGATATCACTGCTGGATCCTCCCCGGACGTGATAGGTTGTACACTTATTTAACTTTACTTTACCTTCGACCTTCAAATATTTATCTTCTCGAACACCTAGACCAAAAATGGCAGGTGAAAGAGAGGATGAAACTCCTCATAGTGAAATTGAACAACTCATATAAAACACTCACTCGACAACGAACTGAAAAGTACGAGAATTTCTATTAGATTGTTGCTCGACTTAAAAATTCATTTGGCTGGACTTCGATAGGCACCCGATAAGATCCGTCTTCAACAAGATTAGCCCCTTCAAGGTACAAATGAACTTGGAAATACCAAATTTGGAAGGAAAGGTTGATGCAAAATATGTAGACAACACGATAAATCAGTTAGAGTCTTATTTCTCTATGAATCAAATTTCTAAGGTTGAGAAAGTCACCATTGCAAATTTGAATATTTTGACTTTTGTACATTGTTGGAGGGAAAATATTTCAACTAGACAAGAAGGTTTCCCTATCGACACCTAGTTGAAATTTGTTGAATAATATGTCAAGGCGGAATTTTATCCATCCAAGTACACTATAAGAAATGGTAGCAGTTGAGACAATGGAAAGACCAAACTGTACAGAGTTATATTGATGAATTCCATCAACTAATGGCTCGACTTGGTATTAGGGAGGAAGAAAAGTTTCTTATTTTGAAGTATATCAATGGATTAACTTTTTATATCCGATTAGAGATGGAATTCCTCAATATTGGCACTCTCACAGAAGCATTCCATTGCATTAGCTTGAGGAAAAAACTATTGACAGGAATTGTGCCTAGTAGGAACTGTGCCTGTTAGGAACTTTCCCTAACAAGAACTGTACCTGTTATGAACTTTTCCCAACAGGATGCCTGTTAGGGACTTTGCCCAGCAGGAACTATGCCTAACAGGAACTTTGCCTGTTAGGAACTTTTCCCAACAGGAACTTTGCCCAACATGAACTGTGCCTTATAGGAACTTTGCCCAACAGGAACTCTGTCTGTTAGGAACTTTTCCCAATAGGAACTGTGCCTGTTATGAACTTTTCCCAACAGGAACTGTGCCTATTATGAACTTTTCCCAACAGGTGCCTGACAAGAACTGTGCCTAACAGGAACTTTTCCCAATAGGAACTGTGCCTAACAGGAACTTTTCCTGTTAGGAACTTTTCCCAACAGGAACTTTGCCTCAGGAACTTTTCTTAACAGGAACTTTTCCTGTTAGGAACTTTTCCCAACAGGAACTTTGCCTCAGGAACTTTTCTTAACAGGAACTTTTCCTCAGGAACTTTGCCCAACATGAACTATGCCTATTATGAACTTTTCCCAACAGGAATTGTTCCTGACAGGAACTTTGCCCAACAGGAACTCTGTCTGTTAGGAAATTTTCCCAACAGGAATTGTGCCTGTTATGAACTTTTCCCAACAGGAACTGTGCCTGTTATGAACTTTTCCCAACAGGTGCCTGACAGGAATTGTGCCTGATAGGAACTTTTCCCAACAGGAACTGTGCCTGACAGGAACTTTGCCCAACAAAAAATTTGCCGCAGGAACTTTTCCCAATATGAACTTTGCCTCAGGAACCTTTCCCAATAGGAACTGTTCCTGTTAGGAACTTTGCCCAACAGGAACTGTTCCTTATATGAACTTTTCCCAACAAGAACTCTGCCTGTTAGGAACTTTTCCCGACAGGAAGTGTGCCTAACAAGAACTTTGCCCAACATGAACTATGCCTGTTAGGAACTTTTCCCAACACGAACTGTGCCCAACAGAAACTATGCATGACAGGAACTATGCCTGTTAGGAACTTTGCCCAGCAGTAATTATGCCTGATAGGAACTTTTCCCAACAGAAACTGTGCATGACAAGAACTGTGCCCAGCATGAACTATGCCTGACATGAACTTTTCCCAACAGGAACTCTGTATGTTAGGAACTTTTCCCAACAGGAACTGTGCCTAGTATGAACTTTTCCCAACATGAATTGTGCCTGTTATGAACTTTTCCCAATAGGTGCCTGACAGGAACTGTGCCTAATAGGAACTTTTCCCAACAGGAACTGTGCCTGACAGGAACTTTTCCTATTAGGAACTTTTCCCAAAAGGAACTTTTCCTCAGGAGCTTTTCCCAACAGGAACTGTGCCTGTTAGGAACTTTTCCCAACAGGAACTGTGCCTGACAGGAAATTTTCCCAACAGGAACTCATCGAGGATCTTAATATCAGTAATTTTGACCAGAACATGGGTGAAGGTGATTTTGCATTATTGAAATATCTGGAGAAAGGGAAGGATCTTATCCTTCAACAGGAAGAGATGGACTAGAGACTTACAAGCAGAGCCCTTCAGATTGGATTGGGGATAAAAACACAAAACTCATAGAGAAAACATCATTGGACACTCTCCATGGATTTTCTTCTTATTTCCTCAAATAAAATTATACAACTACATTCTCAAACATTAAGTTGGATTGAGTGGTACTACCAATTGCCACAACCAAATTATCCCAAGAGTTTAGAAAAGGACAATTAACGAGGTAATACACTTATATTCTTCCTCCATCTTAATATTAATAGAGACAAGTTAGCTTACCATAGGTTTAAATGCATTTAGATGTTGTTTCATAGAGTTTCCATTCTCCATCCTAAGATGATATAATTTATTTCAAAGAAATAACTTGTTTACCAGTGATAGAAAATTGTGAACTTATCTCAAAATTTATTTGAATCATGATAATAAAAATTTGGCTAATAAGGGGGAAAAGAAGAATAGCTACCTCTATTGTCAGAAATTGGGACATATAGGTATAATACCAAGGACCTAGACGAGAAAGTGAAAAAAATTGAAGGACATGTGTCGAGTGGAAGATTGATTGACATATAGAACTTAACTTTAGAAGACCTAAGGTAGATTAAATATAAATTTTATATAAATACTTATTTGACATTGCATGCTCATACTTCTTATAATGAGTGGATAGTCGATTCTAGATACACCCATCACATGGCTAAGGATGCTTATTTTTTCCTGAACAATAAATAAAGCTAGAAACAAGAAATATTTGTACTTGATAATTATGCAAGCTGGAAACACTCAATTGGACATCTGATAAACTTTGGATGCATTGCATGCACTCATATTCTAAATAAAAAAAGGAGAAAACTAAATTAAAATAATCATCCTATACCATGATGCACTACTCTAAAGGGTTGAAGGCATACCCATTATTTAGATGAAAAGGGTTGATCTCTTATTCTAATTTGTTTCATAGTGATCAATTGAAAATTCTAGTGCATGTTGGATCAACTAATTGTCTTAATGAGAAGTCAACTAGACAATTGACTTGTTTGGACCCATTTCAATTGATTGTCGACCTTCCATGGTAGAATTGAATATAAACATAGGGATTCCTCCTAATGACCTTAGTATAAGAACTCCTTCAATAGATGGAGGTTGTTGTCCTATATGGGCTTCCAAGGCAACTAAAGATGCTAGAGTTGATACAAGAAAAATCAATGATGCAAGAAAACTAGAAGTAAAAAGCAACATGGTAGTGTTTCTATGATGGCACATGTTCTAGAGGCATGTGATTTAGATATACATGTAGATCCACATGGGCAATATGAATGGGAAAATGCCATGGATGACTAAAATTGTTCCATAATTAATAATGGAACATGGGATTTAGTTCCTCGACCATGAGGAAAGAGTGTGGTTCAATGGAGATAATTCACACTTGAAGGTGGCATTGAAATACATAAGGCTCATTTATTAGCTACTAGTTTTTATCAACAAGAAGACATCAAATACACTGATACCTTTGCACTATTGTAAAATGAACTCTGTTTGACTAATTCTTTCAATTTTTTCTTGGTTTAGATGGTAGGCACATCAGATGGATGTCAAAAGTGCATTTCTTCATCTTTATCTTGCTAAAGAAATTTATATGGAGCAACCCACAGTTTTGAGAAGCATGATAGTCTTATTTTTCGACTAAATAAATCCTGAAGTATGGCTTGGCACAAGCCCCTAGGAAATGGTGCGATAAGATTGATTGTTTTTTCTTCAATATTAGTTTCAAATGTTGTGAATATGATCATAGTATCTATGTATTTTATGTAAAATATGAAACATTTATTTTTTCATTGTATCATTACTACAAGAAATGTAAATTTAATTATGGGTTTGAATAAACAATCAACAAATACCTTTGAAATGACTGATCATGGTTTATTGCATTCATTTTTAAGCATCCAAGTCCTACATATGGACTATGGTATATTTATTTATCAACCTAAATATGGACTAAACCTTTTACAAAAGTTTGGGATGGAAAACTATAATCCCTACGCCACACCTTATTATCCAAAAGTGAGGCTAACCAAGGAGTGTGATCCTTTGAAAGTCAATGGTACAGTCTATTGATAAACTTGTTGGTGACCTTAGTTACTTAACTCACACACAACTTGATATGTTCTTTGTTGTACAAGTGTGTTTTCTCAATATATGAAGGATCCATGAGAAAGTCACCTTGAAGTTGTCAATAAATTGTTCATTATATCAAGGGAACATATCATCTAGGTATAAAATATTGCAGTTGCAAAAGAGAACTAGTTAGTAATTTCATGAAGATGTAAAGACTTGTAAAAGGCATAAGGTGGTTCCTTTATCAACGATAGAAATAGAGCATTATGGTGCAGTGCATTTTAGCACAGAAGCCTCATGGATTTGACACCCTATGGGTGAACTTGGATTTCTAGTTGAGATATCAACTATGGTTTATTGTGGTAATCTAAGTGCAATACAAATTGGAAAAAGTCCTATTGTATGCACTTAAATGAAGCATGTGAAACTTCATACTCATTAATTGAGATAGTTTCTATAAGAAAATGTTGCAAATATTTTTTATCATAGGATAAATGATTAGGTTATTGATATATTTAGAAAGACCTTTTATCAAAAGCTAAGTTGCTATGCTCTGCTTCAGAAAGCTACAATTATTTGGGGGGAGAGGGGGAGGGGTAGTTGTAGGGGTAATTTAACCTCCTAAATTGAATGGGAGGCCAATTGAGTGGTCAACTAGGTTGTCAATTTAGGATTCACTAGTTAAGTAGTTAGAATATAATCACTTGTGCAAAGAACATGGAAAAAAGTAATAAAATCATTATGCACCATCACCAATCTATGTGGACCACATCTTTCTAATTCTCCAACAAATACGTATAGATAAATTACATTTTTTCCTTAATTCTCCATTAAAAACATTCAAATTCAACATTATATATATATATTTCATTAAAAATAAAAAATATATAAAAGTATCATTTTATAGACAATGTTTTGAATAGCATTTTATCTAAATTAAATATAACACAACATTGATCATAAATAAACATTATTATTAATTATAATAATGTTACCTATTAGTAATCAAAATACATAAAGAAAAACACTACCTTTTTTTTCAAAAAAAACTTTCATAATATTAAAATGGTTTCCATAAAACAATATAATATGTTAATATCTTAAGGAATATAACTTAATACAGTATTAATTATCTAAATACAACATTAATCATTTAAATAAGGAAAAATAAATATCACAAAATTCCATAAAATAACAATTATCTTATAAAAATATTTTCATATCAATAAATAAATTTTATAATAATATAAACATGTAATCATTTTGTTGGAAATTGTAATCATTCCAAGTAATTGATAAATAGATTATTAAATTCTAAAGTAAAATTGGTTAAAATCTTATACCTTTAAAATATATTATAGAATAAAAAAACAGAGTATTAAAAAAAACTCGAAAACATAAACACATACACGATCATCCAAACATAGTATGTGTATGAATTAGATCATTCACATGTTAGATTAAACAAATTAAAGCATCAATATAAATCTCGAATATAAAAACAAAATAACAATATCAATATAAAAACAAAATAACAAGCACATAAAAATATTTCTAACAAAACATTCAGAGAAAGTTTTTAAAAGTTGGAATTAGCAAAAATAAAGCATCAAAACAATAACTCAAACATAAACAAAAGAATATGGATATTCAAACAACCTATATAAAATTAATAATTATTCACATGGTGGAAGAACCAAAAACAAAGCGGATAAACATGCTGGACAAACAAAATACAATAATTAATTATTCATATGCTGTAAGAAACCAAACAAAGCATCAATACAATATAAACAAAAAGCAAGGAAATCTAAACAAATCATCTACTTAAATTTAATTATTCATATGCCGAAATAAAGAAAACAAAGCTTGATACAATAATAAAAACGTAACCAACTAGAAATCGATGCTTCACAATATTTTACTTAAATTTAACTATTCATATGAGAGAATAAACAAAACAAAGCTTCAATACAATAATAAAAATGTAAACCGTAAGCGGTTAGAAATCAATCCTTCACAATATTTAATATACACTAGTTGAAATATTCATATACATCAGAGATGCAGTTCGGTGTAGATTTCTTATCTAATGAGAATCAAAACAGTTTAAAGTCTCTTTTTATGCCAGCCAGCTGGAATCCAAGATTAACTTAGTTTAACTCAGAAATTCGAGAACAAAAGTCATTCCATAATATTCCAGGGTCCGTTGCTTGGCTTCTTTAGTCTGATTCCAGGCCCTGAGATTAAGTCCATTGATGAACACCTCGCACGCTTTTGGCAAAAACCAAGGGAGCCTCTGCACATATCATCCTGACATGCTCGTCTGACTTCATTATTTTCTTGATTCTCGCCAGGGAAAAGCTGTGATTTCTAAATAGGACAGCTTGATCAATTCCCTGGAAATGGTTGGCCCAGGAAATCTGAACTTCCTGCTGCTGGTAGGCCAATTGAATCTGCTGGGCAGATAAAGATAGAGCAGGTGCTTGAGCATACGAAGCAGTGGGAGGCTGCTGAAACGTTCTATGACCAGTGGGAGGCGGAATCTCCAGAATCT
This sequence comes from Larix kaempferi, assembly GCA_027924585.1. Taxonomy (NCBI): domain Eukaryota; kingdom Viridiplantae; phylum Streptophyta; class Pinopsida; order Pinales; family Pinaceae; genus Larix; species Larix kaempferi. The sequence continues at coordinate 1,268,587 of BSBM01000936.1, forward strand.
GATAAGGCGTTTCCCCGTGATATTGTATGGGCATGTGTTGCGATGAGAATTGTGGGTCCATAGCTTCAAAAAGTTAAGTTGAAACCTAAAAGTAAATCCAACCATTCCAAAATCTCTGTTGCTCTTCTACAGATGGAGAAATAGGGCTTAAAATATTTGCTTAAAGCCCTATCAGCACTCGCAAATCGCCAATAACATGCGTTTTCATGATAATAACAAGGAAAAGAAATTGACGAACAGCAAAGAACAGGAAGTGCCGTTGGGCATAATCCCGGGCAGCGTCCAACTAGGCCATGATTGGGAGGCACGCCGTTGTTGAGAAGATTTGGAGGCACGTTATACATAATGGGCATAGTCGATGAATCGCTCTGTTGTGCTGGAGTTGTGAGGGGCGAATACTGAGACTCTAACTGCACGGCTCCTCTTCCTCCAACGGGAGGCGTTCATAACTAGCATTCATAAAAGAAGCCGTGATGAAGACGACAGAACCAGCAGCCACAAGCGCTCCCACAATGCTTCCTCCCACAACCTGTCCCTGCCCACCGGATAAGTAAATCAGAATTCATAGAGCGAGGGAGGGAAGTCTCCCTCCACCAACAAATTTCAAATTTCAAATTTAGAATGCATGGTGATATATACAGCCCGCATGGAAGCATATCATGGCATGGGGTATAGCACATTCAAGGCGTACAATGGATGGCCGCAGCCTGCTGACTCGAGATCGCATCACATTGAATGGTACTGGCATTGTCATCCATCGTCAACAGCGCCCAAGGCAGGAGGGACCGACGGAGGGTGAACGGACGGCCGGGAGAAAAATTTAACGGACGATCACCGGGGAAAGGATTCCGGGGGCGAAATCGTCGCATGCTTAGACTACTCCGTATACACATTACCAATTCTGGTGAGGACAAAATTAACGAATCATTATGAATTCGGGTGAGGACAAAATCAACTAATCATTATCAATTCGGGTGAGGACAAAATCAACGAATCTATACAGAATGGCGAAGAAACTCTTCATATACAGAAAGGCAGTAACAAGGGTTCTATCGCATAAACTTTATTTCGTTATTTTGAGCTCTCTCTAGGCCATATCATATCGGAGCGTGAAGAAATGACTCTTGTTTCTGTCTTACCGTTGGCCTCCAAATTGTGCCCGCCCAGATCATTGATGAGTTCTACTCATGAGATCCGAAGAACAATCCCAACTCTTCGGCGAGGGAAATCTGTGACACGTTCCATGAGCATGAGTTTCACCACCGCCGTCTCTGATAATGATGATGGTGTACAAAGACGCATAGGCGATTATCATTCCAATATCTGGGACGATGATTTCATACAGTCCCTCTCAACGCCTCATGGGGTGGGTAATTAGCTTCATTTCTATTTATTCTTCTGCATCTTCTGTCTTTTGTTCATAATTAGCTTCATTTCTATTTATTCTTCTGCATCTTCTGTCTTTTGTTCAGAATGAATCAGTGTATTAATTTTCTCCTCTAATTTACTGTATTTACATGGGTCAGACACCTTATTACCGTGAAATTGCTGATAGAATTATTGCGGAAGTAAAACATATGTTCAACTCAATGCCTGTCGAAGATGGAGAATTAATCGCTCCTCTCAATGATCTCCTTCAACGCCTTCTGATGGTCGACAACGTTGAACGTTTGGGGATCGAGAGACATTTCAAGAATGAGATCAAATCAGCTCTGGATTATGTTTACGGGTCAGTTCCTTATTTATTTATGCTTTACATATCGAATACAGTACAGGATTATAACAAGAATTATTTTGGCGGGCAGTTATTGGAACGAAAATGGAATTGGATGTGGGAGAGACAGTGTTGTGACTGATCTCAACTCGACTGCCTTGGGACTTCGAACTCTTCGGCTACACGGATACCCAGTGTCTTCAGGTATACATCCATATTTTATTAATAATTGAACGTGTTTCATTATAGCCACCAGCTGAGATATTGATTGATAGTGCCTTATACATTAACTTCAGATGCGTTGAAACACTTCAAAGACCAGAAGGGGCAGTTTGCATGTCCCACCATTCAGTCAGAGGGAGAGATAAGAAGCGTTTTCAATTTATTTCGGTCCTCCCTCATCGCCTTTCCCGGGGAGAAAGTTATGGAAGAGGCTCAAATCTTCTCTGCATTGTATTTAAAAGATGCCCTTCCAAAGATTCAGGTCTCCAGTCTTTCACGACAGGTGAGACTGTGATATTAATATCACATCTGTTAAAATGGTGAGAGGTTATAAGTTTAGCACTCTTTTCATCTGTGTTCAAATCCGGGGTAGGAGCAACTTCAGAATCCTGGGCTCTAGTCCAGGTAATCCCCACTAATATCTATCACTTCTGCTCATTTACATCATAGTGCGTTGTTTTTGGAAATATGTATTTGTTTTTTGCAATCTGTATTTTATAATTTCAATTTCAATTTTGACGTGGTTGCAGGGAGAGTACGCTCCGGAATATGGTTGGCACACAAGTTTGCCAAGAAAGGATCTATCACGTCCGCTTATTTACATCTAATGACTTACCTTTTGCAAGTACAACCTATTTTTTATGATTTTAATTTTGTGATTGGCAGATAGAGTATGCTCTGGAATATGGTTGGCACACAAATTTGCCCAGATTGGAAGCAAGGACTTACATTGAGCTGTTTGGACAAGACACCTTATATGAGTAATCTCATTAAATTTCATCGTGCAACATCCATTTTTATTGCCATATATGGAATATTATTGTTTATATTGACTTGAATACAAAGATACTACTGGCACAGATGCGATCCCTTTGTTTTGAGAGAAAGTCCGGGGCGAAGATATAAAGATTTTACATATATGAACAGACACAGCTGTTCCACGTACTGATGGTGTCTGTCTTTTAGTAGTTTAGTTTCCATATGGAGTACTTTTAATTGATGCCTGTTGATTTTTTCTCTTTTGGGTTCAAGGACGCCATATATGAACAGTGAGAAACTGGTAGAACTTGCAAAACTGGAGTTCAATATCTTTCACTCTTTACAACAGAGAGAGTTACAAATTCTGTCGAGGTGATGAGATGTCATTGGATTATATTGTCTCCAAATTAATTAAATTTGAGCGGTTATAAATTCAATAAAGTAAATCCATGAAGTTTGTATCTGTAGATGGTGGAAAGATTCTGGTTTCCCTCTACTGACCTTCACACGGCATCGTCATGTGGAATATTACACATTGGCCTCTTCCATTGCTATTGATCCTCAACATTCTGCATTCCGACTCGGCTTTGCCAAAATATGTCATCTTGTCACGGTTCTGGACGATATCTACGACACCTTTGCAACAATGGACGAGCTCGAACTCTTCACAGCAGCCATTAAGAGGTGATAATTGCGTTTACCTCGACACAGCATATTTTACATTGTAGTTTTAAGTTTTACTTTTTATTTTTGTTTATTTATAATTGTTGGTTACAATTTTTCAAACTGGATTTCAAAATTATCAATATAGATATTAATTTATAGGGAAGAAACTTTTCCTCATTTTAGCTGTTTGTTTGTATCTCAAAAGAATCGAACCCAACCTTTGATAAATCTGGTTAGAAGACTATAATGCCTCTGCATACACTAAAGTTAAGTTGTATATTGTATAATCATCAGATGGGATCCGTCCTCGATAAAGTGCCTTCCAGAATACATGAAAGGAGTTTACAGGGCGCTTTACGATACCGTAAATGAAATGGCTCGAGAGGCAGAGAGTGTTCAAGGCCGGGACACGCTCAACTATGCCCGACAGGCTGTATGTAAAATAATAAATTAAAGCATACATATCAAATATTTCTTTGTTAAAGCGTTAAAAGTATTTCACTGGGTGATGATAATTAGTTAATTTGTTTTACTTGTGCGTGTGCAGTGGGAGGCCCATATTGATTCGTATATGATAGAAGCGAAGTGGATCTCCAGTGGTTATATGCCAACGTTTGAGGAGTACTTGGAAAACGGGAAAACTAGCTTCGGTTCTCGCATAGCCACATTGCAACCCATCCTCACGTTGGGCTATCCCCTTCCTCATCACATACTTCAAGAAATTGACTTTCCATCCAAATTTAATGACTTGGCATCTGCCATCTCTCGACTGAAAGGTGACAGTCGCTCCTACAAGGTAACCTTCTAAATCAAATCAAATCAGAGAAAACAATTTGCATTCATTGATCCCGAGACTGACATCGGCATGCATGATGCATGGCGAATGCAGGCGGACAGGGAGCGTGGAGAAGAAGCTTCGTGCATATCATGTTATATGAACGACAATCCTGGATCAACGGAGCAAGATGCTCTGAATCATATCAACGCTATGATCAATAACTTAATCAAAGAACAAAATTGGGAGTTACTCAGACCCGACAGCAATGTTCCCATCGCCTGCAAGAAATTTGTTTTTGACATATGCAGAGCTTTCCATTATGGCTACAAATATCGAGATGGCTACAGCGTTTCCAGTATTGAAACAAAGAATCTGGTGACCAAAACCGTCATTGAACCCGTGCCTATGTGACAACGCCTCAAATCTAAAATAAGTTCCTACTTAATTTAGGTCTTTTATTTTACCGTCTAAATCTGGAGGTTGCATGTGGAGCTAATTAGGTAAGTTGGCCAGCCACTGAAGTTGTCCATAATATATAATATGGAGCTGGAGTTAAAGCTTGTCCGTGATATATGAGGTGGACTCCAGTTGGTTTGGAGTACAATGCATACCACATTATATAATAAAATATGTGCGTTCACTTTATTTTATCTTGTTGATGAAATTCGACGCTTCTTTCTGTGAAAAAAGAAATTCGACGCTTCTTCAAGAAGTGTAAGACCATCCATATACGCTAAAAGCACTACGAATATTAGCATCCTTTACAAAGATTTTGAATTTCGATATACATTGTACCAAATTTTATTTCAATTTGCTAAAGTATGGTATAAAATATAAAAGAAATAATTAATTGAAATGGAAGTCAATTTGAAAATGTATAAAGTAAGTTCATGTCATATATCTTTTTCCTTATCCTTATTATACCTGCGGTGACGTGTATCATTGTAATCGATATGGGTTGACTTACTATTAGTTCGATCAACCGCATATTAGTTAAGTTTTTCTTTTAAATTTTAACTAAGAGTTTCTAAGCTTTAACCAAAGTTTCCGAATTGATGATTTTATGTCTCCACTATCTTATGTTTATGGATATTGAGCTTCCCTCAAGAGCTTTTAAGCTTTAACCAAAGTTCCCGAATTGATGATTTTATATGTTTCCACTATCCTATGTTTGTGGATATTTAACTTTCCTCCTATTGGCTCGAATATTGAAGGTTTTATTGCCCACTCGGAGGCGGCGGAGTGCTTGATATCCAATCCAAGCATTGAATGCATACTGAATTATATATCATATTATTGCACATATATTATTGCATCGCCTTCTTGCGGCGGCGGAATGCTTGATATCCACTCCGAGCAATGAATGCATACTGAATTATATATCATATTATTGTACAGATATTATTGCACCGCCTTCACTGTTGCTTTAATGTCTTCTTCCAATATCCACTACAGCGATGTCTTCATGGCCTTCTTCAACTGCAGATTGGTCCCTATTTACCAATATCCACTGCGACATCGTCTTCATGGCCTTTAGCCTCATTTGTAGACAACCTCCAGCTAATCAATGGACTTTGATTTACCAGCAGTGGATGGATAAAACAATGGGCTCTGCTATAACTCTTTAACAACGACGCTTCACATGGCAGCTTCACCAGTAATTCCATTCATTGTAAATTTCCAATTTCTTTGATTGTTTCAAAATCCTAAAAACTTGCGACTTGATGTCCATCATTTGTCTGCATAGTAGAGGATTGTTGCATTGCATTAGCAACATGACTTTACATCTTCACTGACCTGACTCAGTTGTTTACTCCCCTAACTACAAGAACTGATAAATCATAATTAAAACAGGATGCCAGTGACATTAAAATGCAATAGGAAACTATGACTCATAATACTATTTATTTAAGTTAAATTTGAGTTATTAAGAACGTTTAGCTTATATTTCGTCTAATTTATACAAAAGAGATATGCTTTTAAACCCTGATTGCTGGGACACTCTGATTTTAGTGAAAGAGAGATGTTTTTGAAACATTTTGCAGACACTATAATTTCAGTAAATAAAGGACGCATAGAGAGAAAAAAAGGTTAAAAGCTTACCGCTGTCACCAATCAATAACAATTTTATGAAATAATCATAATCTGCTCAACCTCCCGCCGGTCCCAAAGCCATTCCTAAGACCTTGAGCTACGTTCGGCAACAAAACACAGACCAAGAGTACATATGACCTTGTACGGATGCGTACCACCTCAAGTAGCGCTACAATGCTGCCAACATGATGAGAAAGAGTTGATTCGACTCATGGGTTGCTTATTTCACCTTACAAACAATCGTTAGGCAGTAAAATAAGAGTTTATCGAGCTCTCTATTAATAGCCCGTCCAAAAATAGGAAGCAATGTTGAATACAAGGAACTCAGAAAAAGATATTGAGCTAGAAGAAATTGCAAGAGACAATTTATTACAGCCCTTTCATCTCAGACTCTATGAAATCGATGGTACAGATATGATAGTACTTGTTATAAAGCATTACCCATGCCTGAATAAAGCGTTGTTAAAGTCCCCACAGAGACTACCCCATAAGATCCTTTCCAAAGTGCATCCTGGCTACTGGCTATCGATTAATAAAAAGTACTCATCAATGAGTTTAAAGCATAATGTTGCACTCGATGACTAGTCATGAGAACGATTGCGGTAACAAACTTGCCCTGTAAACAAACCCAAACAACTATTATGATCCATGGCAACCTGCATTATCCATCGTCTGGATCTCCTTAATGGGCATTCAAATTTTTTTAATCTGAAGAGGTTCATTGTTTTGCAACAACATCTATTCTAAGCAAGCAAATAGTACTCGATTGTCTCATCTCGCATATAAGCTTTGTCAATTTGCAAAATTGCATATTTGTCATGCATCATAATAAGCAGTTCGATAAACCTAGTGTTGATTCTATAGCAGCTATTCAACTTTATATATGCTCAACTAATTGCCATTTTTCCTAGGAAATGTCATGTATATTGTTGCGATCCACAGCAAGTCGACAAGTGTAAAGCAATAAAATCTACTCCACTTCGCACGTGTGGTTATCACTATACTGCTTGCACGTCAATAATTGTCATAGCCTTTAATGCACGGGGGGTTCACTCAGTGAACTTGTTACATAGCATGATCGTTCACAGGATATTAAAGAATATCCCTAATTTCAATAAATATTGGAAAATTCCTCCTAAAATTGTATTGTTGAACCGCCCTCCCAATATACCTTTCCAATTAAGAAAACCCCTAGTTTCACCATATATTGGAGGTATCCATTTTTATCAACCCATTTTTAATACCACCTTTATATCATATTATCAAGTTGTAACAAACATGAGCCCTAACACATCTTAGTATAAGGAAACAAGATGCTAAATAAAATAATAGTATAATGCTAATAATGATCCCACCGGGATTGTACGGGCGATTGATCAATTTGTAGCGTTGGATAGTGTAATACCCAACGAAATATTAATGGGGAAGGAAAAATTGTGAAAAATGAAACCCAGTCAAGAGATCAATGTAACAAAGAATGTAAAAGACTCATAATCCAATAGTTAGTGAAATGCTTAGAAAAGATGAGAATTGCAGATGTTACACACCACAGCCTACCAATCTACCAATTTTATATCATGTAAATACAAGTATATCCATATAGAGCTCATTTTTTCTATAAAATTAATAAATTGGAGGTATGAATTGAGCCCATGATTTGGAGGTATGTGAATCCATTCCACGATTTGGAGGTATATGAATCCATTCCACGATTTGGAGGTTATTCCTTAGCCCACCCAAATAAAATAACCCCCAATATTTATATTACTATGTCAAATTAAACCCCCCCCTTGACCCCTTAATACAAGGAAATATATTTTTGATTTTTTTAGGAGTATTCAAACCCCCAATATGAATGGACGTGATATGATATTGCCTCGCTAGTGAAGCCCCCGTGCTTTAATGCCACTACAATGTTTTCATAATGAGCCTATTTTTATAATGTTTCAATATCGTTTTTTAATATTTTTTATGCATGGTAAGCCTTCTGTTTTCCGGAAACATTTTATTTAAGTGGTGTGCATTGTGCCAGATATACTATGTTAGTGCGTATGATACTCAACCCTCCCTAAACTTATAATCTTCAAATTAATGGTTTGCACCACTTTTTTTAATTTATCTCGAAATGACATAAATGCTAGGCGAGCGATGGCTAAGATGCTTGCTTTGCTCCAACCACTTCTGCTAAATAGATTTATTTGCATAACTACACACACATATATATAGAAACACTATACTATACCTCTGCCAACTTTTTTTATTACTACTATCCTAGATTGAATGTGATCCCCCCAGGGAAGAGAGTGATCCATAGGACCAGGAATTTATTTGATGAAACTTGGTGGATTTAAAGTGGTGCACGTTTTAAAATAAAGGATCATCTACATTTTGTAAAACATTCCAAAACTGTTCGTGCAAGTGTATCCGCACTCTAGGCTTGATGAGGAATTAATTCTCGCGACCAGGCACAGTCCCCACAGTTGAGGTGTCCTCACTCTCACTAAGATCCTCCCTAGCATTTCCCTTTCCATTCTCATTGTCTGCAACCATAAAATGGAGATTCTGGCCCAATTCGTTCGATAGATCGTTTGGGGAATGTCTCCATTGTAATGCTGGGGAATAGGTTCCAAAACTATTCGCACAAGTGTATCCGCACCCTAGGCTTGACTAGGAATTAATTCTCACGACCAGGCATAATCCCTACAGTTGAGGTGTCCTCACTCTCACTAAGATCCTCCCCAGCATTTCCCTTCCCATTCTCATTGTCTGTAGCCATAAAATGGAGATTCTGGCCCAATTCGTTCGACAGATCGTTTGGGGAATGTCTCCATTGTAATGCTGGGGAATAGGTACCCACCCATATGCTTTTCAAATGCATGCTCTTCTGCTTTTCTTTTATATTGATTTCATTTAATATGGTTATTTACTTTGATTCCATTTAATATGGTTCTGGTATTATGATAATTAAATATCTAACCAAATAGTTCTTAAATCAATCATAGTTGAAGCTCTCGTTGCTATCAATAAAAGGTTTAATATACCAACTTGGATTTTTGATCGATGCTTTGTGATCGAGAGGGATGGGATTAGTTGTAATCACAACAGATTTGTGATCGAGTGGGATGGGATTAGCTGTCATCACAACGCTTCTCCAATAAGAATGATAGGAAATGTAAGTTTTTTTTTCCTACCATTCATTGCTTTTATATGGAATTGTAATGTTTTAGGAAAATCATTTTATTAATCTATCATGCTAACTCCATAAAGCCAAGAGAAGGCTTGGGTAGTTGCTGCATTCTGCTTCTCCATATCGGAATGAAACACTTTGTTCAGAGACCTTGTATTTACTGCATCATCCAAAAATGCTCGTTAACTTGCAGCCTGAATTTGGGTATGTGTAAGGTTTCATACTTTAATCAACTTTACACATCTTTGTCATGATTTAATATGCATTCAAAACATGGGAAACCTAGTACTAATTATATAACATTATAGTGTTCACATTAGTTGTTAGAAAGTAGCACCGCATATATCGACATAGAGAAGTTGTCATTGCCATGAATCAACTGGACCTACTACAACATCTTAATATAAGATACCACCATTGAAATGTACCTTCTATTCCACAGACCTCATTGTAGTAGCTAATCAGAAGAGTTTAGTTTGAACAAAAGCACTCGCATGTGCATATAGATGTGTTACTATATGAGGTTGCCATAAATATGTCCTAGCAATAAAAGAAAATTCTTCGTGGATCTCCAGGGGCTCCTATCCACGAGGATCTCTACAACCATACAACGATGAGCTAAAGCAATTAACTGGGTTTCTATGGGGCAGGTTTCAACTCGCCAATGGCCATATCTACGGGTTTCATTGATATGGGAAGGTTTAAAATGCATAGAGAAGTGTTGCATTGTTGCTATAGGGACCAAACACCCATACCTAGAATCCAAGACATTAGAATGAGCACACCCATATTCATACTTGGAATCAAAGCTAGCATTTGCGCATATGTGTGTTTAAATTCAATTTTTTTTGGATCACTTGCAAGTTTGGTACTAGGTTCGGATTGCCAAACCTTGAGGCTTAGACTGAGTTATAGCAGAACACACCAGAAATCCTTTCCCAGAAATCCTTCTTGGAAGCTGATAGGCGCCCAGAACTACCTGAATTGGTACTGGAAAACTATTGAAATTGTTATGAAATAGCCTGGAAACACCCTGAGTTGTACCGTACATCATTTCATGGTTTGGAATTGATGTATGGTACATTTCAGGGCATATGCAGGTTGTTTCTGCAAGAAACTCCCATGTTTTGATGCAATATTGAAGTTGTCCCATCCCAACCAAGCACCCATGATGGACGTGGGATTCATAGGAAGCTTAAAAACCACTAATCTATGGAAAGTGAAGACAAATTATTAATTAACCTCTAATTTGTTTCTAAACTACTTAATTTTTACTTTCGTTTGAAATAAAAGTCTAAAATTCCTCACAACCTCTCTTTTCCTATAAGAAGCCTCTTCCTTTCACACATTCCTCACGCTTTCTTAAACACTAAAAGCTTCCTATAGCAGAATCAAGTATTTTGCTTTTGTTTTGGAGCATTAGGAGCATAGAGGCTTTTCTCACCTTAGTCACCTTCCTGTTTTGCATAAAGGCTTCTATCTATGTTAATAGTTGTAGATTGTTATGGCTATCATAGGATTTAATGCTCAGCCAACTGATTTCTCTTTTTGAAATTGGATTTATCTTCTTGTTTACAGCTTAGTGGTATTCATTTCCTGGCTTTTGCGTTATACTTTATAGAGATGGTTTCTGATACCGAAAGGCATCATACTTCACAAATTACAAGGTTTGACTCAAAACGTATTCATTCTACATACCCATCCCAGATCCATTTCAGGGACAAATTTATTTAGGGTATGTTTCCCAGTTGATTGTTGTCTTTACCTAGAGCTGATATAGCTCTAGGCCATTCCAAGAAGAGAATTTAGTGATTCCCATGAAAAGTCCTTAACAAAAATTAATTGTAAAATGCAATCAAGTGAGCTTGACAATATAATGTCGGGCATATTTTGAAAACCTAATGTGTAGTCATCCAATATTACTTGTATGTTCAATCTTTAAAGTTAGTATTTGATCATGTATGTGATTCATCTATTGGTTTGAGATGAAAGGGTGCTTGATTGGTATATATTCATTTCCTTGTGTTTACCAATATATGTTTCTTACTGACTTGGGAAGATAATTTAATTTTCACCGGAGCAGTTTTTGTTTCCTATAAAATTTGGGCCTTCCATTCCACATTCATTTTTCCATTCCCTGTACTTGTTTTCACTACAACTAAACGATGCAAAAAATTGATCATATTTACTAATATTAAACTATAGTGGTGCACTTAACAGACTAACTTCTATTTTGCAACTCTTGCATGTATGTACCATATATGTTTATGGTAGAACTCTTAAGAATATTATTGCTTAGAAGATTTTAAAGAGCTTGATAGCCTCCTTTTCCAGATCGTTAAATCACTCCATCGCTTTTTGACACATGGAAGAGTTGGATGATGATGACCTTGTAATCCTCACATTAGTGAATTTCTCTATAAAGGTGTTGAGATAGGATGTTGCACTATATTATAAAAACTATTAGATATAATCTTAAATTTATGCCAGGAATGTTGAAAAATAAGAAGCTACTCACAGAGGATAGCTCTCGAATTTTGAAATGGGTTGTGTGGTTAGAAAACAAATTGATTTTGAAGTCCAGTATAAGCCTGGTTATTAAAAATATTGATGTTTCGTTTCAAAACAAATATTTTTCCCGGATAGTTACAATAAGTGCATTATGATATAATACCTTAGTCACCTTTATGCTTTGCATAGATTCTTCTATCTATGCTAATAGCTGTAGATTGTTATGGCTATCGTAAGATTTAATGCTCAACCAACTGATTGCTCTTTTTGAAATTGGATTTATAGTCTTGTTTACAGCTTAGTGGTATTCATTTCATGGCTTTTACATTAGACTTTATAGCGACGGTTTCTGATACCGAAAGGCATCATACTTCACAAATTACAAGGTTTGACACAAAATGTATTCATTCTACATACCCATCCCAGATCCATTTTAGGGACAAATTTATTTAGGGTATGCTTCCCTGTTGATTGATGTCTGTACCTAAAGCTAATACAGCTCCAGGCCATTCCAAGAAGAGAGTTTAGTGATTCCCATGAAAAGTCCTTAACAAAAATTAATTGTAAAATGCAATCAAGTGAGCTTGACAATATAATGCTGGGAAATTTTTTAAAACCTAATGTGTAGTCATCCAGTATTACTTGTATGTTCAATCTTTAAAGTTAGTATTTGATCATGTATGTGATTTCTCTACTGGTTTGAGATGAAAGCGTGCTTGACTGGTATATATTCATTTCCTTGTGTTTACCAATATATGTTTCCTACTGACTTGGGCAGATAATTTAATTTTCACCGCAGCTGTTTTTGTCTCCTATAAAAAGTTGGGCCTTCCATTCCACGTTCATTTTTCCATTCCCTGTACTTGTTTTCACTACAACTAAATGATGCAAAAACTTGATCATATTTACTAATCTTAAACTGTAATGGTTCACTTAACAAAGTAGCTTCTATTTTGCGAGTAGCTTCTATTTTGAAACTCTTGCCTATATGTACTGTTATCACCTAAACTGTAGTTACCCCTATGGATGTATCCACTCATGGATGGAAATAGGGAAGGGCAACTCAAAAGGTGCAACCACAATCACCTCGACCTCCAATATATGGTTGTCACGCCAGTCGAGGCAGCCTTCACTTTATGTTATCTAGCCTAGACAACAAAGGGGGAGACCCGATCTACTCCCGACAGGAGAGATCAAAACCAAGACACCAAATCAAGTTGGTTCTAAATGAAGTAAGGTGTATGGTTTATCCTAGACCTTAGGATGAAGTCACAAGACAAGTGAGGGGTTCAATGAGTATGGATTTAGTTCATTGTTTATGTGAGAGTGACTTATAATAATTAAAGATAAGATCCGGGATTAAAGTACTAGTCAATGTGAGAAAATCCACTGCCTTGGGAACCGTGTCCAATGCAGGGTAGTTTAGGGGTTGAATTGGGGCTAACTAGTACACGTGAAAAGCTTGATCATGATACATGATGGCATCAAGGGTTTAGTTCACCACACTAAGGTCAAACCACAAGTTAATCCAACAATATAGGAAAGTCGAATTGACTTGGAGAGAGACCAGTGCCTTGGGAATTGGGATAATGGAGTCAAAGTAAGGTTAACTTGTGGTTAAGGACTCCTATTACATGAGATAAGTGGGAAATTAAAGTCTCAATGGATGAATAGGTCTAGATCTAAGTTTGACCTAAGTGGACCACAATCCCTTAAAACAAGGAATGATATCCCCAAGGCAAGATTTGACAAAGTGACCTACTAGACCTAGGTTTTGAATGTTTCCCGTTCCAAATCCCTAAAAATCTCAAGTACCCACGTCCTAGAAGTGAGTCAACTCACTTCTCCAAGGTGGTGCGACTTTACCCAAGGAGGCCTAAAAATGGGGTAAGTGGGGTCAAGACAAGTCCGATGACATCCAAACTTTAGATCCGGGTAGGTTAGTCAAGTAGGAGTGTGGATCTATAATTTCAAGGCAATCCGATGGCTAGATCTTACTAGATCTGAGTTTGAAGATACCAAGTGGTCCAAAATGGGGATTAAATCCCTTAAAATGTGGAATAGGGCCCACAAGGTAGAAATCAGAAAAGTGACGATCTGGGGGTAGGTTATTGGATGTGTAGATCATGAAACAAGCGGGATCTCAACTACCCATCAACTAAATCTAGATCAACTCACCCTCACCAAGAAGTGCACCCTTGCTTGGAGAAGCTAAGTTGGCTTGGGAAGAGGGTCAAATGGAAGCCAATCCTCACCAAACTATAGATACGGGATGCCGTGGATGCTATAGAGGTGGGTTTTCAATATTATACCCAACAACCCACTAGATCTAAGTAGATCTGAGAAAATGTAACAATGAGGGTTTGAAGAAATAAGGGTTTTATCAATTTATGAGCTAGGTCAATGGATTGGATCAAGATAAGAGAAACAAACCTATGGATCTCACCTCGGTAACCTTGTAGATTCCTTGATGATGATGATCTATGCAAACCCGATCAATTTGATAAGCTTTGAGGTAATTTTCTATGCAATCGATTTAGTCCAAGAAGCCAATGCGCCCTCTCTCCTGCACAACAAACGTCAACAATATCAGATTTGATGTAATCAAGAGATCATACTAATGCCACAAGAGAAGTAACAGAAAGATAGCATAGATCACAATGATGCTAATGATAACCCCCTGATACAAGCAAATGCCAAGAAAGTCGATTTGAAGAAGCCTTGCAAAATCGCCCTTGTTGAAGTCGCCCTCCTGTAGAGAAGACAATGATTTCCAAAATAGATAGATCTTACCACAAATTCCAAATGCTAGGTTGCATTAGACTTTCCAATCACCATCTAAGAACACTAGATGCAAAGGAGACCACAAGAATTTCCACAAGAAAGTTTTTCTATACCAATAATCCAAGAGCCAAAGACCCCTTACAATGAGAAGCTCTCTCCTTTAAATAGGAAGGAGAGGCATCAAAATCCTAACCATTTTTTAAATGAGTGGCTAAGATTAAAAGATACAAATTTCTAATCAATGGTTGAGATGAGCTCAACAATAAAATACATGGATCACTAATAAAATATAATATGAGTGGACAAAATCGCCCTAGAAGAGGGGAATCCCACCAAATCATGATGACAAAATATAATAGGGGGCTTATGGTGGGTCCAAGGGGTAATTTTATCCCTCCTTGGTCAATCCCCATAGCACAATAATCATAAAATAATCATCAATGTACCAAATCGTGCCTCCATGGTCAAATCGTAGGCCTCAAAAGGCCTCAGAAATCATCAGAAAGTGCCATAAGTGATGGATGCGGGCCCTGATGAAGCTGAAACTGCTGGAGGAGGTGTGGAGGACCCCGATCTATCATCACTGATCATCCCATGCCATAAAATTGCCTCAGTATCCCAAATCGATTTCCTCAATAGCCATTTCTACCAATCCTGAAATGCCTCGGGAAGCGTGAAACTGCCCCAAACTCCTTCCTGGAGTGCCTGCGCTATCAAGATGAGGGAATCACTGTGTCCGGGAGGGGGTAATATGGTAAAAACAAGTGGCTGGACCACCCCCTCCAAGCACAACGCCCTAGGTCAACCGGATAAAAATCACATCTGCTCTGACAGGGCCTCCGACAGACCAAAACTGCATAGGGATAGCCTACTGAGGCTCAATCATCACTGTAAGTGCCCGGAACTGAAAACAAACTGTCTCATTGGACTCAAAAGGTCCAAATCCATCCAAGATGTGTACTCATACACCATATGAGTCTCTGCATGATCAATATATATATCCAATATACCGGAACAGGTCAAATAATAATAATTCGTAAATGATCAAACACTGCTGTAAACCAAGAATCATCATCATAACCCTGTAGCTGCTGCATAGAATCATCATATATGTGTACATAGACCGTATATCATCTATCCATATCATCATAAGGTCCAACCATCTCATGTCCTATGGTTGACCTTGGTCAAACTAGGCCTAACGAGGTCAACACGACCAAAT
Source organism: Larix kaempferi (assembly GCA_027924585.1). NCBI lineage: Eukaryota > Viridiplantae > Streptophyta > Pinopsida > Pinales > Pinaceae > Larix > Larix kaempferi. Next base: position 1,284,524 of record BSBM01000936.1, read on the forward strand.
ATAACTCAGATCATCATTAGAAGCTGCTGCAAAGTGTCAAAGGTTAATGCATGCTCTACAACTTATTCAAATAACAATTATAACACAAAGTAACCATTACTGGCGATCTAAATCCAAATATATAATGTCATTAATTATTATTATTACTCAGACCAGACTTTCAAGATCATACTCACTTCATACCTGTGATCAATTTGCTAGTGAAGGGTGAAGGCTAAAATAATTGGCTAGGCTAAGGGATGACTTGACTGACTTAACTTTGTGACACTTTGGCAAAGGGAAAGGGAATACACATCATAGTATATACTGAATGAGCAACAACACAGGGAATGGCGGTGTCTCACAAATGGATGAGTTGTTCAAAGAGGGTTTATTCACCTTTAACAGATGCATGCGCACAATCAATAATACAAATAAGGCCAGCAATTGTTTTGATATAGCATTTAAGTTCCATTTCTTTTTGGGCCTGAAGTTTCCATAGCCTTGGTCTATGTGTGTTTATAAACACATTGCATAGATTTTCATTTATTTTACGCTTTCTGCTGCAGATGTGTTTTTAAGGCACTTGTTTACCTGAGCACTTCTAGGTGTGTCATAGACATCTTGTTTACCTAGGTATTTACATTTCCAAAAGATATAACATTTTATTTTCATGGCCATTTTCATTTGGCATGCCTTTCATTCATGTGTGTTTAGAAACACATTGCATGAATGGGCTTTTCATACAAGATATAGCATTTCATTTTCTAGACTTTGTATTCATGGCAGCACTAAAAGTTTCAGGTTTAGCCAACGCAACTTTAGTGACTAGGGGGAATTCACAAGGAACTCCAACTCACCATAGGTAAGTTTTGTCACCAACTCAGAGCCAAGACATAATAAACAGGGAAGCTCATCCAATACAGAGGCTACAGTGGGGAAAAGATCCTCCATGTCACTAGTCAAGTAGTAAGTCAGAGTGATAAACTAAAAGGTAGGAAATGGATGGATGAAGACAATGAATAATGGAGCCAACACTAGCAAGCCAAGGTATGGTGGAATGATCACCTCTATTCTCCCTAAGGAGGGTAAAACCAATGAGTATGAATAGTGAACTTCTAAGTCTGAGTAGGGACAATATGATATATATAATAAGATCAACCATGTCCACATATCTATATGATCGCCAGATCATGACACTAAGTGCTAATACATGCTATAAGAATAAATATAAAAGAAATATAACCATAACACAGTGATATACCTGCTGAGTCATATACCTGACTGCTCATCAACCTGTATCATCATCTGTCCTCTGAAACTACTGCTGTAACTCTGGGCACTACTGATTGCTCTGTACCAATGATATAATGGCTACATCGGTCATTTGCTCTGTATCCATATTTTATTAATAATTGAACGTGTTTCATTATAGCCACCAGCTAAGATATTGATTGATAGTGCCTTATACATTAACTTCAGATGCGTTGAAACACTTCAAAGACCAAAAGGGGCAGTTTGCATGTCCCACCATTCAGTCAGAGGGAGATATAAGAAGCGTTTTCAATTTATTTCGGGCCTCCCTCATTTCCTTTCCCGGGGAGAAAATTATGGAAGACGCTCAAATCTTCTCTACATTGTATTTAAAAGATGCCCTTCAAAAGATTCAGGTCTCCAGTCTTTCACAACAGGTGAGACTGTGATATTAATATCACATCTGTTAAACTGGTGAGAGGTTATAAGTTTAGCACTCTTTTCATCTGGGTTGAAATCCGGGGTAGGCGCAACTTGAGAATCCTTGCCTCTAGTCCAGGTAATCCTTGTTGATATCTATCACATCTACTTTTACATCAAAATGCATTTTTTTTTGCAATCTGTATTTTATAACTTCAATTTCAATTTTGTGGTTGCAGGGAGATAGAGTACGCTGTGGAATATGGTTGGCACACAACTTTGCCTAGATTGGAAGCAAGGATCTATCACGTCCGCTAATTAACATCTAATGACATTAGTTTTTATAATTTTAATTTTGTGATTGGCAGATAGAGTACGCTCTGGAATATGGTTGGCACACAAATTTGCCCAGATTGGAAGCAAGGACTTACATCGACCTATTTGGACAAGACACCTTAAATGAGTAAGCTCATCATTTCATCGTGCAACATCCCTTTTTATTGCCATATATGGAATAATTTGTTGTTTATATTGAGTTGAATACAGATGCGATCCATTTGTTTTGAGAGAAAGTCCAGGGCGAAGATATAACTTAGATCTGAATAAATGTTAAGATTTTACATATATGAACAGACACAGCTGTGCCATGTACTGACGGTGTCTATCTTTTAGTAGTTTAGTTTCCATATGGATTACTTTTCAATTTATGCGTGCCTGTTGATTTCTTTTTGGGGTTCAAGGACGCCATATATGAACATGGAGAAACTGGTACAACTTGCAAAACTGGAGTTCAATATCTTTCACTCTTTACAACAGAGAGAGTTACAATGTCTCTCGAGGTGATGAGCTGTCATTAGATATTGTCTCCAAATTAATTAGATTTGGACGGTTGGACAAGCTGTATGGAAAATAAATACAAATATTTATTGGTTAAAGCGTTAAAAGTATTTCAGTGGGTGCATGGATGATAATTAGTTAATTTGTTTTACTTGTGCCTGTGCAGTGGGAGGCTCATATTGATTCGTATATGATAGAAGCGAAGTGGATCTCCAGTGGTTATATGCCAACGTTTGAGGAGTACTTGGATAACGGGAAAACTAGTTTTGGTTCTCGCTTAGCCACATTGCAACCCATGCTCACGTTGGGCGATCCCCTTCCTCATCACATACTTCAAGAAATTGACTTTCCATCCAAATTTAGTGACTTGGTATGTGCCATCTCCCGACTGAAAGGTGACACTCGCTGTTACAAGGTAGTCCTTGTAACCTTCTAAATCAAATCGAATATGAGAAAAAATTTGCATTCATTGATCATGACATTGACATTGGCATGCATGGCGACCTTCTAAATCAAATCAAATATGAGAAAAAATTTGCATTCATTGATCACGATATTGACATTGGCATGCATGGCGAATGCAGGCGGACATGGAGCGTGGAGAAGAAGCTTCGTGCATATCATGTTATATGAACGACAATCCTGGATCAACGGAGCAAGATGCTCTGAATCATATCAACGCTATGATCAATAACTTAATCAAAGAACAAAATTGGGAGTTACTCAGACCCGACAGCAATGTTCCCATCGCCTGTAAGAAACTTGTTTTTGACATATGCAGAGCTTTCCATTATGGCTACAAATATCGAGATGGCTTCGGCGTTTCCAGTATTGAAACAAAGAATCTGGTGACCAAAACCATCATTGAACCCGTGCCTATGTGACAACACCTCAAATCTAAAATAAGTTCCTACTTAATTTAGGTCTTTTATTTTACCGTCTAAATCTGGAGGTTTCATGTGGAGCTAATTAGGTAAGTTGGCCAGCCACTGAAGTTGTCCATAATATATAATATGGAGTTGGAGTTAAAGCATGTCCGTAATATATGAGGTGGACTCCAGTTGGTTTGGAGTACACTGCATACCACATTATATAATAAAATATATGCGTTCACTTTATTTTATCTTGTTGATGAAATTCGACGCTTCTTCAAGAAGTGTAAGACCATCCATATACGCTAAAAGCACTACGAATATTAGAATCCTTTACAAAGATTTTGAATTTCGATATACATTGTACCAAATTTTATTTCAATTTGCTAAAGTATGGTATAAAATATAAAAGAAACAAGAGCCACAAGGTGGCGATGTCCCCGACATTGCTAGTGGGGCATTGTCAAGTGTATGTGAAATTGTCATTAATTGATAGAAGCGATTTTTTTTGGCAAAAGGATTTTTCTTTTCTTCTATTTTTGTGAGTTCCATAAAAAAGTAGTCAAGTAAGGTAGTAAATAATTTTTAATTTAAATGGGTATATAAAATGCAGTATAGAAAAAAAAAGAGGTAGTTCTTTTGCATGATAAAAGAGAGAGAGAATAATTTCAGAACTTGAATAGAAAATTGTAATCGTATACCTATTACATACTTGCATTTACAAGTGATAGAGTTTATTAGATTTGTCAACAATTCTTTTTTTATAACATACTTACATTGTATTATAGAACATGAAAATAATATTCTTTCTATGCGATAAGCATTTTGTTTGTAAGGGCATGAACTAGTGCGTCTAGTGCTGCAGAAGTTTTATATGTAGTACAAAAGGCAAGGAAGACACAATGTCTTCGATAAAAACAACAAAAACTACAGTCATAGATCTGTTGGAGCCATAGCATATGCACTCCGCTTCAAAGGTTGAGGGAGGATGCGCTGTAGCAAAATCTGCAACACTGGTAAGATCAGCCATATTGGAATACCATGTGCAATGTCTGTCACCCCTGCAGATGTGGATTATTTTCAGTGAGATTGGAGGGACAATAAATGTAATTACTAAATACAAAAGAAAACAGTCAACTGTGGGGTCATTGAGACTCGACATTTGCAGGAAAACAGCTTGTCTAAAGTAGTTGGAGGATCACCGAGACTCTAGTGTATGCAACTTGCATTGGATCTATTTTTTTGTTGCAAACACAAGTTGTAAGCGCTAAAGGCAGGAAACAGTTAAGTGCAATATGAAGGGCTTGAATTGAATCCATGTGCTTTTAACAAAATGGATGACACTAAACAAACAAAAAGTCGACAGAAAAACATAATGCTCAGATGAGGAAATAACTCACGGTGTAATTAGAAATATTGCAGAGCTGGTTGAATATTAATATAAATTCAAAGTATTTTGATCACTAACTAATTCATCTACATTTCATGCGTGATAAACAAACGCATTGAAAACAAGATCACAAAAGCTTCTTTCCTTTCCCTGCTACAAATGTATATCCAAATATCCAATAGTGAATTTACATTGAACTTTCTACCCTTGGGAAATGCTGCCAAGTCCAAAAAGCATTCCTCTGATTCATCATCAAGGACATTTATATTTGTCCTTGATATAGATTCTGCTCTTGAAAGTTTCCTAGCATTCTCACAAATTTGCTGGGGTTCATTGCCCAAAGAGCTCCCAATCATCTTGAGGGAAAGTGGTAAAGCCTTGCTTTGTGTTTGAACACCAAAAAATGCCAGCCATATTCAAAATTGCATTTTGCAGTGGCATAATCGGTGCTGTGGCAGAATTGGCAATGTTTTTTTCCTGCACATTGCAAAAAGATGATGAGCAACTATGTTTGCATGGTTTTTGCACTTGACCGTAAACTGAATTTGCAAGGAAGCTTATCTCTTCTAATTTAAAAACACATTATGTCTCAAACATTGGTATGCTCATTTAAACAAGTATGTAATCACGGCTTATCATTATCAAAACGTTCAACAAGAAATTTATATATTTTCAAAAGAAATAATTTAAAACGTGGAGATCATCAGCGTACAGAATCCTAGCTTCATGAAGTAATCAAGTGAATTTGGCATACCTGGAAGTACAAAAATATTCAAGAGATGACATAAAAGTGATACTGATCTCCTGCAGGGTAAACATAGAGTATCCTTGGCTTCTGTTTCAACGGGTGACCACTACCTTCAAAGTCATTGAAAGGAATTTAGCATTCCAGTTACATAATGAATAACAAATACAAAATTATAAATAATAATAAGTAGAGTGTATTGATAAAGACTTTTTTACCTGAACAAGTCTTAAGGAGGTGGAATAGTCACAATTGGTTGTATAATGCTGAAGCGTTAAGCCATGCGAATTCCTGTAAGGTTATCAAGTAACCGAGACAAATGATAAACTGCTTCAAATGTTAAATATTAAACTAGCAATGCAGCACCCTGCTCAAGTTTGCTTTTGCACCTGCATTACGTGTTTCAGCATATGTAGATGCAATATGTTCTGATGGCTGTAGGTTATCGCCATACAAACACTGTCATTAAATAAGATTATTTGATTCCATTTGGCATTGAAAATATAAGAACACAATTATAAGACATAAATAAATGTATAGCTACAAGTTTGAGATAGAAAATGACCTTATCTTTGAGCAGAGGTTGATGTCTGCCTTTAAAATAATAATGTACTTCTTCACAAAAATAGATGTTGCCAAGTCTGCATCATGTTCTTCTGCCTGTCTTGAATTGTTGTCAGCTACGATCATACCTGGAGAAATTGTGTTTGCATGGTTTTTCACTAAAACCAAGGATCTTAAACTTCATATTAGTGTGTACTGTTACAATGCGGAGTCCTTTGAGCACTTGTTTTGTCTGAAATCAGGCAACAGAATTTGACATTTCAATTGTTAAAAAATAAAAATAAAAGTTGCATGACATAAATCCAAGGTAAGCATGTCTCGAGTTACATTTTATGTTTTACCTTAGGCCAATTAATCTTCCATGGATTGTCAACATCTTGATTCGGCAACAAAAAATCAATGGCAGCACTTTGGTTGATGAGCATTATTGTTGACAGATGTACACAAAATGGTAACAAGGGAGTAAAACTTCAAATATAATTCCTGCAGTAACTCTAAAAGACGTAAAACATAAGAAATCATATTGATCATGATTGAATGCACGACAGGGTAAAACCATTGCTAAGTATCATTTAGAAAATTAACAGAATATTTTAGCCACTAGTTCTTTTCTTGTTGGGCAGATTTGACTGTGTATCTCTATTGATTAAAACATGAAAATTGATAATGAAAGTTAGGAAAAATGGATATCATTAACAGTTTTCTGATGCATTGAAATTTTAAAAGAGAAAAAATGTGTAATTCGAAACTAATTTCTACGGCTACATTTGAAAACTCTACTACTGAAATCGAGTCTCTACATTCCTCTGATGAGAATATCAAATTGCTATAGCTGCTTTGAATTCTGAATCCTTATTACTGAAACCAAGCTTCCAGATTTCTCTGATAAGAATATCAACAAAAGGGAGTGTGCAAATTTGGATCTCTTTATTTGTGCATAGAGTTAAAAGAAATATACGTTGAATACTGAAACTTTTAAAAATTGAAAGCTAAGACACATGATAGAGAGAGGAGCTTGTAGCTCAATTAGACAAGTATGCGTTGTAAGATCACCAATATTAACTAGTGTAGGGATTATGAAATGTGTTCACAGAGCAACGCCATAAAATGCAGCTTGAATATTTAATCTCTTAAAGCTACATACTAAAACATATAATAGAGAGATAATCTTGTAACTCAATCAATATTTGCAAAGGAAATAATTGTCATCAACAACAACATTGCATTGAATGATATTGTTTCTAAGAGGCCCAACTCTAAACAAGTTCTTCCTCCCATAAAAATCAAAATCTTTGCCATCTAATTCAGTATGACTATATATTTCTTTGACTTTATCCATAATTTTTTTACACAAGATTTTACTGGCAGATTCTTGTTTTTGACCCCCACGTTTAGCAGTTATTTTCACCTGAAATCGAAGGAAGGAAAATTATCATCTGCCTTAACAAAATCTAATAAATAAGACAGATAAGACAGACAATAGAATGTTGAACTTACTCACATTGTATTGGAACGAGTCCTGGACATTAGTAAAGCTTACTCTGAAGTGATTACAGAGTGATTTAACAGGTTTATCAGCTTGACCTTGTCCAGGTCGTTTGGTTAGAACATTATGCAAGATCTATGGCAGTTTCAGTGCCATTTAAGGAGGCAATGGAGGTGGGGGTGGCACATTTTCAACTCCCAAAGAAGGACCCAACTGTGGTTCCATTTGAGGAGGAATTTCGGGTGGTGTTGGAAGAATTTTAGTTGACTGAGTATTAGAAGGCTCTGGTCCATCATCCGGATCTGAAATATTGTTGGTTTCGATTGTAAAACCTGTGTTCAAAGTACATGAAAATTATGTGATTCACATTCCCAGAAGCACATAAAACTTAAAGACTATGGACCAGAATCCAGATGATTTGTTTATTTTGGGTAGAAATAAATAAAACATTTTGTATATTACTTTGGTTAACAAACAACAAAGCCAACAAATATTCATGAGTACAAACCAACAAATTGGATCAAAATTCTTTAATCACATTCCAACATATCGTCAACTAATCACACCAACCCAAATTTCTTCAATCGCATTCAAATATACCCAAAAGTACAAGTTTTTGACCAATATCCATATGATTTTACGATTTTAATTATAATGAAAGAAAAATCACTGATTATTACAAAGAAAGCTGATGTCCAGATAACAGAGCTAGCACTTGGGAGTCGGAAGCAATTTAACATAGAGAAAATTTACTTTTAAGAGGATTTATATCTATTTAGTGACTGTTTTCAACACACTTGAGTAGATTTAAAACAAAAACATAATAAAAGGAGAATGACCCAACAAGTCTTCCATCTGTATTTACAGGTATATATTATACTACATGAGAATTTGAACAACACATCCAAATGGCCATACCCATTACCCAACAAAGAAATCGAAGATGATTTTGATATTAGACTACAAACAAATAGGATGGTCTGTGAATTAATGATAAAAACCAACCTCGAAACTAGATACCAGCACACCAATACTTCTTAAGAAACGAAAATGGATCTAAGAAAGATTCAATTGTTTTTATGAAATCACATATTTAATCAAGATAGCATTCCGTCAAATTGACTGATTGGGCAAAAAGCAGAAAGAATGAAAAATATGCCTATGCAAATCGAAGTTGGCATAAAAACCCAGAGAATAATTCAGAGCTATAGTAAACGCAAACCAAAATCTGAATGGTCTAAAAATTATTGACAAACACCAAGCTCGGAGCCGGAGGAAAGCATTCATCCGCCTTCTGAGCAAAAATGAATCCAATTTAGAAACAATTGCTTTTACAGAATCACATTTTTCAGGTGATTGATTCTAAAAATCATGATAACATAATCAGGCCAGCTTTTAAACCATCCATAGATCATTTTAAACTCAAACCGAACACACAACATATACAAATGCAACACACCATTTCAGCACAAACTAGTAATTTGTTTGAAATCTATGTTGCAAAACCTACAACAAACCAAAGCAAGCCCAACATAACAAAATTGCTGCAATTAAACCAGTTTTTTAATCGGTTATTGATTCTAAATATGATATCAATATCAATATATGATGAACAATGTAGCAAGTAAGCAAATCACTAAACATTTACAAATATAGAAAAAATCATCATTCGATTGTAGACAAACAGGATGGTCTGAAAATCATAGAGGAAAACTAACCTCAAGTCAGAGATAAATGCTGCTTAAAACGTTTTAACAGTCCCGAGCCAAAACAAACAGAACAGATAAATGATTATTATTGTTACAAGGCCATACATGTATTCAGCCATTGATTCTGGAAATCAAGAACATTTTCAAGAATTAGAAAGACACAAAAGCAAAGCAGTTACTACTACGTCACCACATTTGATTTAGCAACTGATTATAAATAGCAAGAAAGCATACAAGAATCAACAAATGCAGGAGCAAAACAGTTTCTGTTACAACACTGCATATTTATCCAGCCATTGATAATGTAAATTGAGATAGGATTCAAGAATCAAGAACATTCAGAATCAAAACCAATAAGAATGAAACCCAAGAACTATAACCAAACCAAACTACTTGAAAACATAGCAGAAAGTTAGAAACCATCATTAAGAGAAAACTAGAAAAATCCAGGGACAAAGTCAAACTAAATGCACACCAAAGACTGAGCATTTCCAGATGTCGAACATCCCTAGATATAACAGAAACAAAAAAGCCTCAAGCATACATTAAATGTAGCTACTGTAACTCCACTAAAATAAAACTCCAAGATGACAAACAATCCATACCCATGTCAAATAAACTCCTATTATGCTAAAAAATTGAAACCCACCTCAGATAAGGATGCAACAAACTAAAATAGTCAAAGCCAACTTAGATAAAGCTCGAAGAAGTTGACACATTCAAGCACGCATCAAATAGAATTCAAAAATATGCAATGTACAATAGAAAAACATCAATTTTCAACAAAAATGCCAGAAGATAATTTGGATTCTAGTCCTTATTCTGAGATGATTTTACAATTCAGTTACAAACAAGTACAATGGCCTGAAAAATCATTCAGAGAATCACCTCAGAGTTCTTACCAGACTGTGTAAAGAAAGAGATCATTGTCGCAGTGAACACTGTGATGGATGGAAACCGGGAAATGAGAAGAAAGAGTCTATGAACACACAATAGAGTGAAGTGGGATGATCCCTACAGGTTATCACCATACAATCACTGTCATTGTGTAAGATTGTCTGATTTCATTTGGGTATTCAAAATATAATAAGACAATTAGAAGACATAAATAAGTGTATATGTACAAATTTGAGATAGAAAATGACCTTATCTGTCAACGCTTGTTGATGTCTAGGTTTAGAATAATGAATGTACTTCTTCAAGAATTTAACAGTGTTGTTCTCATTTTTGGAATGCGTTGTTTTAGAGCATTCAGAAACAGCAATCATGATACCTGAAGATGTGATTAACTCTGTCCTTTCTTTCATAATTTGAGTTTTTTAACAAAGTTCAATTTTCATTCTTCCCAAACATGAAGAATGGACCAAAAATCCAAAGAATGACTTATATTCATTTTCTTCTGATTTATCTAGCTAAAGCTGAGAATTAACTAGGAAAAAAAAATGATGAAAATGTACCTTAGGCAAGATAGATAGCCTTTTTGATGAAGTGAACTTATCCAAGATTTAGTATTTGTTTCAAGTCACAACGGTAAATCCATAATCATGATCACAAGGGTAAATTCACCATTGTAACTCATAATGACAAGGGTAAATTCATGAAATAATTTCTATCTAGCTGGCATTGAGCAATATATGGTTTTCATATAGAGGCAAAGTTTGCACATTGCATGGCATTTTTCAGAAAACATTGCAAAGATTTGAATTGGAAAATCAGATTCAACAATAATAAGCGGAATCCCAAATCTAAAACCAAAATCATTAGATAAAGAAAAAGCAAAGCAATTAGATGACCGAAATTGTGAATCTAGTCAATATTATGTATCAATAATTCTATATCATTTTACACAGCTCTAACAATTTTATAACCATGAAAGAGGTAGAGAAAAAAACAGTTTAGCAATATTTTAACGGAAGTTCTTTCAGTTGCATTAAGTTTATAAATATGCAAAAGGTCTTAAAACCACATAAATTTACAAAATGTATAATGAGAACATGAATTTGTTCAAGTCATAGCATATGCACTTTGCATCAAAAGCTAAGAGAAGTCACGCTTTGGCAAAATCTGCAGCAGTGACAATATAAGGCATGTTGCAGTAGCATGTGCAGTTTCTATCATTCCTGCATATGGGCCGTGCATTACTATCAGCAATTATGCAAAGAGTATAAAAACAGATATGAAAATAAGATATGTAGCAAATGCTAATTTAAATGAAAAACAAATACTGTTGACTGTTATATTTCTGTCTTTTTGCCTTTCCCATACATTGGCCATTGGAATGGACAAAATATTAAAAAAAAAACAATTGCAAGAGCTTTGTGATTATGGAAAGAATATAAAAACAGATATGAAGATAAGATATGTAGCAAATGCTAATTTAAATGAAAAACAAATACTGTTGACTGTTATATTTCTATGTCTTTTTTTCTTTTCCATACATTGGCCATTGGAACGGACAAAATATATAAAAAAAACAATTGCAAGAGCTTTGTGATTGACAGTAAACCGATGCAAAAGGCAAAAAATCTATTAAAAGTGAACAGGGTTTGGTAATCTTATACTAGGGACGACTCCTCTGCTTTTATTAGGCTCAGTGCTTTTTGCAATCTTCAAATAAATGAACACAGTAACAAAAGTGAACTTCATATACATTAAAATTGAATCTTCAAAAATCCGTTGAAGGTTATTATTGATTAAACAATAAATAGGACAACTAACAGGTATATAAGCAATGAACATGATTACAATGCAAGGGTTGTGTGAATGGGAAAAGAAAAATTATTTAAAATTGTGTGTATTTTATAAAAAACAGGTTCAAATAAATCATAAAAGAAATTGCAATAGAGAGTGTTTGTAATCTATTTTGAAATATTGAATCAAAGCTGAAACAATGGAAAAATTGTTCAAAGTGTTTGAACAAAAAGGAAAATTATGATCATACCTTTTATTCAAATTTTTTTGACTTTGAGAATTCTGTTGCTCATTGCCAAAGTGTAAAGCCCTTGTTGCTTCAATTTGCGAAGATTGTAAATGGCTGAGGAAACACTATTGGCGTATTGTTCATAAGAAACAGCTAGAACATCAGGACAACATTCTTTTAATTGTGTGCCTCGAAGTGTACATTCAATAGTCCCTTCTTCAGTCTCTAGCTTGCATTGTAATATATGTTCATAAGTAGTTGGTGTTTCACGATTGCAAAATGTACAAAAAACGGTGCTTTGTATCATTGGTAGTTTACACTATGTGCAAATGCAGTGGTAGGGTGGTGCAAAAACATTTTTTACTTTCAATGTCCCATATACTTGTTGTAGGAAAGTAAACATAAAACATAAAAAAACATTGCAATGAGCATGTTTTGATACGAAGGCCATGCTAGGAAAAAGCACAGAATCGAATTTATGAAAACATGTTTGCAAATGCAGGTTTTGCAACATGGTGTTTGTAAACATATCATTGTAATGAGTTGTGTTGCTGCTAATTGGAATACTAAATCTGGAACTGTAAAAAAGACATTTTGACAAGTAAAAAGTCTATATTTTCTTTATATCAGAAGCAGAAAACTTTGATGTCAATAATGCAGTAGGCTGAACATTTAAGAAAAAATAAAATCTGTTTTGATAACTATGAAATTGCTGAAACTACATATAAAGAACTTGCTTAATTGATAATGAAATGACAAAAAAACATTTCAAGTGACATTACAGGAGACATTATTCATATCTCACCTGTGTTTTAGCTTCAATTATTGGAAGCAAACTTTGTATTGCGAATTCATCATTTAGGGGATCTATAAAAGTTGCTTGTGAATCCTTAATAAGATGAGTTCCTTTTGCACCTGGTCTTACGATATTTTTTATTAGATACAGAGGCGGTTCGTCAAGTGCAAGTTGTTGTTGCACTCGGACAAAGAAATTTGTATAGCTTTCATTAACCTGAAACTGAACATGAATAACTGAAGAAGAATTAGTGAAAGGGTGATGGGAATAGACAAATGTTTTTTGTTATGGGTTCTATCTTTTTTTTTTGTATATCCATCTAGCAGTAGATACAACAGGAAAGAAAAAACATAAAAAATGAAATCAAATATAGTGAAAAAAAATTGTTTAAAGAGAATCCACTTTACAGTTGCATAGTCGTTTGTACTTTCACCATCTCTTATGTAGAAGTCCAATTGCTTATTGTTTTATTCACGGGAAACAACTATGACTGCAACAGAACCAACGACATATGTCTCATCTGATGTAACCATCTCATTGATTGTTGTATCTAGTGGAAGGCAATGCATTTTGAATACTTGGTCAATTGTCTTTATGACAGTTGTTGGCAATATCGCTATTGAATTTATTGCATCTCCTCGGTCATATTGACCTTTCTTTTTCAGTTCAAAACTAGAAATTCTGACACTTTTTCCAGGCAAAAAGAAATTGCCAAAGCGATTTATCAAACTATCATTAATTGTAACTATCATTGTCATCAATCCATTTTTGTCAACAACATATGCATGTAGAATCTTTGTCTTAACAGGGGAGTTTTGGTTACGATTTTGTGCAGGTCCATAGACAACCAAAACATCCCCCTCAAATACATGCCTATGTGTTGCAGTACATAGCTGTATTATTGATGATGGTTCAACTGCAATTTGCTTTAATTTGTGCACATTTAAAAATATCAAAAAGTGAAAGAACAAATGGATTAGTCTTTGATTGAATGTTGAATTTTGTATCGAATACACTAAAATGAAATTAGTAGAGAAGCTGAACTAGATGCTTCATTCAAATGTTTCAATTTGTGTTAGGTACAAGATGAAACAATGTAGTCAAAAATATTGAATGAACAAAGCTGTTGGATAGGAACATTACTTCTTAGGACTATTTGTTGGCTGCGACAGTATTCCCATTGCAATAGTCTCTGGAGCATCTTGTGAAGAAGAAACATTTCTTTCTGTTGAAGGACTGTCTGATGTCGTAGACATAGCTAAATTCTGTCCTTGGTTGAGAATATTGTTTCTGATTAGTTGTTTTTTTGAAATGCTGTATTTTTTTTTTTCAATTTGCACATCCAATGAAGACTGAGAGCATGTTAAAATATTCAAGAATATATTTCAAATAGAAAAGCATCTTAAAAAAATACAAAAAACAAGAAAGACAAAAAGCTGTATCAGTTCTTATATGCAAGTTGCAGGTACTGATAAAATACTAGTAAAATGATCTGACCAATATGCATTGGAAATGGTAAATGAAAGCCTGTCAATGTCTATGTTTGTCCAAAAATGGTCAATCATAGAACCATATTCTGTTGTAGGTATGTTTGTTTTTAACTTTAGACATTTACTCCGCATAAACAATTCCAACCTCCTTTTCGATATTGTTTCTTTGTACATGTCAATTTTAAAGTCACCAGCTATTATGGTTAGCATTTTCTTGTTGTTTTGTAACATAACAGAGTCCAAGACATCAATAAGGTTGTTAACAAGATTATTTGGTTTGTTATAAATATTGACAAGCTGGAGAATGTTGTCAGGGAGCATAATGTAAGTGAGGAATATCAATTAGGTGTCGAGCAAGGAATATCAACTGATTTTTCCTTGCCCTTCCAGCATATATATAATATTTTTATGCTTAATTGACAACACAATGAACTAAAGAAATGCTAATTTCTTGTGAAAGGTGGTGTTTGAGACCCTGGACAATAGTGAGCCTTCAGATGTTTTTAGATCATTATAGATATAAACTTCACTAATTTAGTTGCGAGCTTATATGTTTAAAACAAGCAAATACATAATTATTAAGCACCATGTTGAATATCAATACATAGCATGAACAATGCCTTGAAGGACATGACAACATGTTGCACCTTACAATTTACCCCAGTATACAAATATCCAAATGCATATTTGTAACCACCGAGATAGGTTTTTGTGTCATTTGCATTAAAAGGTAGAAAACATAGAGCACATGCACATGTAATAAATTAACAGTTTCCCAACTTCCATGCAGTTAGATGCTGTGATTACAGTGTAGAGTTATAAACATTTCTTGAATGATGTGAGCAAAAAGTCAGTGTGCAAAAAAAATTTTAATAAAAAACAAGAATGCCATAACAATCAAACACCTTTAAGGTAGTATGTGCCCTCCCTGTATAGCTAATAATAGTGAACGCAATTCACATTAGTTCCATAGCACAAATTCCAATAGAAACAATAAAAACAAATTTCCAGAAAAAAGCATTCCATGGATATACATTAGTCAGTCTAAATAATTACCTCTTGAAACGAAGAACTCCAAAAGTACAACTCATAAGTTCTTAACACAGGCTCTTTGGGATATTCAAAACTGTTATAATGAGTTACACTGACAAGCAAACTAAAACGATAAACTATTAATATTCAGTAACATGTAATAAAATAAATATATATATCATATAACAAAAATAGAGATATAGTTTAAGATACCAACCTGGGTGTGAAACTATTCTTGAAAATATATTCAGAAGTGTTACTTTTAGAAAAGATTGTTTGTGCCTCGGAGAGGTCAGTCTTCTCTAGGAACCAGCTAACCCTACAAGAGGGTGTGTACAAACCAGAGAGAGAGAAATGACTAGAGTTAATTAGGTCAATGACAGTCAAGCACAGTACATAACTCAACATAAATAAAGTCACAAAAATTATAAACTTCAACCAAGTCTCAACATAAAAGAAGTGATTATCAGCACACCACAACTGATCATAGGTGATCAAAGTCAAGTACTCTATAAGACCAAAAATTCAACAAGGCGGTATAAAAAAAATGAAGGAGGGTAAATGTTCGCATTAACCACAAGTCAAAGACAAGGTACCAAAAGTCTAATAATAACTCAATCAAGATGGAGAAGGTACAACAAGTATTTAATAATTCAATCAGTAACAAGTAATAAAATAAACATATTGATCATATAACAATAAGAGAGGTATAGTTGAAGATCTCCACGTCAACATTAAACCAAAAATACGACAACATAGATGTCCATGGTAATTTGTTCCATCCAAACCTACCAAGTGTACTTTTAGGTCAGCAGTATTCTTTTCTCCGAATTGTAGCTATAGTTCGGAGTCAAGAATACTGCTGACCTAAAAGTATACTTGATAGGTTTGAATGGAAACCATTTTCAATGTTGATGCCACTACCCTCCTTATTGTCTTACAAAAAAGCATGAAAATGAGCAAAAAGACTTAGAATTGTGGACTTCACCTTCAAAGAGTTCCTTACAATCACATTGATACGACGTCCCACAACCATTTCTCTTGACACCCACTCTTCATTCATTCTGTATGCATTTCACTATGCAACCGTCTCAGATTCTCACTGGGTTTTCCCTCAATTAGTTTATCAATTCAGTATGACCCACAACCACTGGCAACACTCCTCGGATGGTGGGCATGGGTCATACTGAATTGATAAACTAGTTGAGGGAAAACGCAATGAGAATCTGAGACGGCTGCATAATGAAATGCATACAGAATGAATGAAGAGTGGGTGTCAAGAGAAATGGTTGTGGGACGTCATATGAGAGGAAATGGTGATGGGAATTGAAAGGTCAAATTAAATTTGCATGGTGGTAATAAACTACACTTGTGTCTTCCATTGTCAGCTGTACTTCAAGCCTGAAGGTGGTAGCGTTGGGACCCATGACCCTTAGAACCAAGGGTATGCTCCAAATGTGGCCAAACAACCGTAGTATTGTATAAGAGCAAAAGTTCAACAAGGTGGTTTTAAAAAAGTTACTCAAGGAGGGTAAATGACCCCATTAAACACAAGTGAAAGATAAGGTACCACAAGACCAATCATATCTCAATCAAAGTGGTACAACCAGTCATATCTCTCTCAAATGTACAGTCGTCCAATATAGCCTAAAAGTTCATCATCACAGTATAAGGAAGGGTGGTGGGATGCCAAATAAAAATATCCCTCATTTCTCTCTATTGATCAAATAACAATAAGAGAGGTGCCATTGAAGATCTACACGTCAACATTAAACAAAAAATCAGATCTGAAGTGTGGGTACAAATATAGTACCTTGTACTATAGAAAATAAAAGCCACCTGTGTTACCTTTCAATTTAGCAATATGGTCTACAGAAGCAAAATTTCCTCACAATTACCATTGAAATTTCTGACTAGCGCTAAAGCAATAGTAAAAGAATTTATAACATAATTTTGATCTCTATCAACTTCAGCACTCCTGTGTGGTCCCTGTTCTGAAGTTGGTCCTCGAGATGTAAGTTGCTTACACAGATAACCACTTTTAAATTTTTTTCTCATTTTTTGTGAGAACAAATTACATGCAACAACTCTAGGAATCATCCAAGGATAAGCAAATACACCTATAAATGCCTGTTTGTAAATGCTTGCTTAGTATAGTTATTCACATTTTCACTTTGCAAATGAAATGAAAGAGTTAGAAACCAAGAACAAGTTTTTGGTGCATTATTACATAGTTTTAAATCAACATTCAATTGTGATGATTATGCAATAATGAGTACTCATTCTTTTGCATGAAGTACTTATATTTTTTGTTTTCCATTATTAAGGCCTATAACTAAGCATTATAGACAACTGCTTTGCAGAAAGAAATTCTTGACAGTAACTAATTTCTCTAGATTTAGCCCTAACGTGAAATGAATAATAAAATCTAATTAATACAGTATTCAGCAATTTAACAAAAAAATTGTAACTAGATTTCGTAAACAGGAAATTAATAAATTATTTATATTATTAAATAACAAAATTCCAATTTTTAGACCTCTTTTATTTACTACAAAAAACAAAGACATTTTGCACAAAACCCAAATCTTACTCACATTCAAGCTACACTGAATTTCCTAGATGTTATGTGATTATGAAATTTCTATATGTTATATGAATCTGAAATGTCTCCATCCTAAAGGATGTCTGTGCTTGGGATATGTGTGTAGAAATTTAAACATATACACATTTCGACCAATTGCAGCTAACAAATTTAGATGCAGTTTTGGACAAAATTAAAAAGTGTTTTTAGCACATATCATTTTAACTGAAATCATCAAGGTTAAGCGCAAGAAAATTGTGGTAATTACTAAGTGACCTATCCCCAAATCAATGACATCATCAATCGGATTTCTTAGTCTCGTACACTACTATAGAGGTGTGTTTTATAACTCAGGCAAATTGTAATGTTCATATCTATATAATGTATATAGCTTTTAAATTGGTAAAAACTAGAAAAAAAATCACATATATTTTGTTAATAATAACAAAAATAAATTTATTAATTTGCATGCATAGATATGTATATGTTTGTATGGAGTTTCAAGAGTGATTTCAAGTGTTTGAATCATCAATACAAGGTATTATGTTGATAACAGGCCATAGTTCATAGGGTCAAATCTAGTCAAGTCACTTGGGATTATTAGACACTATTGTTGTTGGTGCCTGAGTTTCCCTTCATCTACATAATCTAGCTAATAGGGGGATCTCGTGAGGTTTTCCTTAGAAACCCCCCTAGTGGTGGCTCAAATGGTTGTAGTGTACACCCAAAGAATCATGCCAATGGGAGGTCATAGATCATATATACAAATTTGATCAATTCTCTTGGGGTTACCATCCACTATTATAGATGGTAGTTGAAGCACCCTCCAAATATTTTGAGGAAGGGTGGGGATCCCACAAGGTTTTGCTTTAACACACACACAAACAACCCATGCAAATAGCTCAACTAGTTGTTGCAATGTTGTTGGATATTTGGGGCAACTTTTCGCTAGAAGGTGCTCAGTTTGGATCTCTTTAGATGAGGCATACTAGTTTACACTAATGAATTTATTAGAGATGTCATCTACAACATTGATTATCACAAATAAGCTCATTAATATGAAAATTGATAGTTTTAGAGATATATTATTTATAAAAAACAATATAATTTTTTTTCATCATTTAAGTAAAACTTGAATATGAAATACTATTAAATAATCACAAAAGGAAGCTAAAAAGTGGGAAAAAAAGTTACAATAGCATTAAAAACCTCAAAATAATGCTAAAAAGATCACTTATTACTACAAGTGAAAGAAATGACATAACGTGCATGCTTGTTTCAAATGCAAGAGCGATCTGCCTCTTATTAGAATGTTGAAACACTCAAGATACTCTATAGAGAAAAAATATTATAATGAGTCTTTAAGTGTAAATTGGTTCATCAAATTTGAACATGTATTGCTTAGTGATATCAATTTGGAAATATCAAAGCTGTAAAGGGAACCCATTGCATAGAGAGGAGGAATATTAATTTGTTAATTGGCCAACAATGAAGACGCTTGCAGAGATGAGATGATGAGATGTCAAGAATATATCTTATATTTTTTAATTTAATAAAAATTTATTATATATGTTTTAGATGATAAATATGGACAACGTCACTGCGTAAGGATGAAACCACAACCACGTAAAATGAACTTTAAAAAAATCAAAAAATAAAAATAAATATAAACTTTAACAAAAACTTTGCAATTTCACATCCACGATTTTTGCCACCCCAACTAATGCCACCCGACTCAAAACTATATGTCGGGGAAATAATAAGAACATTGAGAACGCGCACACAAATTGTGGCACTATTAACATCATTATTTAAAAGTGATGCCTTTATATGGGATAAAAAAGCTAAAGACTATTTTGAAAAGTTGAAAACCTTGATGACATTCACTCTGGTCTTGACAAATCCATATGTCAAGAAAACATGTGTCCATTAATACTATGTTTCAGGAACATGCGTAGGAGTTCTGCTCATAAGTGATAAACATCTCATTGCCTTTGAGAGTCAAAAGTTACAACTGAATGAGCATATAAAATCTACATATGATGGAAAGACGTTGGCAATAACACATGCCTTGGTCAAGTGGAAGCAGTACTTGTTGCGAGATAAATTTCTCACGGTGTTGCAGTTGGCGTATTGATGCGGTATGGTCCAGGGTTTTGTGGTGTTAATGCAGTATGACGCGGGATGACGTTTGCTGCTTTAAATGAGGTTGCTGGTCTCGGGACTCAAGACTCCTATGCGATTTATTCACCAATATTGTCGATTTATCGTCCGTTTCATCGAGCTCTGTTGTATGCCCGCTAGCGTCGGGTTGAGGTGTTTGTATGGCGATAACCTACAACAATCAGAACATATTGCATCTACATATGCTGAAACGCGTAATCCAGGTGCAGAAGCAAACTTGAGCAGGGTGCTGCATTCCTAGTTTAATATTTAACATATGAAGCAGTTTATCATTTGTCTCGGTTACTTGGTAAGCCATCAAAGCGGCTGAGCAAATCTAGGTTTTTTACTTCGACATTTTGTGCAAAAAGGCTAAGAAAAATCTAGCTGCAAACGGCTTATTAACAAAGCTAGATGCATCTAATTAGGAAGTATGAGTTGGGTTCATATTTCTGTTTGTGTAACCCTCCTAATAATTATGCATGGAAACATTTCCATAAATTAACAACTCATTTTAGCGAAAGAGATTAAAACATCTTCGTGAAAGCGATTGAAAAAATCATGACTACACCAAGTCAGCAAAATAAAAACTAAAAATAAATTATGCTGTAATTCAAAGCCTGGCGTATTCATGCAACACTGCAGGTTTAAATGAGGTTTAAATGGTCTCGGGACTCAAGACTCTTGTGCGATTTATTCACCAGTCTTGTCCATTTATCGTCCCTTTCATCGAGCTCTGTTGTGTGCCCGCTAGCATCGGTTTGAGGTGTTGCAGGGGTTTAAACGTGTTGCAGTTGGCGTATTCATGCAACACTGCAGGTTTAAATGAGGTGTTGTGCGCCCGCTAGCGTCAGGTTGAGGTGTTGCAGGGGTTTAAACGTGTTGCAGTTGGCGTATTCATGCAACACGTGTTGCAGTTGGTCCAGGGTTTTGTGGTGTTATTAGCAGAAAATTATTTTCAAAGCCATCAAAAACAGATCATACCAAGACTCAAGTAACGGAGAAGATAAGAATCTCATCAAAATCTCATAAGAAAATCCCATTTGTAATAACAAGATAAGACAAATAGTGGTTCAGAATCATACAATCGGGATATCATCCCTTTACTATGGTTACTGCCATGACTGTGGGCCATGAAGCTTTGTCTTGGTGTCAAATCCCTGTCCACACAGGCCAAAAAAGTATACATCTACATTATTGCGACAAACTATAGATCACTCAAGCATACCCAAGCTGACCAATGCAGTCTATGGCAACCTAGCAACAAGCTGATCTAGTTTCATCTAAAGAAAAAGCTATTTTCAGATTGGATATTTCATCAATTTTTCCTTAAATAAAATAGCAGTTTGTCAATACCACCATCACTGCATCTAAGAGTTTGTTAACGTTCATGTTTCTTGTAACAGTATTCATGACAAATAACAAACTTTGCCAATATAGGGCTCTTTAAATATTCACAGGATTCCTGTGAATTTATAGGAGTGTTCTCTTGCAAACACTGTCCACGTTTTCTTCTTTAGATGAAACCAAACCATCTTGTTGCTAAGTTATCACAGACTTCATTTTAGATTAGATGTTTCAAAAATTTATCCTTAAATAAAACGGTAGGTTGTGAATCTCAGCATCACTACATCTAAGGGTTTCCCCTTCAGCCACATATGCAACTGAAATACTTGTTAGTCATTACCTCATTTGGCAGATGTCAAAGTCAAAGACAATGGAGTATCTCGCCAAAGACCCAGATTTTATACTGCACCCGAAAGCGCTTTCTATTTCTAGATTCAGTAAATCTGTATAGTATCTATTTTCTGAGAAAACGTGGAAAACAGGTCCATGCGAAAAGAAAAACCACTTAAACTAAGCAGACCAAAGAACCATTTAAAAATATCACATTCATACCACATGGCATAGTGGAAATGGTAAAAGAACAAAGCAAAATAAAATAAATACAAACAGATCTGTAAATTTAATTAATAATATAACATAATGCCATTTATTTGCTACCCGGTGCCTGGGTGGCAAGCTGGTATTAGCATTTAATCCCAGCGCCGACGCAGCCCATGATATCATGACCCACTCCATACCTCGCCGAAATACCCGGGAAGGAAGGAGGTTGGCACTCTTGGCATTAAATGTTCAGATACATGCATACATCCAATTCCGTTCCCCGTACATTCATTTCAGGGAGTTTAGGTCATTACCCAAGAAAAGAAATGGTAATGACCAATTACGCAGTCTTTGTGTTTTTTAAACCACAGTCACAAACAATTCCTATGGAATAAATTATGGAACAAAAGTTTGAACAATATTTCTTGACACAGATTGTGAAATGAAAACCATACATTTGTAAAATTCTTACATTTATAAAATTTTATAACCAATTAATCGTACAGTATAACAAAATCGGATTTTTTTCATAAAACAGAAAACACAAGTCTCAGCTGAAGAGAAAATTCCAAGACTTACCCGTCCAAAGAACCCGTCAATGAAATTGCAGAAGACACAGCTCGTTGCACCAAGAAAGCGCTCTACACGTTCGGACACGAACACAGCAAGTTACTGGATGAATGAAGCGCATTCAGACAACAATACCCACCACCAGAAACCACCCCACCTTCGCTGGACCACCGCAAATAAGCCACAAACAACCACGCCACTGCAAAAAATCCAACAAAAGCAAGTCGCACCAAACAGAACGAGCTCGAACACCATAGAACCTCTAAAATATAGCTTCAGAGTGCTCCATCACCCAAGCATGGAGACCATCCTTCACCCCTGCAAACAGCAACCACACCGCATTAAACCCCTAGAACACCTCAACCCGATGCTAGCGAGCGCACAACAGAGCTCGACGAAACGGACGATAAATCGACAAGACTAGTGAATAAATTGCACAGGAGTCTTGAGTCCCGAGACCACCAACCTCATTTAAACCGGCAAACGTCACGCCGCGCCATACTGCATTAACACCATGGAACCCTGGACCATACCGCATGAATACGCCAACTGCAACACCGTTTAAACCCCTAGAACACCTCAACCCGATGCTAGCGGGCGCACAACAGAGCTCGATGAAAGGGACGATAAATCGACAAGAATGGTGAATAAATCGCACAGGAGTCTTGAGTCCCGAGACCACCGTCACCCCGCGCCATACTGCATTAACACCACAAAACCCTGGACCATACCACATGAATACGCCAACTGCAACACCGTTTAAACCCCTGGAACACCTCAACCCGATGCTAATGGGCACACAACAGAGCTCGACGAAAGGGACAATAAATCGACAAGACTGGTGAATAAATCGCACAGGAGTCTTGAGTCCCGAGACCACCGTCACCCCGCGCCATACTGCATTAACACCACGAAACCCTGCACCAACTGCAACACGTGTTGCATGAATACGCCAACTGCAACACGTTTAAACCCTGCACCAACTGCAACACGTGTTGCATGAATACGCCAACTGCAACACGTTTAAACCCTTGCAACACCTCAACCCGACGCTAGAGGGCGCACAACAGAGCTCGACGAAAGGGACGATAAATGGACAAGACTGATGAATAAATCGCACAGGAGTCTTTAGTCCCGAGACCATTTAAACCTCATTTAAACCTGCAGTGTTGCATGAATACGCCAACTGCAACACGTTTAAACCCTTACAACACCTCAACCCGACGCCAGCGGGCGCACAACAGACCTCGACGAAAGAGACGATAAATGGACAAGACTGGTGAACAAATCGCACAGGAGTCTTGAGTCTCGAGACCATTTAAACCTCATTTAAACCTGCAGTGTTGCATGAATATGCCAACTGCAACATGTTTAAACCCCTGCAACACCTCAACCCAACGCTAGCGGGCGCACAACAGAGCTCGACGAAAGGCACGATAAATGGACAAGACTGGTGAATAAATCGCACAAGAGTCTTGAGTCCCGAGACCATTTAAGCCTCATTTAAACCTCATTTAAACCGGCAAACGTCACCCTGCCGTCGGGGCCTGGGGCACACAGCCCCAGGCCAACGTCACTGCGTACGGATGAAACCACAACCACGTAAAATGAACTTTAAAAAAAATCAAAAAATACAAATAAATATAAACTTTAACAAAAACTTTGCAATTTTATATCCGCGATTTTTGCCACCCCAACTAATGCCACCCGACTCAAAACTATATGTCGGGGACATAATAATTAATTGAAATGGAAGTCAATTTGAAAATGTATAAAGTAAGTTCATGTCATATATCTTTTTCCTTATCCTTATTATACATGCGGTTACGTGTATCATTGTAATAGATATGGGTTGACTTACTATTAGTTCGATCAACCGCATATTAGTTAAGTTTTTCTTTTAAATTTTTAACTAAGAGTTTTTAAGCTTTAACCAAAGTTTCCGAATTGATGATTTTATATGTCTCCACTATCCTATGTTTAAGTATATTGAGCTTTCCTCAAGAGTTTTTAAGCTTTAACCAAAGTTCCCGAATTGATGATTTTATATGTCTCCACTATCCTATGTTTGTGGATATTGAACTTCCCTCCTATTGGCTCGAATATTGAAGGTTTTATTGCCCACTCGGAGGCGGCATAATGATTGATAACCACTCCAAGCATTGAATGCATACTGAATTATATATCATATTATTGCACATATATTATTGCATCGCCTTCTTGCGGCGGTGGAATGCTTGATATCCACTCCGAGCATTGAATGCATATTGAATTATATATCATATTATTGCACAGATATTATTGCACCGCCTTCACTGCCCCTTTAATGTCTTCTTCCAATATCCACTACAACGATGTCTTCATGGCCTTCTTCAACTGCAGATTGGTCCCTATTAACCAATATCCACTGCGACATCGTCTTCATGGCCTTTAGCCTCATTTGCAGACAACCTCCAGCTAATGAATGGACTTTCATTTACAAGCAGTGGATGGATAAAACAACGGGTTCTGCTATAACTCTTTAACAACGATGCTTCACATGGCAGCTTCACCCGTAGTTCCATTCATTGTAAATTTCCAGTTTCTTTAACTGTTTCAAAATCCTAAAAACCTGCGACTTGATGTCCATCATTTGTCTGCATAGCAGAGGATTGTTGCATTGCATTAGCAACATGACTTTACATCTTCATTGACCTGACTCAGTTGTTTACTCCCCTAACTACAAGAACTGATAAATCATAATTAAAACAGGATGCCAGTGACATTAAAATGCAATAGGAAACTATGACTCATAATACTATTTATTTAAGTTAAATTTGAGTTATTAAGAACATTTAGCTTATATTTTGTCTAATTTCTACAAAAGAGATATGCTTTTAAACCCTGATTGCTGGGACACTCTGATTTTTGTGAAAGAGAGATGTTTTTGAAACATTTTGCAGACACTATAATTTCAGTAAATAAAGGACGCATAGAGAGAAAAAAAGGTTAAAATATTACCGCTGTCACCAATCAATAACAATTTTATGAAATAATCATAATCTGCTCAACCTCCCACCGGTCCCAAAGCCATTCCTGAGACCTTGAGCTACGTTCAACAACAAAACACAAACCAAGAGTACATATGACCTTGTACGGATGCGTACCACCTCAAGTAGCGCTACAATGCTTCCAACATGATGAGAAAGAGTTGATTCGACTCATGGGTTTCTTATTTCACCTTACAAACAGTCGTTAGGCAGTAAAATAAGAGTTTATCGAGCTCTCTATTAATAGCCCATCCAAAAATAGGAAGCAATGTTGAATACAAGGAACTCAGAAAAAGATATTGAGCTAGAAGAAATTGCAAGAGACAATTTATTACAGCCCTTTGATCTCAGACTCTGTGAAATCGATGGTCCGGATATGATCGTACTTGTTATAAAGCATTACCCATGCCTGAATAAAGCATTGTTAAAGTCCCCACAGAGACTACCCCATAAGAGCCTTTCCAAAGTGCATCCTGGCTACTGGCTATCAATTAATAAAAAGTACCCATCAATGAGTTTAAAGCATAATGTTGCACTGGATGACAAGTCATGAGAATGAATGCGGTAACAAACTTGCCTTGTAAACAAACCAAAACAACTATTATGATCCATGGCAACCTGCATTATCCATTGTCTTGATCTCCATAATGGGCATTCAAATTTTTTTAATCTGAAGAGGTTCATTGTTTTGCAACAGCATCTATTCTAAGCAAGCAAATAGTACTTGATTGTCTCATCTGGCATATAAGCTTTGTCAATTTGCAAAATTGCATATTTGTTATGCATCATAATAAGCAGTTCAATAAACCTAATGCTGATGCTATAGCAGGTATTCAACGCTATATGTGCTCAACTAATTGCCATTTGTCCTAGGAAATGTCATGTATATTGCTGCGATCCACAGCAAGTCGATAAGTGTAAAGCAATAACATCTACTCCACTTCGCACGTGTGGTTATCACTATGCTTCCTGCATGTCAATAATTGTCATAGCCTTTAATGCCACTACAATGCTTTCATAATGACCCTGTTTTTATAATGTTTCAATCTCGTTTTTTAATATTTTTTATGCATGGTAAGCCTTCGGTTTTCCGGAAACATTTTATTTAAGTGGTGTGCATTGTGCCAGATATACTATGTTAGTGCATATGATACTCAACCCTCCCTAAATTTATAATCTTCAAATTAATGGTTTGCACCAATTTTTTTAATTTATCTCGAAATGACATAAATGTTAGGTGAGCAGTGGCTAAGATGCTTGCTTTGCTCCAACCACTTCTGCTAAATAGATTTATTTGCATAACTACACACACACATATATATATAGAAACACTATAATATACCTCTGCCAACTCTTTTTATTACTACTATCCTAGATTGAATGTGATCCCCCGAGGGAAGAGAGTGATCCATAGGACCAGGAATTTATTTGAAGAAACTTGGTGGATTTAAAGTGGTGCACATTTTAAAATAAAGGATCATCTACATTTTGTAAACATTCCAAAACTGTTCGCGCAAGTGTATCCGCACTCTAGGATTGACGAGGAATTAATTCTCGCGACCAGGCACAATCCCTACAGTTGAGGTGTCCTCACTCTCACTAAGATCCTCCCCAGCATTGCCCTTTCCATTCTCATTGTCTGCAGCCATAAAATGGAGATTCTGGCCCAATTCGTTCGACAGATCGTTTGGGGAATGTCTCCATTGTAATGCTGGGGAATAGGCTCCAAAACTGTTCGCGCAAGTGTATCCGCACCCTAGGCTTGACGAGGAATTAATTCTCGCAACCAGGCACAATCCCTACAGTTGAGGTGTCCTCACTCTCACTAAGATCCTCCCTAGCATTTCCCTTTCCATTCTCATTATCTGCAGCCATAAAATGGAGATTCTGGCCCAATTCGTTCGACAAATCGTTTGGGGAATGTCTCCATTGTAATGCTGGGGAATAGGTACCCACCCATATGCTTTTCAAATGCCTGCTCTTCTGCTTTGCTTTTACATTGATTTCATTTAATATGGTTATTTACTTTGATTCCATTTAATATGGTTCTGGTATTATGATAATTAAATATCTAACCAAATAGTTCTTAAATAAATCATAGTTGAAGCTCTCGTTGCTATAAAAAAAAGGTTTAATATACCAACTTGGATTTTTGATCCATGCTTTGTGATCGAGTGGGATGGGATTAGTTGTCATCACAACGGATTTG
Source organism: Larix kaempferi (assembly GCA_027924585.1). Taxonomy (NCBI): domain Eukaryota; kingdom Viridiplantae; phylum Streptophyta; class Pinopsida; order Pinales; family Pinaceae; genus Larix; species Larix kaempferi. The sequence goes on from BSBM01000936.1 coordinate 1,312,460, forward strand.
TGATCGAGTGGGATGGGATTAGCTGTCATCACAACGCTTCTCCAATAAGAATGATAGGAAATGTAAGTTTTTTTTTCCTACCATTCATTGCTTTTATATGGAATTGTAATGTTTTAGGAAAATCATTTTATTAATCTATCATGCTAACTCCATAAAGCTAAGAGAAGGCTTGGGTAGCTGCTGCATTCTGATTCTCCATATCGGAATGAAACACTTTGTTCAGAGACCTTGTATTTACTACATCATCCAAAAATGCTCGTTAACTTGCAGCCTGAATTTGGGTATGTGTAAGGTTTCATACTTTAATGAAATGTACACATCTTTGTCATGATTTAATATGCATTCAAATCATGGGAAACCTAGTACTAATTATATAACATTATAGTGTTCACATTAGTTGTTAGAAAGTAGCACCGCATATATCGACATAGAGAAGGTGTCATTGCCATGAATCAACTGGACCTACTACAGCATCTTAATATAAGATACCACCATTGAAAGGTACCTTCTATTCCACAGACCTCATTGTAGTAGCTAATCAAAAGAGTTTAGTTTGAACAGAAGCACTCGCATGTGCATATAGATGTGTTACTATATGAGGTTGCCATAAATACGTCCTAGCAATAAAAGAAAATTCTTCGCGGATCTCCAGGGGCTCCTATCCACGAGGATCTATACAACCATACAACGATGAGCTAAAGCAATTAACTGGGTTTCTATGGGGCAGGTTTCAACTCGCCAATGGCCATATCTACGGGTTTCATTGATATGGGAAGGTTTAAAATGCATAGAGAAGTTCTGCATTGCTGCTATGTTTGTTCTCTGTAGAAGCTGTAAGTTTGTTTAGTCTTTGTTGATGTTAGATCCATAGAAGAAAAAATCTGATAACACTACTATAGCAATTGCCTTTTCACAGACGATATCGCCATATCCAATGGCTACGTTGAAGATTGCATGAGATGCATTTCGGAAGGAGTCGTAAAGTTGTCCTGCATTAAGAAAACTCGACTGCTATGCATTAATATTGAACACGTAAATCGAAGCTGGACGTTATAACTAATGTAAAGGACTTCAATGCATCCAAGGTTGTTTCTATATACTATAAATTTTCTCGTTCCACTACCGAAGGTGTTTTCCGATCAATACCAAAAGGTGCCTGGCCTTACTGTTTTCCGATCAATACCGAAAGGTGCCTGCCCTGCCCACTAAGGATCATTGTGATAATTGATATGTTTGTTTCAAAATAAGTGAAATCTCCACAACCTCAGGATATAATTTTTTTATCGGAAGCTATGTTAAAATTACAACGCCTTGGTTGTCACGATGCATTCAGATGCTCAGTTTGATGCTCGCTCGGTTTTGTTGAGCAAAGCGTAATGCCACAGTCTTCCTTCGACCATAGTGTAGGGCCCCTACAATAGTAATTGAGGTTTCGCGCTTGCTCGACGTTAGGATAGCGACCTTTGGCTATCTGTTTGCCAAAGGGAAAATAACTTCTTAGCCAAAGTGTAAGCTATATTATTAAAAATTGAGTCTAGACCTTCAATACCGGGGATGGTAAAAGGAACTGGAACCTTGTTGACTCAAGCTACATCTAGTTCTAACACGCTAGTTAACTATGGGGAAAACCATAAACCATTAAATCTTCGTAGTCCATCAGTGGCCAATCGATCTTCACCTGAGCAACTACACATCCACTTGGGCTCACCGAACAACAACATCCTTTCTTCCCCAACTTTCAATAATAAAAATAATCCATCTCTAAGAATCCCAAAATGAAATATAGTATTATTAATATTTTATTTACTATTTATTAACTTTAAACATTATACATTATATAAACAAATATTGTTTCTTCATTATGTGCAAAACACACACACACATATATATATATATTATAAACATAAATTTATAGTATAATTATTATATGTTTAATCATTATCATAAAAACTACAGATATTTTGAATGAAACAAAATATAATAAATAAACTTTATAAATAATCATTCATTCATATATATAATACTAACTATGTCTTTTTATATATTAACAATGTTTTTGTTTTATATATATACAATACTAATAACAATGTCTTTTTATATATTCACGATGTATTTTATATAAAATTAATACATAAAACATGAATTATTGATATAATAAATTTTAAAGACAAACATTTTAAAATAATCAAACATACAAACTTATTCAAATAGGATAGTTACACAACCATTTCGTTTACAAATGCAAAACCTACACTTCAACCTACCAATTCGGTAGGTATTCGCTGCCATGCAGTCTTGTTTTAAGTAAAAAATATTATCAATGGATTGATAGAAACCATTAGGAATTAATTTGTTTCTTAATGTAGCGAGCTTGCTTTATCACCAACATAAGTAGATGTGTGGTTCATGGGTAGATTTTTTTTATCTTAAATCATAATTACTACATAATTATTAGAGGTACCTACAAACATTTTTAGAATTAGGTGTAAACAGATGAAACGTTTGTCTAATCACCTTGCCGAATATATAACTTTTATTTATGGAAAAGTGGTATAACCACCCCACAATGTCGTTATTCTAAGATTGGTATGTTATTTTTTCTCTAAAACATAATGCATATGTTTGCGTTGGTCCACTGGTTTGTTATGTAAATTGTCAAATTATGTGGAAAACAATATGTAGAGGCATAGGAAATAGACGGATCTTGTGCAAGGCTATTTTTCCAAAATTTTAAAATTAAAGTTTATATCTTTTTTTAAATTAAGAAAGTCAATGAAGCCCTAAAATGACATGGTCGAGTGTTGGTCCACCCTATCATGGCCTTAACATAATCAATCAATTTTTTTTAGCTTGTAGGTATATACAAATTTGACATGAGTGCAAATAAAAATGAATTAAAAATAGAAAACAATTACAGATTTATTCAAAACATATATAGTTAGAATCTGGACAGAGAGCTCAACAAGTGTGTGCAATTTGAATCATCAGTAGTGCACAAGTGGAGCTTATGTGCAACGGAGGGTGAAAAACATGAAGTTATAGAAATTGGTGTGTTCTGCTATAACTCAGTCTAAGCCTCAAGGTTTGGCAATCCGAACCTAGTACCAAACTTGCAAGGGATCCAGAAAAAATTGAATTTAAACACACATATGCGCAAATCCTAGCTTTGATTCCAAGTATGAATATGGGTGTGCTCATTCTAATGTCTTGGATTCTAGGTATGGGTGTTTGGTCCCTATACGTGGTTGAGGGATGGAACCTTGGCTTTAATCCCTAAAATAAGAGTGTAATCATCCAAGTTCAAGAACAATGCCTTAGTCCACTACACAAAACCTCTCAAGCATATCTTTCATTATGAGTAGCAATACTAATGATATTAGGAATGTATGATCACCAGGTATAGATCTAAGGGTCTTAAACATGGTTGAGGGAGAAAATTCAAAACTTGACCAGCCAAATTCCCCCCTAATATATACAAGTTTTGAAGATTGAGGGGAAAATTTGGTTGGTTTTGAGCTAATACTGCTCAAGATCTAATTATTTGCAACGGTCTTATGAAATGGCCTAATTCTACTATAATGACTTGCATTCATAGGCTTGGAAGTAGTGTTGTTGACTACGTCACTTCAAATATCCATTTAAACAACCATATATTAAATTTTGTCATTTTAAATGACCATAAACCTCACTCAGATCATATACCTTTAATTGTACATTTTAGATTTGTTATGCATAGTAATCCCATATAAACAAATTGTCACAGTGAAAAGTACTTAATTGTCAACAATAATCTTTCTCTTTCTCTCTCTATATAAAGATATGTTTTGTAATTTATATTATTTAATATATTTATATTTATATTTAGAATTTAGAATTTTGTTAATTTACCTTAATAAAATAATATTAAACCTTTTTAATTAATTTTTTTTCCATTCACTTAAATGAAAATTTTGAATTCCATATATTGAAGAGTTACAACTCTTTTTATTAAAAGTTATTATGAAGAATCTTAGCACCAAAATATCTCCAAATAAAATAAACATTGAATATTACACAACTAAAATTCATTTATATTTCTCAATATAATACATAAAATGCATAATGATTATTTATCAAATTTATCATCATATAATTATTGATCAAACTTATCATTATATAATTTATCATTATATAATTATTGATCAAACTTATCATTATATAATTTAGTAAGTTTTGTATAAGATGTTATAAATATTTACAATTTATAAGATTTTGAAAATTAAAATTTCTCAAATTAAATTTCCATAATATTAAAAAAAGTTAGAAAAAAATTAAATTTATATATATATATATATATATATATAACTTTTATATGATGATGATGATGATTAACATCCATTCAGACCAATTTTGGTCTATCGGACCTTAAGAAGGTTATTACTTGGTTTGCTTTAAACTTTTGTTCCCATGCTTAAAAAGCTTGGCAAGAAGCTTTCCAAACTCACTATAATTTTGGCAAGTTAGGAGGTTGGCAAGGTTTGTATTGTTGCAAATACTATGAACCTCATATCTAATGTGGGTGTAAGCAGGGCACTCTAAGATAAAGTGATTTTCATCCTTGATGCTCATAGACTCACAAAGATGGCAAACCCTTTCCACCCACAAAGTTTTGGGAATATACCAATGCCTTGTGTTATCACTAGAGTTTGCACCTTGACTACTAAGGCCCAAAGTATAGAGAATCTTAACTTAAAGGATGTTATCTTCTTCAATAGAGATGTTATAAGAGTCCAAATAAGAAGATAAATCTTCATTCCATTCATCATCATCAGAATAAATCCATTCTTTGAAATTTTTAAGTAAAGTAGGGTCTGCCACAAAATCTGCTATCTCGATTGAATAAGTAACTGGATTAGCAACTTAACTCACCATTATGGACCCAGTGGAGTTTCCCATAGATTCATCTGTAATGAAGTTGGAGTCGCTAGGTAGAAAATTCCAGTCAAACTGATGTCCTGCCCCTGTCTACCATAAAGAGCTGGATCTAATTGTTGTCGTTCTCTTAGGGAAGATGATCCTCGCTTCTGTCCCTGGCAACGACGCCAGAAGATGTTATCACTAGAGTTTTCACCTTGACTGCTAAGGCCCAAAGTCTAGAGAATCTTAACTTAAAGGATGAATAAAATTTAAATAGCTTTGGTAAATGCATGATTAAGTTTATGGTTTTCAGGCTAACATATCAGATTACTCAATAGTGGATGTATAAACATAAACAAGGCAGAAAGATCACGAGAATGAACTTATAGAAGGAGAGGAAAAGCTCTATCCAGATCATTGATAAACATATAAACCATCCACAAGAATCCAAGAATAGGAAAATTCTATCCAAGGGAAAGAATTATGAATAAAGAAGAACATTTATCAGTTCAAAAATTAAGACAAAACATGCCCATCTCGAATACAATCACTTCAAAGCCTCTTTAAAACCCAGAAATCAAATACATGCCTGCAAATAAGAGTATCAATCTGATCTCCAAACCCTAGTAGACTCCTAGCCTTCTTGGCTGGAACTCTCTCTCTGCTATATTACATTCCTCCTTCAATTTATATCAAATTATTGATTAAAACAACTGCCAACAATCAGCAACTAAAAACTTTAAAATAGAAAACTATTTGGATAAGCTATAGGTATCGAGCCTTTAAATCTGGAGGTGCATTGATATCTGTTGCCAAGTGTTAGGTTATCATGTTGATCAAAATTTTGTTTATCAATTTTAACCTTGACTAAGCTCTTCTGGAAAGATTTTGATAATCCTCTGCCTGGAAATTCTCTGCCGCGTGTTATCAATTTCTAAAATCCTGGAGGTGCCATTAAATGCCATTATGACACAAGCGTCCAGGTTGTATAGGGGCAAGAAAATCAACTCCAGCATCGAGCTCCTGGTCTACCTGGTACCCTTGCTCTTGAATCTCGAGATTGAATACATCTCCAACTCCCAAATCATCGCCACCAAGTCGGAAAAGCTAGGTTTGATGTGACCACCTCAGTGTACCGATTATTGCACAGATGCCAAATCTTGGTAAAGAGTGTCCCTGGAGCTAACTGTGTTCCATCGAAGATGGTGACATCTTGAATAAAATGACAGTCGAGATTTCCAGGTGCTTTATTAGCTGGTTTCCTAGTAGAAGGGACTTGTGGAAAATGTATGGATGTAGGGGAGTTCCAAGGATTGAAAACAGGTGGGGCTTGTGCAAAAGGGTTAAGTGCAGGACATATAGAAGGATAAAAACCAGGGGACTTATGAAAGTGGCGTCTCCCATGAAAAGAGTGTTCCTTGTGTGGTGGGCTATATAGAGCTGGTGGCCTGTATAAAGCACAATCAAGTCACATGTACTCTTCTTCATTGCCATTTTCAGAAAAAGCAACTTTGGCATAAGTCATAGTCATCTGTCACAAGAGACTTGTAGTGGGGACCAATAATCGGATGCATCCCACAACCATCACTTTGTACACCTTTGTGAAAGGTTCGATGCATATTCTCACCATGAACCTCTCCAACTAAAAATGGTGAAGCAACAAAGCAATCCCCTGAAGTTTGCTGATCATTTCCAATGCCCTGCTTCGCTAGGTTATCAACAAAAGGAACAATGTTATTTGGTTGAGTGCCACTGCTTGCTCCAGTAGTTAGTTTAATTTCCATGAGAGGCCCATGATAAATAGAGGCACTCTCAACAGTTTCCTTGGTACGTTTATCATTGCCTTGCATAGAGGTTCATGTAACAATTTCAAGGTTTCATTTGAAAAAACACTTAGATCGAAAGCTTTCCTCTGATCCTTGGGGATTGAAAATTCCTAGGAATCAAAGGTTGGCTCTGAGGCTGTTTTTCAATGGCCCTATTATTCTGGCTCGTTAGAGACACCTCCAAGCGCAAAGAATTTAAACCTTGACGTGAGACATCAAGCAGATCATTGTCGTCTGCCATAGTTACAATATCATTGTCTTCATCGACATACATTATAACAAACTATGCATATGGATTGAATTGAAAAAACTCGCATATTTTAGATCTCATCCCAGACAAGGAGAGGTCCAGACTGTCGTCTTCCCTTGAATACACATTGAATCTCTTCAGAGAAGTGTCATATTTTACCAAATTAAGATGTGCATCGCCAGAATCTAAAAACTTTGATGGCGCAAATCCTCGTACCAACACCTTGTTTCGCTATGAAGCTCATGGGATTTCGTTCTAATCTTGGCTATAACTTCTATATATATATATATATATATATATATATATATATATAACTAACCTATATATAAAAATAATATCTAATTAGTAATATATCATATATATATATATATATATATAACAAAAAAGTCAAATAATAACTAATTAGTTAGAGTTGTATATATAAATGTATGCTCATAAATAAAAATGAAATGCATACACATATTAATTCTAGGACAAAGTAAAAATAAAAAATAAAATGTATACACATATGAATTCTAGAGCAAAGTAAAAATAAAAAATAAAATGTATACACATATTAATTTTAGGACAAAATAAAATGTATACACATATTAATTTTAGGACAAAATAAAATGTATACACATATAGAATAAATAAAAAGTGCTAACTCACCAACTAGTAAGACTGAGTTACACTATACAGTTTGATCTCACTCTGATTGAGGTATGTAGTGGAGTTAATCAATGAGCCATATATAAATGGGAAAAAGGTCAGCATAGGTTACACACAACCTAACCATTAGGTATCACCTTGACAAGCCTTCCAAGGTAGTTCCTAACTTCTAGATGACCAATAATACTTTATGAGGCACCAATACTTTTTGAGAGGCCAGTTACTTATTCTCTTTGTTTGCCACGGAAAAATCTAAAGACTTATGAAACGTGTCAAGGAATATAAAAAGTAGAATTTTAAATTTTAATAAAAAATATTATTTAAAAAAAAAAAAAATAGAGATTATCTTACTTAATATATTTAAAAATCATTAAAAAAACCCACTTATTAAGTCACTCCTCAATGTCTAACACTTGGGACCCTTAAAAAGCAACGTTTCAACAATAAACGTTTCGTAACCACTTAAAATTAACTTTCTAAAAATAAAAAATAAACAAATAGAAACCCTTTTAATATATTTAAAAATCATTAAAAAACCCACTTATTAAATCACTCCTCGATTTCCAACACTTGGGACCCTTAAAAAGAGACGTCTCAACAAGAAACGTTCCGTAACCACTTCAAAGATTAACTTTCTAAGATTAACCCTTCACTGCTTATTTCAGTTCTACAAAATCCAAAAAGGGAATCTATAATAAGAGTACTAATATTTAAATGTTCATGGAGTTGGAGGAGTCCACAAATTTAATGCCGGGAAGATAATGTTTGAAGATAAGGGAACGTAGAAAGGGTTGCTTCTTGGCCGTTGAATAGAAGAAAGGAAGTTGGTGTTTGTATTCAAGGAGCATCTATAAAGATCATAAGATAGAAGTGCAATTGAAAAAGCCTTTGTTTGCATTAAAGTAGGAGCCACAGCCCTGTTCCAGCCACCATCATCAAACACTATTATCCAATCTTCCAAACTAGCGATTTTTGGAGAAGGAATGTGTGTATACAGATGAAAACAATAGGGTGATGTGTAAAATCTAGACATCATTCAATCAAATAGAGGTAGACCAAAATTTATTGTATGCCCTATTTGAAGTATTAATGAGGAACAAAAGATAGAGTGCTCTTTTTCAGAAATAGGGGCAGTTTTGCTAAATAATTTACTCTCTCAGAAATTTTAAATTGATGTGGAAAAGGGAAAAATATATAACTTACCATTCTCAGTTCTAGAAATCCTCGACAGAGTTAGAGATAATTTTTAAGTTTTAGAAGCATTTATATACAGAAAATCTTTATCCCAAAAAGATAGACAAAGGTATTAAAAATTTAAATAGGAAGCACAAACAGTCATAAATTTGTGCAACAAAAGATGTTAAAGAGCATAAATAGTTATAATGTGAGCAACGTAAATCAATATAATAAAAGAAGGGGCAGATAAATAAGGTTTATTTTGTTCTCCATTCCATAAATCATCATAAGAGACAGTTTCTTTTTGGTTTCACAAGTTATTTTATTTCCAGAAGATTATTTTTCAACATTGTGTTTGTTTAAGCAATTAGGGTTTCTAGTGTTTATTTTGAGCATATGTAAAACTGACATGCATAAACTATGTATCTAGAATATCTTTCTAGAGAATTAGGTGAGCACCCCAATCGCGTTAGAATATATTTATAAGAGCCGCCTTAGCGCTCCCACTTTGTATTGACATCATGGTACCTCACAGTCACGTTGACCTACTTTTGTGCGCATTTGTGTTCATTGCACCAACCTTCTATTGGTTAACATGGGTGGATTGTTTCAACCATCAACACCTCATGTGGTCGAGAAAAGTTTTAATGAAAATGTATATTCCTTCATTTCATCTAATATTTCATTTTTAGTATCTTGTAGATAATATGATTCTTCAAATGTTGATAAGGAAGCATCAGGCTACATTCAAGAAGTACCAGACCTATACATATGAAAGGAATATTTGATACATTCAAGAAATATCAACCCTGTACATATGAAAGGAATATCTGCTACAGATTTAAATTTGTTTTGAAAAATTTCTCTGAACCTAGAAATTAAAGTGGGATTTGTGATTTTGTAACACAATCATTTTTTCTCCCCTTGCATTGTAAACCACAGTGTTGTAGTTCTGATTGCGTAGCCTATACTAAAATTCAAGATAAGTTTAGATGTTTATAGTAAGTAGTTTTTAGATTTTTAGTTTATAATATCTAATGGTGCCATGATGGAAGCCCAAATCTAATTAATGACGTGAATTTCCATCTACTAAAATCTTGAATATGGGCATGAATTTTCCACTTTTGTCCATACAAATTGCTTCATGGATAAGCCATGATCAATGTCATCCAACATCCAACATTTTAGGTCTGCAATCACAATTGTACTTCTGACTTTGCCTGTTCAATGCCAGTTCCTCTCTGCACCTCCAGACCCAACACCATTGCCAATTATCAATACTCTGCATGCTATTTGCTTTCCATGTGTAGATGAGATAATCCTCCTCTGCCCATTTCAGCAGCAACCCTACATAGGACACAGGCAAGCTTTTATTCCCTCAGTAATTCTTCCTTTGTTTGAACATTGAACTTCTTTAATGTTCTGCTTTATCATTCCACCAAGCACAATATCACGTGGTCACAATTGGAGGCCTTCTCAGCATTATCCACATTGGTCCAAGAGTGGGGTTCATGCACAGCAATATGCTTTCTGAACATTTACTGTTTACATTCAACAACATTGCTAAATGCAAAGAAACAAACCACAACCATTGTCAAATCTCAAGACTTTGCTGCACATTTCACTAAAAACTTGATGCCTTTGAAATGGAGAAATAGGTTTCTAGATGTACAACATAATCCTTCTACATAATTATGCACCAACACTCATGTGGTTAGAGGAAAAATGTTATTGCGTGAGAACCACGCTACATGCATCAAGCCACCATTCATGCCATTAACATTGCCTTGGTTTTCCTCCCGTGCCAAAGAGTTCTTCTGCCGAGTCTGTCCTCTTTCTCTGCTCATACACCTGACATTATATATGCCATGGTCATTATTTGTTGTGCAGTGGGTCCTGTAAATTTACAGAGATCAAATGTGGGACTTCTCACTCTTCTCTTGTGTGCTGGCTCTGATACCATAATAAAAAATTGGAGTGCACATTCATACCAGGCAAGAGAAGAAGTGGAATAAAACATAATGGAGAGATTAATGTTGAAAAGGAGTACTATTTTTTTTTCCAAGGAAAACCTCATGGGATCCCTCCCTCTTCCCTAGAATATCTGGATGGACAGCAACTCAACCACCAGCCACAATAGTGGCTGAAAATCCCAAGGGTATCTACCATATTTGAACCTATCGAAAATGATTACCATGTATGTAGTGATGCAATAATTTTATAAGATTAAAATATGACTTTTGGCCTGTCATCAACCATAAGTTTTTCATTCACATGACAGTTTACAACTATATACAAAATATATACAGTGTGGCCCTTAGGTCACATGTCTTAATGTATCCCCTAAATTCTAACATGTTTTACGATGCAGAGTTGAAGATTCCCTTAATCAGACTAGGTATCATGCCAACTTTTGTAATTCCATTCCTTCCCCCCTTGCAATAGTTTTCCATTTAAGGATGACAAACCTGCTAGACAAGCATTACTTTTTTCGTTTTGAAAGAGTTAGGAAAAGGTCTTGACCTAAAATGGTAGTATCATACGTGACAAAATAACTTGAATTAAATGGTGTTTGTGAATACCAGTTTTGGGTGGCTTGTTGGGTTAGCGGTAAGGTGGTGTGCTTTCCATAATGATGACCAAGGTTCAAACTTCAAAGTTCAAACCCTACTATACATGTTCTCCCATGTTAATACACCCCACTACTAGTACATGACAAATGGACAAAAAGAGGGGAATGCAGTCTTGGTGAGTTTCGATGTCATAGATACCCCTTGGATGTGGCTGCTTGATTATGAGGTTGACAGTATACTTTCTCCATCTTTGTGCTGGGGATGGCTTCCCCTTTTATTCTGCAAAAGTAAAAAAGCAACATCTTTGGGTATCATGGTGACTGAAATTTGATCTTTTCTTCGTATTTTTCTCTGAGGTTGGGATATGTGGTGGATTGTTTTATTTCTTCTCAAGAGAATTATCTATTATAGTTTTCTTACTTAATTGAAGGCTTCTTGTCATTTTAAGTCAAGTATTAAATGATAACATGTAAAAATAAAATGTGAACATCAATAATAGTTCATAATGCTGCTCTTATTGAATAATTTTACACAAACTTCCTTTGTTAAAATTTTTTTCTTATTCTTGCTTATATTCGTTTGCAATCTATTCTTTACATTTTTTTATGTCAAGGGTTTGTTTCACTTACATATCAGTTTTCTATCACACCAACATCAATGATGTTTCAGAAAATCATTACATTGTTCTAGCTTCTTTTGGTAACAAAAAATACAAAGATGCATTTATGTTTTGTGAGCAGGGGACTGTAAGGAGGGGCTTTATATTGGAGTTGAGGTGGCTTAGGATGATGCTCAAGCATCAAAGGAATTTTATGGAACTAATATTTGGCCTTCTACAGGTAAAATAGTACCAACTGACCTATTGATTGTTGTCACGGTGGGAAAATTTTGCTTAATATCTATCATTGAAAATTGATATGATTATATAAAAGGCACCAGTTAATGATTGAGTGGAATTCACATAGATTTTGTCTCTCTAGGGAACTTGTGATAGGGAATCTTTTATCTCCAAGGAGCGCGTTGACAAAGAGTTGCCTTTGTCTCCATTTATTTCATTTTTCTTGATTTATTTTAGTTCTCTCCATGTCTTCTCTGCTAATGAAGGTAAGGCTCAAGATGTTGTTTCAAAACTAAAATAACAACCTCAACAGTCGATGCGTCACCCTAATGCTATGTTACTTATGCTTTTCACCATCACAATTAAAGAAAATTTGTTTGGGTTCAGTATTAATGTTCATGTCAAACCCATTTCAACCATTTGACCTTCAATTGAGCCAGCTTTAATTGTGCCCCCACTGATGCTATTAATTAGAAATATAATGTTAAGATGGATGTAGGATGAAGGCATGCGTCAGAAATGTGAGAGGGCATGTTGCCGTTTTATACACACAAACCCCTCAGAACAGAGAATTTACTGTCCAGGACTGATTTTTCTCCCTTCTTACTGTTGTTAAGACTCCTTAGAAGTTCCCACAACCCGTGGAAACTTTTTATTGTTGTTATGTGACTGCTTGCAAGGGTAAGACTTCCCATATAACTCTTCATGCACAGGACTGAAGGTATACTGCTATTTCATGATTTGATGATGGAATGTACCCAGACTTCTGTCCAATGCCTTGGCTTCCCATAATTGAGGTAAAAGACTGTCATGATGATTAGGCCACTGTAGGGATGTTCCTTTCCTAGAAATCCTTCTTGGAAGCTGATAGGTGCCCAGAACTACCTGAATTGGTACTGGAAAATTGTTGAAATGGGTATGAAATAGCCTGGAAACACCCTGAGTTGTACCGTACATCATTTCATGGTTTGGAATTGATGTATGGTACATTTAAGGGCATATCCAGGCTGTTTCTGCAAGAAAATCCCATGTTTTGATGCAATTTTGAAGTTGTCCCATCCCAACAAAGCACCCATGATGGACGTGGGATTCATAGGAAGCTTAAAACCACTAATATATGGAAAGTGAAGACAAATTATTAATTAACCTCTAATTTGTTTCTAAACTACTTAATTTTTACTTTCATTTGAAATAAAAGTCTAAAATTCCTCACAACTCTCTTTTCCTATAAGAAGCCTCTTCCTTTCACACATTCCTCATGCTTTCTTAAACATCAAGAGCTTCCTATAGCAGCATCAAGTATTATGATTTTGTTTTGGAGCATTGGGACATAAAGGCTTTTCTCACCTTAGTCGCCTTCTTGCTTTGCATAGAGGCTTCTATCTATGTTAATAGTCGTAGATTGTTATGGATATCATAGGATTTAATGCTTAGCCAACTGATTTCTCTTTTTGAAATTGGATTTATCTTCTTGTTTACAGCTTAGTGGTATTCATTTCCTGGCTTTTGCATTATACTTTATAGCGACGGTTTCTGATACCGAAAGGCATCATACTTCACAAATTACAAGGTTTGACTCAAAACGTATTCATTCTACATACCCATCCCAGATCCATTTCAGGGACAAATTTATTTAGGGTATGTTTCCCAGTTGATTGTTGTCTTTACCTAGAGCTGATACAGCTCTAGGCCATTCCAAGAAGAGAATTTAGTGATTCCCATGAAAAGTCCTTAACAAAAATTAATTGTAAAATGCAATCAAGTGAGCTTGAAAATATAATGTCGAGCATATTTTGAAAACCTAATGTGTAGTCATCTAGTATTACTTGTATGTTCAATATTTAAAGTTAGTATTTGATCATGTTTGTGATTCATCTACTGGTTTGAGATGAAAGGGTTCTTGACTGACCTATATATTCATTTCCTTGTGTTTACCAATATATGTTTCTTACTGACTTTGGAAGATAATTTAATTTTCACCGGAGCAGTTTTTGTCTCCTATAAAATTTGGGCCTTCCATTCCACGTTCATTTTTCCATTCCCTTTACTTGTTTTCACTACAACTAAACGATGCAAAAACTTGATCATATTTACTAATATTAAACTATAGTGGTGCACTTAACAAAGTAACTTCTATTTTGCAACTCTTGCATGTATGTACCATATATGTTTATGGTATAACTCTTAAGAATATTATTGCTTAGAAGATTTTAAAGAGATTGATAGCCTCCTTTTCCAGATCGTTAAATCACTCCATCGCCTTTTGACATTTGGAAAAGTTGGATGATGATGACCTTGTAATCCTCACATTAGTGAATTTCTCTATAAAGGTGTTGAGATAGGATGTTGCACTATATTATAAAAACTATTAGATGTAATCTTAAAGTTATGCGAGGAATGTTGAAAAATGAGAAGCTACTCACAGAGGATAGCTCTCAAATTTTGAAATGGGTTGTGTGGTTAGAAAACAAATTGATTTTGAAGTCCAGTATAAGCCTGGTTATTAAAAATATGGATGTTTCCTTTCAAAACAAATATTTTTCCTGGACAGTTACAATAAGTGCATTATGATATAATACCTTAGTCACCTTTCTGCTTTGCATATATTCTTCTATCTATGCTAATAGCCGTAGATTGTTATGGCTATCGTAGGATTTAATGCTCAGCCAACTGATTGCTCTTTTTGAAATTGGATTTATAGTCTTGTTTACAGCTTAGTGGTATTCATTTCATGGCTTTTACATTAGACTTTATAGCGATGGTTTCTGATACCGAAAGGCATCATACTTCACAAATTACAAGGTTTGACACAAAATGTATTCATTCTACATACCCATCCCAGATCCATTTCAGGGACAAATTTATTTAGGGTATGTTTCCTAGTTGATTGTTGTCTTTACCTAGAGCTGATACAGCTCCAGGTCATTCCAAGAAGAGAATTTAGTGATTCCCATGAAAAGTCCTTAACAAAAATTAATTGTAAAATGCAATCAAGTGAGCTTGACAATATAATGCCGGGCATATTTTGAAAACCTAATGTGTAGTTGTCCAGTATTACTTGTATGTTCAATCTTTAAAGTTAGTATTTGATTATGTATGTGATTTATCTACTAGTTTGAGATGAAAGCGTGCTTGACTGGTATATATTCATTTCCTTGTATTTACCAATATATGTTTCCTATTGACTTGGGCAGATAATTTAATTTTCACCGCAACAGTTTTTGTCTCCTATAAAAGTTGGGCCTTCCATTCCACGTTCATTTTTCCATTCCCTATACTTGTTTTCACTGCAACTAAATGATGCAAAAACCTTATCATATTTACTAATCTTAAACTGTAGTGGTTCACTTAAGAGAGTAGCTTCTATTTTGCAACTCTTGCCTATATGTACCATGTATGTTTATGGTAGAACTCTTAAGCATATTATTGCTTAGAAGTTTTTAAAGATCTTGATAGCCTCATTTTCTAGATCGCTGAATCACTACATGGATTTTTGACATTTGGAAGAGTTGGATGATGATGACCTTGTAATCCTCACATTAGTGAATTTCTCTATAAAGTTGTTGAGATAGGATGTTGCGCTATATTATAAAAACTATTAGATCTAATCTTAAATTTATGCCAGGAATGTTGAAAAATGAGAAGCTACTCACATAGAATAGCTCTCGAATTTTGAAATGGGTTGTGTGGTTAGAAAAAAAACTAGATTTTGAGGTCCAGTATAAGCCTGGTTATTAAAAATATTGATGTTTCCTTTCAAAACAAACATTTTTTCGGCCAGTTACAATAACTGTATTCTGATATAATACCTTATTTACCTTTTTGCGTTGCATAGAGGCTTCTATATATACTAATAGTTGTAGATTGTTAAGGATATTGTAGGATTTAATGCTCAGCCAACTGATTGCTCTTTCTAAAATTGGATTTATCTTCTTGTTTACAACTTAGTGGTATTCATTTCCTATATTTTGCATTAGACTTTATAGATATGGTTTCTGATACCGAAAGGCATCATACTTCACAAATTACAAGGTTTGACACAAAACGTATTCATTCTACATACCCATTCCAGATCCATTGTAGGAACAAATTTATTTAGGGTATGTTTCCCAGTTGATTGTTGTCTGTACCTAGAGCTGATACAACTCCGGGCCATTTGGAGAAGAATTAAGCACCACAAACATGTAGTTGGCTTAGTTACCAATATCTGACAGTAGTTTTAGAAGAAAAGGAAGGAAATAGAAGAGACAAGAGAGTTACTTTGTATATAATGTCACAATTAGCCTGCTATTGATCTTTCATTACTGTAGAAAGGGATGGCCTTTGGGCAGAGGTTGAGTATTAGAACTAATCAAGATGGGAACCACATTGAATCTAACCTCTCTCTATTAAGTGATATTGCCTTTGTTTAACTGTGTGTGTCAGTTGTTGTTGAGAAAAAGCCTCCAAGATACATATCTAAGGCTATTTTCTGTTTTGTAATTTTTTTTTTAACTCTTTGCGCTGTCCAAATTATTGTGATTTGTTCATAGATACCACCATATTTCCTCTATGTTGAGTTTGGCATATATTTTTGTAGATACCCTTGTATGAATGAGGATGTTTCTAACCATGAGAGAGAGGAAACATTTCATGGGATCATGTCCCTGGAGATGTAGGGCATGCTCTTTGCATGTTCAGGGATGGGGGGCCACCTCAAAAATGTCTTTGGCTATTCTTGATTTGCAAGGGATTGCTTAAGGACATCTTCTGTATGGCCCTTGCAAACTGGGGGAATTGGTGTATCCTTTGATCCAACAGGGTACAATGGGTCATCCCTTATGTCCCATCCATCTAGAAAATAGGAAAACATACCAAAAAAATCCCACTCCAAATCCCCCCCACCCCAAACAGAAGTAAGGAAAAACCGATTAAAATTATAGGGGAGTTGCTTGGAATTTTATCAAATAACAACTTTATAGGGGAGCCATTTGTTAGTTTTTTGGGTTAATTACAAAAGTGTTTATACCATGTTTTGGGTTGCCTCATCATATTTGGGGTACATAGTGTATGTTTAGCCCTTGGATTGTCTGAAATGGATTGTAGCATGAGATATTGTACATGATAAATATGCACAATTGAGAGAGTTTTCTCAGTGGATGCTTCACCTTAAGATGGTGCTACCTTGGATTTATTCCCTTAGGCATTGGAGATCTCTTGCCTAGATGGTGGATTCCCTTCATTGTGTGTTGGGACCATGTTGTGATACTATCTTGTCAGGGTCTTTCCTTCTAAAACTACTATTTCCTTTGTAAGCCCAACATTTCTTCTGAGGGTGGGTAATGTCATTGAAAACTTGAATTGGACTAAGGATGGAGTATGCATGCTTTTCGCAATTCTGGGAATAGAAACATAGTGAAGTTAGCTTTGATGAGTTACACAATAAAATCTGTCTTTGTTTTTTTACTACTTCCTCCAACACTAAGCCACATAATGGTTGTTGAATCCACAAAAGTAACAAGGTAATGAATATCAACATTGGCATGCCTTGTGACTCTTCTTCTTGTAACAAAAACAAGTGACATAAGGTTTCTAGTTCTGAAACCTTTCTTATTTTCACTTGGGATTTCTCTCTCCCAAGTTACTTGTTCTTCCAATTGTGGGAATGTGCATGGGTGCTTAACTTGTTTTCTTGCTACCTTTCTCAGAGCTTGCAAAGGGATGTTGATCATTCTTTGTGATCTATTCTTTGGTTTTAGTTGTTGTATTTCCTCAATCTTGATCATCCACAAATATTATCTTTGAGGATTTCACATTATTTAAATGTGTCTTAGAACATCCACCTTTGACTTCCTTACCACCATAATATCCTAAATGAACATGTTGTAGTCTAGAGTTCACTGCAATGGGGCTCTTCATGTCTTAACCATGATTTTCAAGACATTGGACATCAAAACCCATCCTTTGCAAAAACTTCAAGCCTATCTCTTGGTATGAAATTAAAAACTACCAAAAGACTCATATGTTGATTAAAATTGAGCAAGGGGTGAAGTTAAAGTGCTTGCCCTAAATTTTCCTCAATCATGGTATGCACATCTTGAGTCAAAACAAGGCTCCTTTGTTTCTTAATATTTTCCACCTCCATTTAAAGACTCACCAATATGGATTTCTTACAAGCCAACTATTACACTATATTTTCCACAACCTAAACATTTTTCTCCTTAAGAAGCTTCACATGGCTTTACAAAGTTTTATGCAACTCTTCATTCTTCTCGTCCAAATACTAGAAAGTCTTTTCTAGTTGTTGATTATCCTCGTAGATTTGTTTATTCATCTCCTATAGTTCCTAAAGTATCACTCTCTTATGATATTTTCCCATAGATTCCTTATTGCAAGTCCATAGATTCATAAATATATTTCGATGATACCAATCGATCTAAATCTTTTGGATGAGTTGAAATATCCCAATGGCACTAATATCAAATTTCAGTTAAAACCAAATATTAGGTATCATGAATATTATCAACCATATATTATTTCCTTATTAAACAATAATAAAACTGAAGACAAATGAAATCATACAACAATATACCAATTATTTTAAGGAGAACCCTTTTGCACAAAAAAATCCAATATGATATTCAATCTAGATAATAGATTGCAACCAATGCATATTGTCTTTTATTAGAATTACGAATCATGCAATCTAGGTGTTAATATTGCTCCTCTCCCCAATTCTTAAAGGGTGCTAGCTCAATGGAAGAGCGCCTGCCTTACAAGTAGGAGGTTGGTGGTTCGATTCCTCCGTGCCCTAATGATATTGCAATGTATTTCTAAATTTATATTAGTTTCTAAATGAGAAGCCAAATGTGGCGATAGTGTGGGAAAATGGATGATAAATTGGGCGCTAAAGTGGTAGAAAAACATTGTGCTAATGTTGACATCAATAGAGATGCAAAACTAGGCGTTGAAAAGAGGCCCAACACTTGATGCTAATGAGGAAGCCAAACATGGCGTTGATATGGTAGAAAAATAAGATGTTACTTTGGATGCAAAACATGGCACTGCATAGGAAGAAAAATATGGTGCAACAATAGAAGAAAATTTTGGCTCCATCTTGGTAGAAAAACACAATGCAAAAAGGAAGCAAAAATTGGTGCAAAATTAGAAGCGAAAATTGGTGAATATTGGAAGTAAAACGTGGTGCAAAATGGGATGCTAAAGTGGTAGCACATATTGATGCAAAATTGGATGCTAATTTAGATGCAAATATGGCACGAATGTAGATGCAAACATAAATACTAACACGATGCTTTTAAGGATGAAAATAGGGCGCTTATGGGGACATCATTTAGGAAGTAAAAGATGGCGATCTTTAGGAAGAAAAATAGGATGTTATTTAGGAATCAAACCTAGACGTTGTTTAGGAAGCAAAATTGGACGCTATTCTGGAAGCAAAAAAATGGGCGTTATTTTAGACATCAGAAAGGATGCTATCTAGGAAGCAAAAAAAGACATTATTTCAGACTCTTTTTGCATTTTGTCCATGACGCATCCCATTTAGTGTCTACTTTGACCACTCAATGAAAAAAAAAATTACACTAAAAAGGGACGCTAATTCCAATATTTGTTGTAGTGAACCTTGATGGTGAAGATGCATCTAACCAATACGTGATCAACAATTTCTGAGTCGATTCTGCACGGTAGGTATATATTGCTCGGCCACACCGATCCTCTTTTAACAAAGTATCCCAAGTTTTTAGACCATTTTGAAGTGCAAACCACATAAAGCATTTGATTTTTAAAGGTATGTGTCATTTCCAAATTTCCTTAAACCACCAGTTCTGTACAATACATCCACTTTCCTTAAAAATAGTAGTATAAGTAGTTTTGGCAGAGATAATACCTATAGATGGATTTGAAATCCAAATAAGTAAATCATGTTTCTCGTTTAATCTGCACCTTGTAGAGTTTAATCTTTTTATATAATTCTCCCATTCAATAGCAGCATTACCTGTAATCCCCATATCCTTTTCATTATACCAATATGATTTGTGGTCTTTGATCCAGGAAGGTCTTCTAATATGTGCTGATGTGTAATAACCAATCTCCATCAAATAGTTCAGAATATGTGAGGAAAGTTGGTAATTTTATTCCATATCAATGATGGGGTCTATACCCACCAATATGTCCTTGCCATTTCCAACACACCAAATGAAATCCTTTCCAAGCCACTTATATATTTTTAGAAATCCGGCCCATATAGTAGAGGAGTCTCTGGTATTTTTTTTGGATTCCTTGTCCAGGAGATAAAATAAAATGTATACAGATCATATAATAAATAAAAATAAAAAGAGTGCATTAATTCTCTCTTTCCTAACTCACCAACTATTAAAACTGAGTTGCATCATACAATTGGACTTAGGTTTATAGTGTAGTTAATCAATGAGCCATAGATAAACAGAAAAATGGGTCTATAGGTACCAACGATGAGACCTTATGAGTGGCTCGATGGAGACACAAGTTTCATTCCAAGTGGGTGTTGCAGTTTGTAGGGATTGCCATATGTTACAAATTAAAAGGATGTATCATTTGCTACTATCTGAGCCGCCATGAAGTGGCCAACCAAACCAACCAAACCAATAGGTATCACCTTGACAACCTATCCTACCCCAAATTCCTAGGTAGTTCCCAACTTCTTGATGACTAATAATGTTTTACTTCTTATACTCTTTGTTTTCCAAGAAAAAAACTAGACTTTTGAAACATGTCCAGTGTTTAATACTTTCAAATAAAAAAATCATGTTGTCAAGTGCACAAATTTAAGTGAATAAATTCAAATTTTATTTTGTAAGTTATAATTTTCCGCTTGACTAATTAAATCAATATAAGTTGTAATTTTGCTTGAATACTAAAAAAATTGAATTTTAATTTTAATAAAAAATATTATCTAAAAAAATTAACCATAAAAAATTAAAGATTACCTTAAATCCGACTTATTAAGTTACTCCTCTATGTCTAACACTTCCACGAGAAATGTTCAATCTGTAAGTACTTTAAAAAAAAATGTAAGTGCTCTAAAAAAAGAAAAAGGAAATCTTCCTGACAAGAAAGTACTTTCCCACAAATTTTGAAATATGAGTCCTCCTTCAGAAATCCAGTGGCTATTAATCTATCACAGTCACGAAAATCCATCAAGCTGTCGTCGCTTTGCAATCACATAATAAACAGGGTATATCTGTATCGTCCATGGCCAAGAAATTCTTCATATACAGAATGGCAGTAACAAGGGTCCTATCGCATAAACTTTATTTCGTTATTTTGAGCTATCGAAGAAATGGCTCATGTTTTTGTCTTACTGTTGGCCTCCAAATTGTGCCCGCCCAGATCATTGATGAGTTCTACTCATGAGATTAATCCTCTCCGAAGAACAATCCCAACTCTTCGGTGAGTGGAATCTGTGACATGTTCCATGAGCATGAGTTTCACCATTGCCATCTATGATAATGATGATGGTGTACAAAGATGGATAGGTGATTATCATTCCAATATCTGGGACATGATTTCATACAGTCCCTCTCAATGCCTCATGGGGTGGGTAATTAGCTTCATTTCTATTTATTCTTCTGCATCTTCTTTGTTTTGTTCAGAATGAATCAATGTATTAATTTTTTCCTCTAATTTACTGTAGTTACATGGGTCAGACACCTTATTACCGTGAAATTGTTGATAGAATTATTGCGGATGTAAAACATATGTTCAACTCAATGTCTGTCGAAGATGGAGAATTAATCGCTCCTCTCAATGATCTCCTTCAACGCCTTATGATGGTCGACAATGTTGAACGTTTGGGGATTGATAGAAATTTCAGGAATGAGATAAAATCAACACTGAATTATGTTTACAGGTCAGTTCGTTATTTAGTTATGCTTTACATATCAAATACAGTACAAGATTATAACAAGAAAATTATTTTGGCCAACAGTTATTGGAACGAAAATGGAATTGCATGTGGGAGAGACAGTGTTGTGACTGATATCAACTCAACTGCCATGGGACTTCAAACTCTTCGGCTACACGGATACACAGGTGTCTTCAGGTATTGTGGACGATTTGAAATCCTATCAAGGATAGGAGCTGTTGCATATCAATTGGCATTGCCATACAATTTAAAAATCCACAATGTTTTTCATGTTTCTGTTTTAAAGAAGTATGTGCACGATGCTACTCATGTGCTGAATTGGAATGACATACATGTGGAACCTGAAGGAGGTTTTCAGGTGGAGCCGGACTGCATTCTAGACCAGAGGTAAATTATGCTTCGGAATCGCACCATAGGGCAGGTAAAGGTGCAATGGAAGCACCTTAGCCCTGATGAAGCTACTTGGGAACTGGAAAGTAATATGCGGGCAGCATATCCAGTTCTATTCCATGAGGAACTTGACGATGAATAAGCAACATCGAGGACGATGTTGAGCTTAAGAGGGGGTGTTTGTAACATACCCTTTAAGCTGGAAAACATTTTGTGTTTAGAAACATTATGATAACTTTTATTGTAAAGTTTAGATTGGACAGGTGTCCAAGTATGACTGTAATTTGCACAATATATTATTATTAAATAAAAAAAATAGGAGACAAACACCTAAGAGGACTATTGAAAGAGTGGTTACTGATCCACTGGGTGTAATGGAATCTGGGGTAGAATGAAATGGACAAGTGGCAGCATCATGATGCAACTAACTAGATGTTGGTATGGGACAACTCCCTTGAAATGTGGTCATAGTGCCCTGAAAGAGGGGACTGGAGCTTGAGGCTCATTTATTCCAAACTAACCACTAAAAGACCTAGGCAGTCTATATAATAGCCACCAAATATTGAACTAAGGTTCATCTTTTTTCTTGACGAGGAAATTTACCTTGTGTTTTTGCTGTGTTTGCACCCAAGAGATTTGATGAGGGGATATGCTGTTGTTGATCATGTTGTGAGTCTGCCAAACTCTTATTGAGTTCAGGAGTTTGATGCTGAGTGGAGAAGGCATTTTTCAGGAGGTTGATACCAAGTGGAGAAGGTATTTTTGAGTGCCTTGATTCTACACAGATTCCACCCACTTACTGGATCAGTAATCAGGCTCGGGGGTTCATTAGAAGTCAGCAAGTTGAGATGCTTCTTCTGAAGCAGGTTAGGAGGAACAGGCCTCCTTGGGTGTTTGTCGGCCTATCGCCAGTTACAGGTTCTATTGTCTTATCTAATTTATTTTAAAGTCATGTTATCTATTTTGGTTTATTTACAGTTCTGTTGTCTTTAACTTTCACTGTTTATTTAATAAATTTATTTCAATTCCTATGCAAATTTATAATTCTGTATGAATAAGAAGTGATTGAGTAAAATAGTTTCTGTATTTTTCCCCATGCAAGAAGGAACATCATCGTACTCCAGTACAGAAATAGATTAAGATAGATAAGAGAAGGTAGGCATACTGCCATGGTGATGAATGTATCATTTTATATGTTTTGTAAATTATCTATTAATATGTTAGTACTATTTGCTGCATTATTTTACTTACAGTACTTTAAACAATAGTATAATGATCATGCTGGTCAGACGACCTAGGGCAATGCCCTTTCCATAAATTCATTTCGAGTTAACAAAATTTTCCTTATAATTTCAGTCTTATACTTTCGGCAAAAAAAAACAGAAAAACTACGATTGCATGATATCTGCATATTTCATTTTTTACCATTTTATACACACAAATCACAATATATATAAATCGCTATAGTTCTTCATATGAATTTCACGGGTATATTTCTTTACAAATACTAGATAATAGAGAAGTTCACATTTTATGCACGGGTTTATACTTGGGTCGAAACCCCATCAAAAACAAACCCTAACTATTATATTATAGAAATATTATACTCTATTGATAAACCGAATGAGGATAGAACCCTCATCGACAACTCTTCAGTGCCTAGAACGTTCTAAGAAAACGAAACCCAAAACCTCAACCAAAACGTAGACATTGTTTTGGTAAATAAAAAACAGTAGTATCTCTTTTTATTTCTACAAAACTCAAACTGAGGATCGAAATCCTCAACAGTTTTTACATTGTCAATAAACCCAAAACTGAAACCAGTAAAACGAGCACCTTCAAACTTAAACGTTAACTAGGTAGCCGAAGGCACCTCTTTACAGACTTAAAGTTTCAGACACATGTCTACTAAGCTCGACGACAGAAGAATTCGACAACTGTTACAACTTCACCATTGTCTGCAACTGCCGAGGTTCTACAAAGGGTTTGCCACCGGGGCTTACTGGTTAGCGCTTGCTACTCCGTCGACTGTTCCTTAAATCTTTTTCCACGACGCATGAAGGTTACCTGACAAGACTTTAAACAAGATAAGCGAGGGTTAAAGTTCGTTTGACAAAACGCGCTCAAAAGAAAGAGAACAACAAGATACATTGCAATAGGAAACCTTGACTGTGAAAAGTTACCTTAGGGGAACGTTGGAGACATCCTCTCAAAACAACAGTCGCAGCCTTGGAGATATTTCCGGTGCTGAGCGGAATATTTTCGAAGTTCACCACTACCCTTGATCGAACCTATTAAATCCTTTGAAAATATACAGTTAGAACACTTCTAACTCTCGTTTTCGATGAACTTTCAACACACGGTTTAGTAAAACCTTCCACGACGGACCCTGTCACACTTACAACAATTCACACCATAAAAAAATAGGTGCTGAAGCATGGAAACACCAAAGAAACAGTTACAGGCTTAACCCTCCATTCTAGCGGCCTATCCACCTCTCTCCCTGGAGGACCAACTTCTAAATGCACACATTGAAAAAGACAAGCGATAACATAGTCAATCGCTTAGGGTTAACTTCCATCAAACAAATCGACGGACGAGATCGCGCCAACCCAATAACACGGCTACCAAAGCAAGAACATATTCAACCATCGCATTAAATGCGTTATCAAACCACTAGTCCAGTTGGAGGCTACGGTGATAAGTCTCGGTTACAGCTCGACAGGAACTTTCTAGGTTTACCAATGACTTTCGTTTGGAGTTACTGTCGGACAGGCCAACGCATCAAGCCACAGTTTGATAGCCGGTTGTATTAAATGTTGATGGGTCTCACCATCACTTCGTGGAACGGTGCCTGCAGGATCATTAAAAACGATGTCAATATCGTCATTAAAACCAGCGCTAAACGTTACATTCCATATCTTTTTCCATGTCTATCATGATATTACATAGTACTTTCACTTTAAACCTATTACGTTTTATTTTAATGTTTTGACATAGTAATACATTTTAGCATTTAAATAGATTGTGTTGTATTCCACGGTGTCGTAATAGCTATGTCCACAACGGGGCGATGTTTATTTGATGGTTTCCAAGTTATCGTTGAGACAACGTTTAATGTTATATGCATTTGCTTATTATAATGTTATAACCTAATGTTTAGTGTATTATCATGATCTCGGTTGGATTGTGAACCTTTTCACATTCACTAAGTTCGAACCTTGGCGCTTATATGAAGGGTCACCACATAAGAGTCCTTGTCACAATATATGTTTAATATATTATATGATGTCGTGTATATAGTAACATAGGAAATATATGTTTATTATGATTTTGTTTATATAAGATTTCTATTATTTCTTTTTATGCTTCTTATGATATGATTTTGTTATATAGTAACTCACCCTTGCTATAAAAACATCAATAGATCCAATAATACATTTATATAGAAGATAGGATAGATATTTATAATAATATGTATCTATATTTTAGTTGATAATGGATGTGTATCATATTGTTACATCACATTTTCATACTAATGTGTTAATACTTTAGTTAAACGTCATATTGCATTTGCACATCCATAGAAATTAATATATGACTTCCGTTATGACTTTTAATGACGTTATCATACATAGTCTATACAAGTTGAGGAATTTAAATTATGCAATATAGTTACATGTTGTAATAGTTATCAGATGTGAATCCAGGTATTACAATAATTTTAAAGACGGTACTAACATCTTATTGGTTTTGTCAATTCTTAGTAGAATAAGTGGTCCTCGTCACCAGGACGCTTATTAATTACTCTTGTCACATCACTACTGTCATCACATGCTTGACATTAAGACTGTACTAAAATATGTTTAAGAATTCATTTTTCTCAGCTGTCATTAACTTGTACTGATCGGAAGAACCTCATACTTTCTTATTCATTTCAAATCACTGCTTTGCAGAGTTAGTAATGTTTTTTACATTTTATTTCAATTACAAATAAGGATCAGTACCAAGTATCTTCATCCTCATATTATAGCAGAATATAAATAGTTGAGCATTGAAAAACAAATCAGGAAGTTCTTACCGTATCACCGTCATACATGGCAGTACATAATCATTTCTATTTTATAAAGACAACTAGTTGAAGCACACATAGTTCTTGAATGACTGGAAATATTTTAACTCTTACCTGCAGATCTGCGAAAGAAAGAACAGTTCCAATGCTTTAGCTGTTAAGCTAAGTAAACCCAAGGGCACCCGATAGGAACCCCTTCAGAAAACATACAACGAAGTCGACAGCTTTTAGTTATCCAATCATAATACTTGAGAAAGCATTTATCTTTTAACTATGTCAATTTGTAATCTGCATTCTGCACATGTTAATTTATACATTTTGTTCTATGTGTAGTACTGGATTTATTAGTTTGTCAATGTTCATTAATTCCGCAAGCAGTGTTTATAGCATTAAATACCATTTCTAAAAAGTTTTAAATTTTAGTGATTTTTTTGGGGTGTTACACTCTCTTGGGTGGTAGTCCTGGTACTTCATTTGGGAATACATCCTGGAACTCCTGTAACAGTTGAAAGTCTTCTAATTTTGTCCCTTTATCTTCTGTTGAATTTGATATATGAACAACATATAATTGACAGCCCTTTTTATAGAACTTTCTCAGTTGTAAGGATGAAATCTGCCTTACTGAAACTTGTTTTGGAATTCCTTTAACCAACTTTGGTATTCCTTCATCATCCATATAATCAAGTACCTAATTCTTGTAGCAGTCAAGCTTGGATATATGCTTCTCCAACCAATCCATGCCTATCAAGGAATCATAATATCCTAAGGGTAGTACATTCAAGTTTACCTTGGTGGGAAGTCCATTCAGCTCTATAGAACATTCCACCACTACTTGACTCACTTTCCTCTTGGTCCCAGTGGCTAGTTGAACTAACCAAGACTTACTATGTTTCACTTTACCAAGTGAACAACTTTCAACCACTTTAGGGGACACATAACTATGAGTGGATCCTTGATCAATTAAAACATAAATATATTGCTTAGCAATCTTACATTCAACTTCTACCACTGCTGATTGGTAGTCCACCTGGTGATCATCTAGTGCTGCATAGATTCGAGGTGTGGATCTGGCCATATTTTTCACTGTGGTTTCTTATCCCAAGTTGTGCAAATTTTGGGGATTCCCTCTTTAATTTAGGAAATCTATGAGAGTGTGGTTGTCTCCACATCCCCAACACTGAAGTGGTCCTTTTGACGTTTTCTCTGCTGTTACAGCTGGTTTGAATCCACTTCCTACTAGTCGTCCCTGTGGAAATTTTCTGGGTTGATTCTTGAAAGGTGGCTTGAAGCCACTTCTCCTTGGTTCAAATCCTCCTTTGGGATTTCCTTTCCATGCTGGTTGAGTATCTGTATTCCCTTTATTCTGCTCATAACAGAGCATGGACAAACTCAATTCTATCCCTGTAGTTATGTGGTAGGCTTCCAAGGAAACACTGAATATTCACCCTTTCATTCTTGATGTAGTCTACATACCTTAACAATTCCAAGAATTTATGAACATGTTCTTCCATGGAATTTTGCGCCAACTTGAGTTCATTGAACTCCTTTCTCTTGTTGTCATAATACCTAGCTGATAGGTATTTCTCCTTAAAGTATCTTTTAAACCATTCCCAGCTGATCCTTCTCTCACTGGTCCTCTTCACTTTCATGAGATGTTCCCACCAAATGGAATCTCTGCCATTCAGATTGTAAATGAAAACTCTAGCCTTTTCACTTTCTGAATAATCATGCATTTTGAAGTACTTTTTCATTCCAAGTAGCCATGCCTCTGCCTCTTGGCCTGTCTTTCTTTCTCCAACAAAGGTAAGAGCTCTTGCTTTCCTAAATTCTTCCTGTGGAATCCCTCTGGACTTCCTTCCTCTCTTAGTCCTGTCGTAAGTGTGCCTTGGACTTCTATTAGAGTCTCTGGAGTGTTCTGATCTGCTGGAAGGAGATCCCGAAGAGGATGTTTTGTACCTTCTCCCACATAAACCCCTATATGGATTGGATTCATTTTCCTAGAATGACCTCTGGAGTGACTAACCACATTATTTTCTTCTTGGCCCATATTACTTGGGTTGGACCCCATGTTTACTTTTTGATGCATGTCAGTGAGGCTCTGCAGAATGGCCGCATTGAGCTAGTGCTGCTCTTCTTGTGCCTTTATCAGCCTCTCATTAAAGCTTACCATGGTCTCAACCAAGTCCTGAGGAGTTATGTGCTCCCTTATTCCATTAGACATTGTTTCCGCATGTTCTTCCTACACGTTTCCCCCCAGCACATCTTCTTTAGGTTTGTAGGGGTCCTGCGCATCATTAACGGTAACCATTCTTGATTTCTGACACACGGTTTCATTGTTCGATTCAATTGTAACCTGCTGCAATCACTGTGCATGATATAGTTGTTTATTAGATAGCATAAGACTTGAAACATCCATACAATCTGAAAATTACTTATTAAACAGTTAATAAACAAGAATTATGTTAGGTTAAAACAGTGCCATGGGAATTTCCTTGCGTGCGATTTCTTCCACGGTTCGGACCTAACAACACCAGTGTTGTAATTGAAGCTCTGATACCACTTTGTCACGTCCCCAGATCACCTCCATGTCCTTCAGAGGCGATGGGGGGTCCCTGATACTCTTTTTTTTTCTTCCAATGCTTCCATCACGTACCCTTCCGCAATTATTCTTGGGTCTACCATCTGCATTGCGTCTTTCCGCAATCCGCAATCCACAATTGAATCTTTCCACAATCCGCATTGCATCTTTCCACAATTGTCAATCCATAATTGCGTCTTTCTGGAATCCGCATTGCGTATTTCCGCAATCAGCGATCCGCAATTGCACGACCCACAATCTGCAATCCGCAATTGTGCCTTTTCGCAATCTGCAATCCGCATTATGGAAGTCGGGATTGCGAAAATACGACTTCGACCACCAGGAAAACTTACCCCTTCCTCAATCCTCAATCCACAATCCGCATTGTGGAATTCAGAATTACGGAAATCCAACTTCAACCTTCTGGAAAACTTCCCCTTCCGCAATCTACAATCCGCATTATGGAAGTCGAAATCGCGGAAGCCCAACTTCAACCTTCTGGAAAACGTCCCCTTCCGCAATCCACAATCTGCATTGCGGAAGTTAGAAATGCGGAAGTCCAACTTCATCCTTCCAGAAAACTTCCCCTCCCGCAATCCGCAATCCGCATTGCGGAAGTCCAACTTATCTACTCCTTCAGCTCACCAATGTAAACTTCTGAGAGGCATAACTTCCTCATCCTAAGTCCAAATGAGGCAAGGTTGGTACCGTTGGAAAGATCTTGGAGAGATATATCCAATGGATGTTAAGAACCCATGTAAACCCTTCTATTTACTTTGTTAGTATATTTTTGTTGGACGCATATGATTTGTAAGTCGTCCCGTAGTATTTGTTGATCCATAGTTTGTATTATTGTTGTTGGACGCATATGCTTTGTAAGTTGTCCCGTAATAATTGATCCATATTTTGTATTGGACCATGGTTTGTATTGACACATGGTATTGAACCATGGTATTGGCGCCTAAAATTAGTATATAAGTTTGTGTTGAGACCAATGAAGGCACTGTGGAGTTATTTGTATTAAGCTTGCTCAAAGGAGGTTGCCCCCTCGAAGTGGCCTGCGATCAATATAAAAGTGATTTTGAGTTTTTTTATTTCTGCTATTTCGTGTGTTTTCATTAATTAATTATTGCAGGTTCTTCACATCTGGTATCAGAGCACTTTCTTGGGCTCACTGGGTGAAATTTCTACCAATTATTTTTTCTCATCTGTTGCAGCTTCGGATCTGGGAATAATCCCTATCTGTTTAACTGTGGGAAGTACTTGTGCATAAGCCCTAAAAATCATTGTGAGGAGTACCACAGGAACCCCAAAGTAGCTGGCCCATTGCGAGGACCTGCCAACGAAAATGGCAACGACCCCTACCTGATTGACTAGTTCCCACCCGTGAGGTAAACCAAGAGCTGTCGTTTGTGGCAAAGCGGTTATCATTTTTACCTGAGCTATGGAGTGAGGGTTACTACCCCAATATGAAAGCCATCAAACAACATTGGTGGCCGAGTGAAACCCCTGAATTGTTAGGAAGCCACACATACCTGGGGTCCATATCTATTTTCAACTGAACTATTGCCGATCACTTCCATGCCATTTCAGATCCAACCGTTTCAGATCCAGCCGTTTCATATCCATTCTGACAATCGTTCCAGATCCAGCCATTTCAGATCTATTTTGAAATCCATTTCAAATCCAGCCATTATTTTTCCATTCGACGTCGTTTCAGATCCATTTGTTGTCGATCCCTTCAGCACCGTTATAGATCTATCTGTTTCCGATCCCTTCCGCGCCGTTGCAGATCTATCTGTTTTCTCCATATCTCCCTTGTTTTAACTCTGTTTCCCTTGAAACTTCCCGGAAACCCCTACAATCCCATTCTACATATTTCATTCCTGAGGACCCTATCCCAAATTCTACTTCCCAAAGCCAGAAATCTCACATTTGTCTATTTTTAGGGTTTGCCATAACTTCTTCAATTTTCACCCACTCGCCTCCAAATTTTGCCACCGTGTTCATTCCCTATTTTTGCGTCTTTGTCCCTCTTTGACAAATTTTCTTATTCTTTCATATCGCTTATGAAATCCCCATTTTTTGCTTCCTTGCCCATCAGAAAGTGTCGAAAACCTATTCAAACCCCAATTACCCATCCGAGTTTTTTCCCAAATCCAAATTTCCCTTTACTAAATAAGCTTTTGTTTGTGTTTTTCTATCAAAAAAAAAAAAACTCTTGGTTATGGTTGTCACCCGCGCAGGAGCAAAAACCATGGAGGAAGCACTTGCAGCCATCCAAACCAAACTCCAAGATCTGGATGAAAAATTTCTTAGCCTCCATCTTCAGCATTCAACCATGAACAATAACCGACAGCAAGACTCTTCTGCAGCCAATGGGTTCTCTTCTTCCAGCATTTTCCATGGTCCGAAGCTTGAATTTCCTCGCTTCAATGGTACTGATCCGACTGGATGGATCTATCGTGCAGAACAGTATTTCAGTCTGCATAATACTTTTGATGTTCAAAAAGTTCCACTTGCATCCTTTCATTTGGAATAGGAAGCCCTTCAATGGTACCGTTGGTACATCAAGGCTCATGACAAGCCAAAATGGACAGATTTTTGCCAACTCCTTTTGCAACGATTTGGTCCTAGTGCTTTTGATGACTTCATCGGAGCACTCACTAAAATTCGTCAAATTGGCACTGTGAGAGAGCATCAGACAGAATTTGAGAAACTAGCCAACCACACAGAAGGATTGTCTGATGACTTCTACAGGAGTTATTTTATCAGTGGTCTTAAGGATGAAATCCGCCCAGAGGTCAAAATGTTATGTCCCAACACAATGATGGAAGCACTGGGGTTGGCTAAGTTGGCAGAAGACAAGATTGCCGCCCAATAGTGCTCCAAACCCACTTTTGTTCCCTTCCGAAATATGGGTTCTCAATGACCTCCCATCCCGCCATCTCCTCGACCAACTCCTATCAAGTATTTGTCCGAAACAGAGCTGCAGGGACGCAGAGAAAAAGGGCTTTGTTATAATTGTGATGAAAAATTCACTTGGGGACATAGATGTGTTCAACAAAATCTCTATCTCTTGGATGTGGATTCTCCGCTCGCCTCTGAAGTTGGTGAAGAGGCTCTAGATACACCGGATGATCAGGTCGACATTTAGGAGCCACCAATTGACCTTCCATCTTAGGAAGACCACCTAGAGATATCTCTCCATGCTTTATCCGGCATCACTACCCCCCAAACAATGTTGGTCAGGGGTTACTTCAAGAAGCTTCCTCTTACAATACTCATTGATTCTGGTAGCACTCATAACTTCATTGACCCTCGGATCGCCAAACATGCTGATTGTTTTTTCCATCCTTGCTCCAACTTTGAAGTCATGGTTGCCAATTGGGGCACCTTACCTTGCAAGGGAAAGTGTCACAATGTGTGTATCTCTCTGGAAGATTATAACCTGCGCTCTGACATGTTTGCCTTGTCCTTAGGCGGATGTGATGTGGTTTTGGGCGTTCAATGGTTACACACACTTGGCCCCATCTTATTGGATTTTTCTGAACTTTGGATGTAGTTTTCAGTCAATGGGAAACAACACAAATTTAAGGGCTTACAACAAGGGTCTCTTCGCATCATCAGTTCACATCGCTTGGAAAAGATCCTTAAGGAGAATCCACATGGTGTCATCACTCAACTCCATTCCATTCAGATGCACCCATCAACGGTCTACCCTACATCCTTTTATAGATATGCAGGTGTCATTGCTGAACCAGTGGGCTTGTCGCCTTCAAGAGACCTTTCTGGTAAGAATTTAGCCGCATCTACATCTCAGCAGGAAATGATGGTTATTTTGCATGCAGTACAGAAGTGGCAACCATACCTATTAGGGAATTATGTCTGCATCAAGACTGATCTCCAGAGTCTGGAAAATTTCCTGGAACAATGGGTCTCCTCCCCGGCACACCCGAAATGGGTTATCCAACTCATGGGTTATGCCTATGCGATCACTTACAAGAAGGGTAAGGACAATATGGTGGCAGATGCTCCTTCTCGCACATTTGATGACCCAGTTTCTTATCCAGCTATTTCTCTGCTTGTTCCAAATTGGTTGCAATCTGTTCAATAGGGATATCTCTTCTATGCACTCCATGCTTCTTCATCAGCAGGGAATTTTGGGTTCCTCAAACTGTATGACTAGGAACAATGTAACTTCTTTTGGCAGGGAATGAAAATGAAAATTCAATAGATGGTGGTCGACTGTGATACTTTCCAGGACAACAAGGGTGAAACAACACTCCTTTTTGGATTGCTCGAATACTTTCCCATCCCTTCACAGATTTGGACAACTATTTCTATGTATTTCCTAGAATCACTCCAGTGGTACAATACCACATCTAAAAGGACATCATATGAACTAGTCTATGGACAGGAACCGCCAATTCTTCTTCCATACACCCTCAACAGATCCCCAGTTCAGGCAATTGACTCGGTTCTTTGAAACCACGATTAGATTCTTCTCATTCTGCAGGATAATCTTCACATGGAAAGAATTCGACTGAAACAACTAGCCAATCAACACCATTCTAAGCGCACTTTTCACGTAGCTGATATGGTTCTTCTTCGTCTACAGCCTTCCAACCAACCCTCCTTGAAACTCACAAGGCGTCAGTGGCCCGGAATGAAACCCGAGGATGATACAGGGGAACCACTCCTTCAGATTCTGCATTAATTTCCACATATAAAGCTTTGAGGACAAAGATTTTTCTAAGGGAGAGGGGATGTTAAGAACCCATGTCAACCCTTCTATTTACTTTGTTAGTATATTTTTGTTGGACGCATATGCTTTGTAAGTCGTCCCGTATTATTTGTTGATCCATAGTTTGTATTATTGTTGTTGGACGCATATGCTTTGTAAGTCGCCCCGTAGTAATTAATCCATATTTTGTATTGGCCCATGGTTTGTATTGACACATGGTATTGACCCATGGTATTGGCACCTAGACTCAGTATATAAGTTTGTGTTGAGACCAATGAAGGCACCGTGAAGTTATTTGTATTGAGCTTTCTCAAAGGAGGTTTCCCCCTCAAAGTGGCCTACGATCAATATAAAAGTGATTCTGAGTTCTGTTATTTCCGCTATTTCATTTGTTTTCATTAATTAATTATTGCAAGTTCTTCACAATGGCACAATTCCCTTCCTAGTTGAGGTATATAACCTCCTCATTTCCTTATCTGCAGTTATGTCTATAAACCTTCTAAGGCACCTTCCAACCCTTAACAGGTCTCTACCTGTCTCCTGCCATAACCCATCTTTCCTTTGGCTCACAGAGAGGGTTAAGAATACCACAGGACATGTAACCATTCCATGATTAAGCAAGGTTAAGAAGTCCATTTACAATGGTAAGCATCTCATAAAAAAATACTTATAATAAATGAAACTAAGGCTAACCATACATATAGCACATGTAAAATTAGCAATGCATTAAACTCATGCAACTGAATGAAGCATTCAACCTGCACTTATCCTTCCACTCAGGATTACACATGGTCTACCTATTGTTCACATTCATATAACA
The DNA here is from genome assembly GCA_027924585.1 of Larix kaempferi. NCBI lineage: Eukaryota > Viridiplantae > Streptophyta > Pinopsida > Pinales > Pinaceae > Larix > Larix kaempferi. The sequence continues at coordinate 1,347,178 of BSBM01000936.1, forward strand.
TTCATTCAACAACTTAAGTAAAACATCATAATAATAGCGCATGAAATACCATCATTCTTTCCAGAGAACACTTATCTTTGTATCTTGAAGTTGCCCCAGCAACTGGCAAAGTGAGAGAAATGTTCCACCCAACCTTAGGTCTATGTCCAACGTATACTCTTTCAGCTGAGAGACCACCCCCGAGTTGGGCTATGTATCCACTAAGGAGGGCTAGGTAGGCTCTCTAATAGTCAAGGTCCATTTCTTTGCTAAGCCATCCTATAGCTGGGTTTGTCAAGCAATTCCAAAAACATACGCATGCTAAGCCACCCTGCAGTTGGGTTTATCAAGCATACACATGCTAAAGCAACCTACAGTTGGGTTTATCAAGCATACAGGGTAACAAGGAGGATATTGCTAAGCCAGTGAGCTCAACCCTAGAGCTAAAGACATCTCATTCACTTAGTAGATAAGGCACCCACATTAGCCACCTCACCCAACGCAAGGAAGGACCTCTTCTCTGCTAAACAGTCCCTCAAGGCCCCTTCCCTTCTAGTGCTATTTAGGGTAAGGCATAAAAAGGTCCAACTGCTAGTTCTATGAGATCATAGTCTTCACTAGTTCTATCAAGCATTCCAACCATAAACCATATCTTCTACGTCTGCTAAACATGATGGTTCATTCTAGGGTTGTGGACTAAGCTCTGTCCCTCAACTCGACTATTTGCTCGCGGATTCTGGGCTTCACATAGCTTCCTCAAGCTATTCACGCCCTTTAGTCCGCCCTCAAACTTGCCTTCAAGGATCTAATCAAAGATAACGCATATGCGCAGTATTCCTCTGGCTTTTGGCTTCACTACTCCGGCTCGCATAGGAGATCTCGTCTTCTCCCCTTTCTCATGGCTCGCTCCCCACGTTTCAGGATCTCCCCCCGAACAAAATAAACGAACCCCCGAATGAACAACCCCCTTCTCTGATCTCAACGTCATTTTATCTGCTTCGAATATCCTCCACCGACTTTCCTTCTCCATGTTCTGTAACTGAATCCGTACCCATACAGGGAATCAAATCGGTTACTCCTTCCCAAGTGGCAGTATGGGTCAACATCGCACAACCCCCTCACCTCTCCCTAGTGGATACCTTTTCCCCCTTCTCATTAGCTGCCTCACTTAGCGAGTTTTGGGTATTTCATTGCAATATTAAACATTTACATCAATTACAAAATTTCATGGCCTAATAGCACATGCATAGTTTCACTGTCAAATACTTGCCTATGAAAGCAAACCTTAAGCATCCACTAGTGGGGCCTTGGCCTTGAGATCCACGCTAGGATCAACACACATTGCACAAACACAATATTTATATTGAGGCCAACAAATACCAAGGTAGGGTAGGGGTATTACAGCAAATGAGTTGTTTTTTCACATAAACAATTGTACAAGAAACACTAGGAGAATTTTACTAATTTTAAGAGCAGAAATAAAACACTTTCACACCATAAAAAATTAGGAATTTTTGGCAAACTGCCTAGGAAAAACCCCTTAAGTGGAAAACCTGTTGAGAGAGAGAGAATTCTTCTTATTTCTTCTCGAAAAGTACAATAGATTCTGTGTTACAGATGTCCAAATTCTGTGTTAAAGATGCCCATATTTTGTGTACAGCCTACCTCAAAATTCATATTGTCTCAACTTTGTACGGACTACAAAAAATTACAGACAATTGATAGAAAAAGTATCATCACCCCAAACATGATCAATATTTAATGCAAAAAAATAGATTGCCAAACCTGGATGGTGAAGTTGCATCTAACCAGTAAGTGATCAATAATTTATGAGTCTGATCTGCACGGTAGGCATATATTGGGGCCACACCAACCGCCTTTTAACAAATTATCCCAAGTTTTTAGACCATTTTGAAGTGCAAACCACATAAAGCATTTGATTTTTAAAGGTATGTGCCATTTCCACATTGCCTTAAACCACCAGTTCTGTACAATACATCCACTTTCCTTAACAATAGCAGTATAAGCAGTTTTGGCAGAGATAATACCTGTAGCTGGATTTGAAATCCAAATAAGTGAATCATGTTTGTCATTTAATGTACACCGTGTAGAGTTTAATATTTTTATATAATCCTCCCATTCAATAGCAGCATTACCCATAATCCTTAGATCCATTGCATTATACCAATATGATTTCTGGTCTTTGATTCAGGAAGGTCTTCTAATCTATGCTAATGTGTAATAGCCAATCTCCATCAAATAGTTCAGAATATGTGAGGAAAGTTGGTAATTTTATTCCATACCAATGATGGGGTCTATACCCACCAATATATCCTTTCCATTTCTAACAAACCAAATGAGATCCTTTCCAATCCACTTATATATTTTTAGAAATACAGCCCATATAGTAGAGGAGTCTCTGGCAGTTTTTTTTTATTCCTTATCTAGGAGATTAGATTTCCTTTAATATATTTATCATGTAAGATAGTAGACCAAAGGATTTTTCCAAAAAGACCTCTCCAGAAACTTTTTAATCTTAATGATGTACTAAACCATGTGAGATTCTTTATACCCCAGCCACCCCAATCTTTTGGTAATTAAATCCTTTCCTAATTTTCCATAATGAGTTTTCCCATGTCAGTCCCACCAGTCCATAGGAAGTTGAAAATATACTTTCTCATAGAATTAGTAATTGAAATAGGAACTTGTGAGAGGGAAAACCAATAGGAAGGTATACCAATAAGCGTCGTCTTTATAAGAGTAATCCTTCCACCAATAGAGAGTAACCTATAAGACCACTGCATAATCCTTTTTTTGAAATTTTGAAACCAACCATAACCAATCATGTATTCTATAGCCATTTGGTTTCAAGAAATACCCTAAGTACTTAAATCCATCTTCCAAGTTGCAAACTTTAAAAGGGAGTACAGAGGTAATATTTGCCAAAACATTGTCTTCAAGCTTGTTGTGATAGAAGCTTGATTTTTGTAGACTGGATTTCATACTTGATGCATCACAAAACATATTGATAACTTCTTCAAAGCATTCCCATTCCTCCACAAAATCTGTACCAAAAATCATAACATCATCTGCAAAAAGAAGATGAGTGATAGAGACAGAAGTAGAGATCTTAACACCTTTGATTTTACTTGTAGATTTTGCATTTAAAATGAGTCTACTTAGTCCTTCTATAATAAGCATAAAAAAAGTGGAGACGGGGGGGAACCTTGTTTGATACCCCTGGTAATTTTGAAAAATCCAGTAGGTGCACCATTCACCAAAATTGCAAATTGTGCAAAGAAGACACAGGCCATTATCCAATTTGTGACTCCTAGAGGGAGTCCAATCTGAATAAGTATTAATCTAAGGAAAACCCAATCAACTCTATCATATGTTTTCTCCAAATCCATCTTTAACATCAAAGTCTTAAGTTTTTTTTGTTTGATTGAGTGGATCACTTCTTGGAAGATACCAATGGCATCTAAGATTTTCCTATCATGCAAAAAGCCAAATTGTTCTCATGACATATGCTTTGACAGGAAAGGTTTTATCCGGTTTGAGATAATCTTAGTAATGACTTTGTAAGCAAGGTTACAAAGTGCAATAGGCTTGAATTCTGAGAAGTTTTTAGGTTTATTACTTTTTGGGACCAAAGTAATGAAAGTAGAGTTGAGGCCTCTGGAAGAAAACCCCCCAGTTCTGGAATACTCCACTTCATCTAGAATATCTTCCCCCATTATATAAAAAAAATGAAGGAAAAGTTCAACAGTCCAACCATCTGGGCCTGGACTTTTTTCCTTAGCAAACTGTTTGAGAGCTTCTTCTATCTCACTTAGAGTGACCTATTTTCCCATATCCTTCCCTTCATTCTCATCAAAGAACTTTGGAAACAATTTTATGGTCTTCAAATGAGCATCCAAAGAGCATGTACTAGGGTCTTTAAAACTATCCCCAAAATATTCCTTATCCATAGCTTGCAAACCAGATTGCCCCTTTACAATATTTCCATTATTGTCAACTAACTCCCAAATAGAGTTTGTATTTCTTCTCTGAGATGCATATGAATGGAGAAAACTTGTATTATTATTACCCAGACCAATCCACAATGCTTTTCTCTTTAACCTCCAGTCCATCTCTTCCTGTTTCAATATCTAATCTTTTTTCAGTTCAAATTCTTTAATTTTCAGTTTGTCCTCCTCACTAATAGAAAAATCAACATTCTTCCTTTGGATATTTTTAATTTGTTCTTCTAAATTTTTATATTCTGCCTCATTCTTCTGATGTTTTAATTTTATCCACTTTGTAACAACCCCTTTAAGACTTTTAAGTTTTTGGACTAGATTGTCCATTGGATTTACATCATCCTCCTTCACATAACTATTCCAAAAAATTATGATAGCAAAGCATAAATGATAATTCTGTAGCCGGGGGCTATTGAATTTGAAAGGGTAATTTAAATTTGGAACAACATCATCAAGTTGAAGAAAATAGGCCAATGGTCTGAGAATTTGTTTCCCCCACCCAAGATCTAAAATGATGGAAAGATTGCAACAATGATATCTTTAGAAGGAATCGATCAAGTCTCTTGAGGATTCCATTTTCACCACTCCTAGCATTTGTTCAGGTAGGAGCAGGGTAAGTTGGAAAAACATCAGCCAGGTCATTCCTTCCCAACATATTAGTAAAAAACTCTACCAGTAGGTGAGATGGCAAAGTTTAAATCCCCAACAATAATTAGGTTTTCAATATTCAGGAATCCATATTGTTCCATAGACCAGGTCCATAACAATTTAAGATAGAGATCTTCAAATCCAGATTACCCATTTTTCCTTCCATTAATAACCCCCACTTAGTCCTGTAGGGATGCACACAAGTACCTTAACAATATATTTATTTACTATCTTTTCTATATTATGTGAGCTAAATAAATAAATATTAAAAATAAAATGTGTACACATACTCACTATCTATTCTATATTATGTGGAATAAACAAATAAATGTTAAAAATAAAATGTATACTTATTATTAAACCAATCTATTATTCATAAATAAAAATAAAATATATATACACATCATATAACAAATAAAGAATGCATTAATTCTCTCTTGCCTAACTCATTAACTATTAAGACTAAGTTGCAATTGGATTTAAACCTTCCAAGTCCTATGGTCTAAAAAATAAATATGTTAAAAATAAAATGTATACACATTATCAATTCTCGTGAGGACAAAATCAACGAATCTATACTCATAAATAAATAAAAATAAAATATATATACATTATCAATTCTGGTGAGGACAAAATCACCGAATCTATACTCATAAATAAATAAAAATAAAATATATATACACATCATATAATAAATAAAGAATGCATTAATTCTCTCTTGCCTAACTCATTAACTATTAAACCTTCCAAGTCCTATGGTCTAAAAAATAAATAGGTTAAAAATAAAATGTATACACATTATCAATTCTAGTGAGGACAAAATCAACGAATCTATACTCATAAATAAAATGTATACACATCATATAATAAATAAAGAGTGCATTAATTCTCTTTTTCCTTACTCACCAACTATTAAGACTGGGTTGCACCATACAATTGGATTTAGGTTTATAGTGTAGTTAATCAATGAGTGAGAGATAAGCAGAAAAATGGGTCTATAGGTAGCAGCGATGAGACCTTATGAGTGGCTCGATGGAGACACAAGTTTCATTCCAAGTGGGTGTTGCAGTTCGTAGGGACTGCCATATGTTACAAATTAAAAGGCCGTATCATTCGCCGCTATCTGAGCCGCCATGAAGTGGCCAACCAAACCAATAGGTATCACCTTGACAATCTATCCTACCCGGAATTCCTAGGTAGTTCCGAACTTCTCGATGACCAATAATATTTTACGTCCTATACTCTTTGTTTGCAGAAAAAGAACTAGGCTTTTGAAACGTGTCCAGTGTTTAATACTTTCAAATAAAAACTCATGTTGACAACTCCGCAAATGTAAGTGAAAAATTCAATTTTTATTTTTTAAGTTATAATTTTCGGCTTGACTAATTAAATCAATATAAGTTTTTATTTTTATTTTTTTAAAACGGACCAGCCACTGGGTCCGGAGCCTCAACCCCCAGTATAAGTTGTTCTGCTGAAAACAAATCAATATAAGTTGTAGTTTCGCTTGAATACTAAAAAGACTTGAATTTTAATTTTAATAAAAATTATTATCTAAAAAAATTAACCATAAAAAATTAAAGATTGCCTTATTGATTATATTTAAAAATCACTAAAAAATCCGACTTATTAAGTTACTCCTCTATGTCTAACACTTCAACGAGAAATGTTCAATCTGTAAGTACTCTGACAAAAAATCAGGAAATCTTCCTGACAACAAAGTACTTTCCCACAACTTTTGAAATATGAGTCCTCCTTCAGAAGTTAGGTGATGCTATTAATCAATCAGAGTCACTGAAAACGATTAAGCTGTCATCGCTTTGAAATCACATAATCAACGAGATAAATCGGTATCGTTCATGGCCAAGAAACTCTATATATACAGAATGGCAGTAGCAAGGGTTCTACTGCATAAATTCAGTTCGTTATTTGGAGCTATCTGGGTAGGCCAAAACCTATCATATCTTAGCGTGAAAGAATGGCTCTTGTTTCTGTCTTACCGTTGGCCTCCAAATTGTGCCCGCCCAGATCATTGATGAGTTCTACTCATGAGATCCGAAGAACAACCCCAACTCTTCGGCGAGGGAAATCTGTGACACGTTCCATGAGCATGAGTTTCACCACGGCCGTCTCTGATAATGATGATGGTGTACAAAGACGCATAGGCGATTATCATTCCAATATCTGGGACGATGATTTCATACAGTCCCTCTCAACGCCTCATGGGGTGGGTAATTAGCTTCATTTCTATTTATTCTTCTGCATCTTCTTTCTTTTGTTCAGAATTAATCAATGTATTAATTTTCTCCTCTAATTTAGTGTACTTACATGGGTCAGACACCTTATTACCGTGAAAGTGCTGATAGAATTATTGCGGAAGTAAAACATATGTTCAACTCAATGTCTGTGGAAGATGGAGAATTAATCGCTCCTCTCGATGATCTCCTTCAACGCCTTCTGATGGTCGACAACGTTGAACGTTTGGGGATCGATAGACATTTCAAGAATGAGATAAAATCAGCTCTGGATTATGTTTACGGGTCAGTTCCTTATTTATTTATGCTTTACATATCGAATACAGTACAGGATTATAACAAGAAAATTATTTTGGCCGGCAGTTATTGGAACGAAAATGGAATTGGATGTGGGAGAGACAGTGTTGTGACTGATCTCAACTCGACTGCCTTGGGACTTCGAACTCTTCGGCTACACGGATACCCAGTGTCTTCAGGTATATATCCATATTTTATTAATAATTGAACGTGTTTCATAATAGCCACCAGCTGAGATATTGATTGATAGTGCCTTATACATTAACTTCAGATGCGTTGAAACACTTCAAAGACCAGAAGGGGCAGTTTGCATGTCCCACCATTCAGTCAGAGGGAGAGATAAGAAGCGTTTTCAATTTATTTCGGGCTTCCCTCATCGCCTTTCCCGGGGAGAAAGTTATGGAAGAGGCTCAAATCTTCTCTACATTGTATTTAAAAGATGCCCTTCAAAAGATTCAGGTCTCCAGTCTTTCACGACAGGTGAGACTGTGATATTAATATCACATCTGTTAAAATGGTGAGAGGTTATAAGTTTAGCACTCTTTTCATCTGTGTTCAAATCCGGGGTAGGAGCAACTTCAGAATCCTGGGCTCTAGTCCAGGTAATCCCCACTAATATCTATCACTTCTGCTCATTTACATCATAGTGCGTTGTTTTTGGAAATCTGTATTTGTTTTTTGCAATCTGTATTTTATAATTTCAATTTCAATTTTGACGTGGTTGCAGGGAGAGTACGCTCCGGAATATGGTTGGCACACAAGTTTGCCAAGAAAGGATCTATCACGTCCGCTTATTTACATCAAATGACTTACCTTTTGCAAGTACAACCTATGTTTTATGATTTTAATTTTGTGATTGGCAGATAAAGTACGCTCTGGAATATGGTTGGCACACAAATTTGCCCAGATTGGAAGCAAGGACTTACATCGAGCTGTTTGGACAAGACACCTTATATGAGTAATCTCATTAAATTTCATCGTGCAACATCCATTTTTATAGCCAATATATATGGAATATTATTGTTTATATTGACTTGAATACAAAGATACTACTGGCACAGATGCGATCCCTTTGTTTTGAGAGAAAGTCCGGGGCGAAGATATAAAGATTTTACATATATGAACAGACACAGCTGTTCCACGTACTGATGGTGTCTGTCTTTTAGTAGTTTAGTTTCCATATGGAGTACTTTTAATTGATGCCTGTTGATTTTTTCTTTTTTTGGGTTCAAGGACGCCATATATGAACACTGAGAAACTGGTAGAACTTGCAAAACTGGAGTTCAATATCTTTCACTCTTTACAACAGAGAGAGTTACAAATTCTGTCGAGGTGATGAGATGCCATTGGAATATATTGTCTCCAAATTAATTAAATTTGAGCGGTTATAAATTCAATAAAGTAAATCCATGAAGTTTGTATCTGTAGATGGTGGAAAGATTCTGGTTTCCCTCTACTGACCTTCACACGGCATCGTCATGTGGAATATTACACATTGGCCTCTTCCATTGCTATTGATCCTCAACATTCTGCATTCCGACTCGGCTTTGCCAAAATATGGCATCTTATCACGGTTCTGGACGATATCTACGACACCTTTGCAACAATGGACGAGCTCGAACTCTTCACAGCAGCCATTAAGAGGTGATAATTGCGTTTACCTCGACACGGCATATTTTACATTGTAGTTTTAAGTTTTATTTTTTATTTTTGTTTATTTATAATTGTTGGTTACAATTTTTCATACTGGATTTCAAAATTATCAATATAGATATTAATTCATAGGGAAGAAACTTTTCCTCATTTTAGCTGTTTGTTTGTATCTCAAAAGAATCGAACCCCAACCTTTGATAAATCTGGTTAGAAGACTATAATGCCTCTGCATACACTAAAGTTAAGTTGTATATTGTATAATCATCAGATGGGATCCGTCCTCGATAAAGTGCCTTCCAGAATACATGAAAGGAGTTTACAGGGCGCTTTACGATACCGTAAATGAAATGGCTCGAGAGGCAGAGAGGGTTCAAGGCCGGGACACGCTCAACTATGCTCGACAGGCTGTATGTAAAATAATAAATTAAAGCATACATATCAAATATTTCTTTGTTAAAGCGTTAAAAGTATTTCACTGGGTGATGATAATTAGTTAATTTGTTTTACTTGTGCGTGTGCAGTGGGAGGCTCATATTGATTCGTATATGATAGAAGCGAAGTGGATCTCCAGTGGTTATATGCCAACGTTTGAGGAGTACTTGGAAAACGGGAAAACTAGCTTCGGTTCTCGCATAGCGTTGCAACCCATCCTCACGTTGGGCTATCCCCTTCCTCATCACATACTTCAAGAAATTGACTTTCCATCCAAATTTAATGACTTGGCATCTGCCATCCCTCGACTGAAAGGTGACACTCGCTGCTACAAGGTAACCTTCTAAATCAAATCAGAGAAAACAATTTGCATTCATTGATCCCGAGACTGACATCGGCATGCATGATGCATGGCGAATGCAGGCGGACAGGGAACGTGGAGAAGAAGCTTCGTGCATATCATGTTATATGAAAGACAATCCTGGATCAACAGAGCAAGATGCTCTGAATCATATCAACGCTATGATCAATAACTTAATCAAAGAACAAAATTGGGAGTTACTCAGACCCGGCAGCAATGTTCCCATCGCCTGCAAGAAACTTGTTTTTGACATATGCAGAGCTTTCCATTATGGCTACAAATATCGAGATGGCTTCGGCGATGCCAGTATTGAAATAAAGAATCTGGTGACGAAAACCGTCATTGAGCCCGTGCCCATGTGACAACGCCTCAGATCTAAAATAACTTCCTACTTAATTTAGGTCTTTTATTTCACCGTCTAAGTCTGGAGGTTGCATATGGAGCTAATTAGGGAAATTGGCCAGCCACTGAAGTTGGCCATGATATATAAGAGCGGGAGTTAAAGGTTGTCCGTAATATATGAGGTGGTTTATACCACATTATATAATAAAATATGCGCGTTCACTTTATTTTATCTTATTCATGAAATTCGACGCTTCTTCAACAAGTGTAAGACCATCAATTTACGCTAAACGCATTACGAATATTTGCATCCTTTACAAAGATTTTGAATTTCGATATACGTTGTACTAAATTTTATTTTAATTTGCTAAAGTATCCTATAAAATATAAAAGAAATAATTAATTGAAATTGAAGTCAATTTGAAAATTTATAAAGTAAGTTCATGTGAGATATCTTCTTCCTTATCCATATTTTAAGTAAAAAATACTATCAATGGATTCATAGAAATCATTAGGAATTAATTTACAAGTAAGAAATACCATCAATGGATTGATAGAAATCGTTACGAATTAATTTGCTTCTTAGTGTAGGGAGTTTGCTTTAGTAGAGGTGTGTTTCATAGGTAGATTTTTTTATCTTAAATTATAATCACAATATAATTATAAGAGGAACTTATAAATTTTTTTAGAATTAGGTGTAAAGCATATGTTCGCGTTGTTTCCCTAGTAGGAAAGAGATGGATCTTGTGCAAGGCTATTTTTTCAAAATTTTAAAAGTTAATTTTATATATTTTTAAAATTAAAAAAGTGAGTGACGCCCTAAAATGACATGGTCGAGTGTTGGTCCACCCTATCATGGCCTTAAAATAATCAATCAACTTTTTTTTAGCTTGTAGGTATTCTTGTACACTTGTGCGGGTTCTTTTCCATTTTCGAAATAGCTAAGCCACTCAAAAGTTATAGCCGAAATAAATGACCTATGTTTTATACAAATTTGACAAGAGTGCAATTAAAATTGAATTAAAAATAGAAAACAATAACAGGTTTATTCAAAACATATATAGTTAGAATTTGCATAGAGAGCTTGACAACTGTGTGGAGATTCATCAGTAGTGCACATGTGGAGCATATGTGGAACTAAGGGTGAAAAACATGAAGTTACAGAAATTGGTGTGTTCTGCTATAACTCAGTCCGAGCCTCAAGGTGTGGCAATCCGAACCTAGTACCAAACTTGCAAGGGAGCAAAAAAAAGTTGAATTTAAACACGCCTACATGCAAATGCGCGCACGCTTTCTTTCACACCCTCATTTTCTTTTCTTCTTCTCCCTAAACCACCCCTCCCTCTCTATAACCCCACCCCTATCTCTCTTCCTATCCGCCCAATCCCCCCTCTCTCTTCCACTCCACCCAATCCATCCTCCCTCCCTCACCCCCTCTCTCCTTAACCACAAGGGTTAGGATATTTAGTTATCCATTTCCATGAATAGCACCTAAATCCATGACATATGATTTCCTAAATCTAGCCTTGATTCCAAGTATGAATATGGGTGTGGTCATTCTAATTTCTTGGATTCTAGGTATGGGTGTTTGGTCCCTATACATGGTTGAGTGATGGAACCTTGGCTTTAATCCCTAAAATAAGATTGTAGTCATCCAAGCTCTGCTACAAACATAAAATAAGATAATATAATTAAATAATTAATAATTAGGTTAACTAAAGTTAGGTTATGAAATGAGGCATCTCCTCAACATCAAATGCCCGAGCCATATTTAAGGCACAACCATCATTGTAACATATCATCTTTTTATCCTATCATCTAATATATATTACTCCTATTTATTACTCAACAAGAGAGTCGGATTCGACTATTAACGAGCCAATCGGAAACGGTTGCTGCATTTAGTATCAGAGCCCATTCTTGGGCATTTTGTTGATACGGGCATTTTGCCAAATAATTGAGAGTTTCTCCAAGCTTGGTCTTTGACCAGCCTTAGGTTTTTGACCTGTAAATTTCAGACTTTCAACTTTTGTTGAAGAACAGTCTGTCGGATGCCACAACGAAAATAAAAATTTTTCAAAGGAAAGACTGTGCGTTCTCCACAAATCTCCACAGATCACTACGCTCCTCGCTCCCCCTCGCCTATCATCAATCCATCCATTTCCCCCCGTCCATCTTCTTACACAACACCCTCCAGCCCGGTGCTCTGCCACGCCCTGCCACTCCACTCCAACGCAACCCACCGCCCCTTCACTCACCCAGCCACTCGCCGCGTCGTTCCCATCTGTGCCCTCTGCTTCCATTGCCATCCTACACCATGACACACCCATTCCATTTCACCCCAGCTAAACTCCATCCACGCCATTGTTCACTGTCCCTGCTCCCCCGCGCTCCCAATATTCCACACCACCACGTGCTCCAGCCACACTTCCCACAGTCCTTCCCCATGCCATCTTGCTACATCCACGCACCGTCTTCATAGTCATTCCTCCAGTGCTCCTCAACTACGTCCCTCGATTCCCTTCACTACCTCGCAGCCAGCTCCTTCATGTCCCTCCCTCTCTCCCTTTTCATTCCACCATCTCCCGCGTAGGCTCCTCCATCCCCGCGCCCTCCCATCTCCTCCTCCTTCTCTCCCTCCCATTCTGCCAACCATCTCCCAAGCAGACTCCTCTATCCCTGTGCCCTCCCATCTCCTCCTCCCTCTTCCTGCGCAGACTCCTCCCTCACCACGCCGGCACATCCTCCTGCTGCGTTTCTTTCCCCTGCGCTCTTCCCTCCGCACTGCCACCACCGTCGCATCTTCCATGCTGCCTTTCTACAAACACACCCCTCCATGTCCAACCTCCGCTCCCACTCCACCGCGTTGCCTACTCCCCGCCGACACTAGCTCAACCGTCCTCCTCCAAGCTGTTGCCTCCCAATAGAACCGCTCCACCACTACACCACCCAACTCACAACCCTTCTACCCTTTTTTGCCGCCAATGACCATAAACCCTAATTCGAATTAGGTCAAAACAAAAGTTTTTAATATAATAATAAATTATTATTATTATTATTATTATTATAGTTTGAACTTTATAAGAAAATAAAATATATAATATAATAATATTAATTTCAATTATTATTATTATATTTTTATTTTTTTCCATCAATCTTTAGAAATTAACAATAATTATTATTATTAAAAAAAATTATTATACTATATCACATCTCAAAAACAAGAAAATATTAATAATAATATTATTAAATTTAATAATTATTATTATTATCAAAGAAAAAAAAATCAATTCTTTTGAATAAGAATTGTTTGGAGAACAAAAAAAATCAAACAACAAATTCAAGCCAAAGGAAGGCTCACCAAAGGAGACAAATCAAAGAAGATCATCGCTCATCAGAGAAGACAAAATTGAAGAAGTCAAAGTCAAGTCAAGGAAGACTCCTTTTTAAAAGAATTCAGGCTATCTATCATCAGAGAAGTCAAAATCAAAGACCCTCTATCATCGAAAAAGTTGAATACTATCTATCTTCGAAGAAGTCGAGATCATGGAATATGGTTTGCGACTATGAATAGAGGAATTAGAAGCCAAGTTAAAACGTTATCGAAAAGACAATGAAGAATTGCGCAACATAAATAACAGTTTAGAAATAAGAATTGAATTACAAGAAAGGTGCAATGAAATAAAAATCTCTGACTAGGAAAGGCGTATAGAAAAATTGTATGCGCAAATTGATGAATTAAAAACTGAAAATGAATTCAATCAGAGTTTAGGAAATCAAGATATAAAGAAGGAAATAAATAATTACGAAGCAGAAATAATATGCTTGAACAAAATCATTAGCGACAAAGATGAAGAACTAACTCAAATATGATATAAATTATCAAGTCAAGAATTAGAGGTCGGCCAATGTCGACAATAGATAAAAATTCTTCAACAACAAAATGTCGACTCTAAAAAGGCACACAAACTGGAGATCGCAAAGAGTAATAAAACACTCTCCAACAATTTCGAAGAAATTTTCAGATTAAGAAATCATAACACGACACTAGTCACAAAAATTAAGAAGTTGAAAAATAGTCGGAAGACAGAACAATCTACGAAAGACATTGAAGGAAAACTTCTAGACAAGCGGGAAGAAAATAGCTGCATCAGAAGTCATAATGAAGATCTTAAGGAACATCTTAAGAAGTCTGAAGATGACAGAAAATCGCAAGTCGAATTGATCAAGAAGTTTCAAAATGATAACAGGTAGCTAGGAAACAAGTTGGAAAAGATACAAAATGAAACCTTAAAACCTCAAGAGACGAAAATAAAACTTCCAGCTCAGATCAATGCTCAAAAGACGACACTCGTAAAAGAAAATGACACTGTGAAAATTCCCTATTGACACCCCAACCATAAAAACCAATATTCTAAAAAGTGGGAAAGGTCGAAAGATAATGGTACTAATGTGATCAAAGCTCCTGACGACAGATCAGTAGGAAATCCCAACAGTCAACAACAAATCAATTTGGGATGGATTGACCCATCCACATATTGGAAGTTATGCTCTACACTTAGCAGTTCGTATCGACATGTTTCGTCAGCCATGACATCGCAAAGAACAATGTGACAAAATTATAAGGCTTTGAGGACAATGCCTTTCTAAGGGAGTGGCAATACTACGAACATAAAATAAGATAATATAATTAAATAATTAATAATTAGGTTAGCTAAAGTTAGGTTATGAAATGAGGCATCTCCTCAACATCAAATGCCCGAGCCATATTTAAGGCAGGGCCATCATTGTAACATATCATCTTTTTATCCTATCATCTAATATATATTACTCCTATTTATTACTCAAAATGAGAATTGTATTCGACTATTAAAGAGCCAACCGGATACGGTTGCTGCAAGCTCAAGAATAACGCCTTAGTCCACTACACACAACCTCTCAAGCATATCCTTCGCTATGAGTAGCAATACTAATGATATTAGGAATGTATGATCTCTAGGTATATATCCAAGGGTCTTAGACATGATTGAGGGAGAAAATTCAGGCCTTATGCCCTAATGAAGATGATAGAAATCTAGGCTCAAGATCAATGCCTCAAACCTAAAAAATAACCTCCCAAGGGGATATGGGCACCATTATGAGTTTTTGAGTAGAAGGTATGAGTCACGGGGCCCTCAAGAAGGTGATGGGAGGAAACCTAGGAATTAGTCCCCAAAGGATAATTTTGCACATCTAGAGCCAAAAACAATGTCGCGAACCTAGAGACACGACCTCCCAACAGAAATATTCACCTTTGAGTTAGCATATTAGCACCATTAGTTTTTATGGTGAACTAGGCAATGATCTCAAGTTTTGGATCAAGGTTAAGAAATGAAACTCAATCATTAGGCCCAAAAAGTAACTCCTAGGGCTCAAAATCCATCAACAAGGGCTTCAAAACGACCACACATGAGTTATTTATGGAATATTTGTCTTTCAATGGAAATATGGCCACCATTAGAAGGTGTTTTAGCACCAAGGATGGGTCATGGCACCATGGACATTGTTAAGGGAGTAAACCCAACCCTTATGACTCAAATTATGCATTTAGGCATCCAACTCGGAGAATAATGCCTTTGACCACCACCAATGGTTTCTTGAGAGTAGCATCTACCTCCAAGTTGGGATATGGGCACCATAGGGAGGTTTTGAGCACTTGGTATATGTTATGGTGCCTTGACCATGGCTAGTGAATGAAACTTGGGCCTTGTTCCCTAAAGGTGGCTTTTAGGGGTCAAGGGACATGGACAAGGCCTTAAAGCACCAAACAAGACCTTTCTATGGAATCTATGGCCTCTAAGAAGGGATATGTGCGCTATAAGAATGTTTTTAGTAAGTTAGGATTGTGTCATGCCAACATAGACATGGTAGGGGGTAGGAACATAGGCCTTAGTAGGCCCTAAAAGAAGCTTCTAGGCCTCTAGGACTAAGAATTTCACCAAGAACCACCACACACCATCTCTTGAGTGTATCCTTCACCTTTCAAGGTGAATATGGGTACCATTATCGGTTGGTGAGCACTAGGGATGGGTGCCCAGATGTTAACCAAGGTTGACGAAGGAAACTTTGGAATTGGGCTCTTAAAAAGACCACTATATGGCTCATGGTATTGGAATGATGCATTGATACACCATAGATGACTCCTTGAGGGTATTTATGGCCTTCAAATGGGGATATGGGCGGCATTCAAATTTTTTGTGCACTAGATATGCATGGTACTGGGACCTTTTACACATGATCAAATGAGTAAAATTGGGCCTTAGGTCCCAAAGGAAGTAAAGATACATCTAAATCAATGAATGACACGCTAAGCCATCACAAAGGACCTTTCCAGGGTATCCATGGAATTGAAGTCGGTATATTGGTTCCACTAGGAGGTTTTCAATACCCAATATCCATCTGTTCAAGCCTTTGCTGGGATCTATGGCCTATGAGAGGGGTTATGGGTTCCATTAGAAGGTTTTTAGTACTAGGATTGGGTCATGGAAGCATAGACAAGGTAGGGGGTAGGAACATAGGCCTTAATAGGCCTAAAAGAAGCTTCCAGGCATCTAGGACTAAGAATCTCACTAGGAACCACCGCACACCGTCTCTTGAGTTTATCCTTGACCTTTGAGGGTGGATATGGGTACCATTATCAGTTTTTGAGCACCAAGGATGGGTGACCAGGTGTTAACTATGGTTGGTGTAGGAATCTCGGGCATTAGGCTCTTATAAATACCACTATAGGGCTCATGGTATTGGAATGATGCCTTGAACCACCATAGATTACTTCTTGAGGGTATTTATGGCCTTCAAATGGGAATATGGGCAACATTCAAATTTTTTGTGAACTAGGTATGCATGGTACTAGAGTTTTAAACACTGTCAAGGGAGTAAACTTGGGTCTTAGGTCCCAAAGGAAGTAAAGCTACGTCTAAATCCATGAACGACACATTGAGCCATCACATAGAACCTTTCCATGGTATCCATGGACTTGAAGTGGTTATATTGGTGCCACTAGGTGCTTTTCAATACCTACTTTCCAGGTGTTCAAGCCTTTGGTGGGACCTATGGCCTCTTAGAGGGTATGTGCTCCATTAGAAGGTTTTTAGTACTAGGATTGGGTCATGGCAAAATATACATGGCATGGGGTAGCAACATAGGCTTTAGTAGGCCCTAAAAGAAGCTTCGAGGCATCTAGGACTAAGAATGTCACCATGAACCACCACACACCGTCTCTTGAGTGTATCCTTGACTTTTGAGGGTGGATATGGGTAGAATTATAGTTTTGTGATCACCAGGGATGGGTACCCGTGTGTTAACGATGGTTGGTGTAGGAAGCTTGTGGATTAGGCTCTTATAAAGACCATTATAGGGCTCATGGCCTTGGAATGATGCCTTGAACCACCATAGATGAATTCTTGAGGGTATTTATGGCCTTCCAATGGGGATATGGGCAGTATTTATGACCTTAGTCCACTACACACAACCTCTCAAGCATATCCTTCACTATGAGTAGAAATACTAATGATATTAGGAATGTATGATCACTAGGTATAGATCTAAGGGTATTAGGCATGGTTGAGGGAGAAAAATCAGGCCTTATGCCCTAATTAAGATGATAGAAATATAGGCTTAAGATCGATACCTCAGACCTAAAAAATAACCTCCCAAGGGGATATGGGCACCAATATGAGTTTTCGAGCAGAAGGTATGAGTCATGGGGCCCTCAAGAAGGTGATGGGAGGAAACCTAGGCATTAGTCCCTAAAGGATAATTTTGCACATCTAGAGCAAAAAACAGACGGATCTCTAGTGCAGGGCTACTTTTCCAAAAACTTAAAAGTTAATTTTATATTCTTTTTAAATTATGAAATTCAATGAAGCCCTAAAACAACATGGTCGAGCGTTTCTCCACCATATCATGGTCTTGACATAAGCAATCATTTATTTTTTAGCTTGGAGGTATTCTTGTACTCATGGTCATATGCATTTTGGGGCATTTGGACTGCGTCATATGTAGTTGGGGTCATTTTGACCGCGCTATGTGGGATTTTGGGTTAGTTTTTGTAAAGTTTGTTAAGAAGCAGTTAGGCGGTTTCCTAAGTGGACCACAAATGTAAAGGTGCAAGCCTATAAATAGATGTAGGTTTGTAAGTGTCGAGATATCTTTCATAAGTTCTTGAATCTTGACATCTGAGAGATCTTGATCCAAAGAAGCTGAAGACTGAGTATTTTGTTGTATATGGGTTTTTGCGGAGATAAATATGATGTGACATAGTTTTGGAGCAGAATCCTTGTGTTGTTTCCTTCTCTCTATGGTAAATGCATTTTGCGATATGAATTTGTGAATGATGTGATGTTTCCTTGTTGCAATTAATGCTTTACTGTTTTATCTATCGCATACTTATGGTTCTGTCAATAATGAGATCCGTTGAATGATGTCACAATCATGTTTAATGCCTGAGTTAAATGCTTAGATCTATTTCTGAATGTTGTGATAAGTTAACCAATTGATGCACAACATCCTCCTTCATTCAGCGGAAACATGGTTCCATCAACTCTCCTTTGAACATATCGAGTGACACCTCTTCTACTCTGCAGTTGTTGCTGGATAGGGTAAAACCTGTTTGGGCCGGTGCTCAGGGAGATCGTGGTGGCTTGGGTGTCGACAGCATGAGGAACCCCTGTCGACTGGGTTTGTGTCAACAAACTCATCACTTGGAACACCTAATTATTTATAGCATGTATAAATCATAGCCACTACTATCCATTAATCCCAAGCACCTAAAACACCTAACCCATATAGTCCCTAACCTATAATCCATATTATCCATACCCCTAACCAGTATAATCCCAAAATGATAACATGAATTATACCTAAATATTATAACCCTTAATCCCAAATCCCTAACCCTTAAGTTGTATAATCTCTAATACTTGAGAAGCCTTAGCCATAAGCCCTTACTATCCATTGAACCAAACAAGCCACAATCCTTAACCCTTATAAGCCAATAAATCCAAACCCTTGACTCTTATAACTTGTATCCTCATAATTCCAATCCCTTATTAATCTTAACCCTAATAACACACAATAACTATAATGCCTAACACACTAAAACTATAAATTAGTGAATATTATAGAGAATAACCACCATAACCCTTAATTCATGTAACTCCTAATCATTAACTCTTATCAATCCTTATTATTAATGTACATAATATATCCATTATATCCACCAAACCTTACGATATCTTACCAATATAATCATTATCCCTTGTAATCATTAACCACTATGACCCTTAACCAATAACAATATTAATCCTTAACTATTATACCCATTAAATAAAAACCCAAATAAACCCCAACACCTATAACCCCTAACCCTTATAACTTCTAATCCTCATCAACCCTAAAATCTATCATCAAACATCCAACCCCTATAACCCCTAACGCTTATAACTTCTAATTCTCATCAACCCTAAACTATATCATCAAGCACCCAACCCTTAAAACCTATAACCTATAGCTAGTATGATGCAGGAGGGATTAACATAACCAATCCAACTTGCTTTTCCTAGGATTAGTTAGGTTTCAAATTTAGTAGAACCTTCAAGCTTAGAAAAAACAACTAAATCATTCTTCCGCATCAGTCATTGAAGGGCGGATTTCAAACTTGCGGTGAACTGGATTTCATAAAAATATCGGGTCTCACCTGAATGCGGAGCATTGAACAAGAGTGTCTTGCGCAATTCTCTTCCGCAAATGCCTTCCGCATTTACCTTTCCGCAACCACCTTTCGCAATCGCCTTCCTTCCGCATTTGTGGGTGCCTTCCACAACTTTCTTCTGTAATTTCCTCGAGCAAAGTTCCTTCCGCAGTCATCCTAGATCGTCAGATCTTGATCAACGGTGGATCCCAATCCTATGTGCTAACCTCGCATCCGCTCTGGTCGTTAACTCCCGAACTCTTTCTCGTGCGGAATATTGTATGCGTCGTTGATCTCTTCGAAAACTTCTCTCATCCGTTGATTTTCTATCAATGTGGAATGCTTAACTTTGGCTTTGCACAGATCTATCTTCCACGCATGTTTAGCCAACGAGATCATTTCCCCACCGTTCGATCTCTTTGCTTCGATATGGATAGTCCAAACTTTGTCAAACAACCCAAAAGCAATCTATGCGACTATGCGTTGATTGATCAGAGAATCGATCAATCAAACCCCACTGATCTTCATCGAACTTGATCCCCTTCACTGGATATGATAATCATCTCTTGAACAGGAATAAAACTTCAATTTGATTCACCCAATTCGACTTCACAATCTTGATGCGGTCTAACCCTAAGCTTCACTTCTGCGGATTCGTAGACACATAGCATCGATCCTTTCAGTCATCAAATGAATTTATTCAAATCCTTTCTAATCCTTTATCGACTGATGTAATTTATAAAGGTTTAGAACATAGACATAACTCATCTATTAACGAATGGATATTGCCAGTCTAGTATTTTCTGGTCGAGCATATGTTTCTCGCATCCACCGCAAAGAACTATAGCAAAGAAATATTAAAGTCTACATTAATGTCATCAAATTATACAGTTATTGCATGTATTAAAATCAGCGGAGGTAATTTATACACAGTTTGTTATCGTTTATTAACGAGCGAATAATCCATAAGGGTATACCATATCTAGCTATTAAATAATACTAACTACATAGCATCATAATACTAAACTTCTATGAACGGAATTCTAAACTTCTGCGGAATACTGACATAGATGCGAGAATGCAGGTTAATTCCAAAGATTACTTATGACAGGTATGAATTTAGGCTTGAATAGCACGTCCAACAACATATCTCGAATATTAACCTTGTTTCTATCTCTTCAAGGGAGGGAATCGACTCGTGAAGATGCCGACCGAAAGTAAGACTCGGTACCCAATATAATTTAGCCTTTATATCGTTCCATTTCTCTCTTCGACCAGTAGAATTGGAATTATAGACTAGGCATCTGCACTAGTCAAATCTTAACCAAAATTTGAGGATAAACGATAACCGATAATTAAGGATATCAGATTTAATGATTTAATTTTCATATTTTTAAGCATACGAGACAGAGGTCAACGTACATTTCGCAGTTGGGTGGAGGGAGGTTGCCGCTGATGAACTAATTGACAAAGAATGGTAAGTTTAGCAGAGATCGATATTACATCCGTGGAAGTGTGAAGGATCTATACGATCTGGACGTAAGGGGTGTTAATCATTACAGAGGTCTAGATATCCGTTCGAACAATTCTTACATTGAGATGAATACAGAGATCAAATCGAGCGATTTTGTAACAGATCTTAAGCCATTACAAAGACAGAGATTAGGGTATGCGTAACACATTGATATTATATCAATTTCAGAGTTCAAGATCTGTATCGATCATGAGATAAAAGGTTTCTTGGTATTTAACTCTGTTAAGTAACCAGTACGACGCATGACTAAAAATTCAGAGTTTAAATATATATAATAAGCAATTTATGCGGGGTCTTATCATGGATATAGAGCATATAAGAGGTAGAAATCAGATCATATGGTGATGGCATGATACTGCAGAGTATATGTACAAAATACAGTGATTGACTAGACCGCCTACTCAAGCAGAGAGTGTATGGGGATACATCGATCCACTAGAACTCATAACATTACAAAGAAAAAGATTCTGTCAACAAACCATGCATAGAGATGCAACATACCCTTTGCAGAGATCGCGGTCTCACATATGACTCTGTCCAACAAATCTAGGAAATCGCTGGCATTATTAGATTTTGGTTGCCTGAACAGAGTCTACATCACATTCAGAAAGAAATTTAATACTAGCCATTAGGGGAACAACATCCTAGGTACAAAAAATATTCAACATATAAGTTGTGCATGGGTCTAGGATTGGTTTAAATACAAGGGATTAATTGTTGGCACTTTGGGGTTTGTTGTTTTTTTCTCTTACAAAAAGATAGATTCACTTCTCTTCAAGTTGTAGGAGATTTTAAATTTATTATTTACTGGGAAAATTATAAATCAAATTTGTAAGTTTTCTCGTTGGAGCATTGGATGAAAAGGGCTTGACAGTTTCAAGAAATGTTCCAAAGCATACATTCTTTGATGTCTATAAGAAATTCAATGAAGAAGCAAATAATCCGTCAAACAGAGCAGTTGGGCTTGGAGAAGGTATACTTTTTTTTTGGAATTCAATAATAATGTTGTGGTTTCTCATGGCTCTTTTCAAGCTTATGAAAACTAGTTGTTACTTTCTCTTTTTTGGTTCATCCATTTATGATGAAGACTCTATAATTTCTTTGGTCATTTTTTATAGTTTATTTTTTGTTGGAAGATTGTATTTTCCTCTGGATAGTTCTGCTTTCTTTGAATAGATATGTATGGGTTAGTTTCTTGGTATTGCTTATTGTAGCGTGGGGGGTTTGAATTTTTTGCTTTTGAAGTTCAAGTGTGATGTTAGTTTCTTCCTCTTGAAAGGATGGTGACAAGTTTGAATTGTAGACAATTCAAATTGAAAAAGTTTGTAGAAGATGATTTATGTATACTTTAATTCAATCTTATGTCCATATCAAGTATAAAAAGAAAATTAGGTGAAAATATATTAATAGTAATAATAATAAAACAAAATATTAAAAATTAAGAAACATAAATACCTAACTAGACACATGCACACGCACACATATATACACTCAGACAATAACTAGCAATACGTACACCTATATATATAAGTTTTGGTTAGAAGTATTAATGACATGTAAAACTAAGAATTTACTTCAAATTAAAGTTTTAATGAAAACAAAATAAACAAATTATACTTTAAATAAAACAAATAAATATGTTTTTTTTAAGACTTTTTTTTCAGCGAAAATAACATACTTTTGCTATTTATTTAAATGAATAAAAAAATACAAAGCATTTCCTCTCCAAAAGTGTGTTATCCTGAAATTCCTCCCAACATAGGATCCGTGCCTTCTTTGATAATTTGTCTGCCAATTGGTTTTGCTCTCTATAAATATGATTGAAGTTGATCATTGAAAATGATCTTATATGTGCTTGTATTCTAGAGCACCAATGAGATAAAGAAGTGACATGTAACTATCATTCGCCTCTAGCCCATTTAATTGTAACCCTAGAATCACCAAAAACTTACAGAGTGACAATTCCAAAAATAAAATCAACCTTGCATAAACACCAAAGATCCAAAAGCTCCGCCTTCATATTTGTCCCATGTCCGCAGAATAATCTGATCACCTTTCGAAATATATATCTTTTTCTAAATTATATAATATGATCACCTTCATAAATTTTTATACTATGCCTCATCCTTCTAATGTTTTTCTTTTATCCACTTCGTAACAACCCCTTTAAGACTTTTAAGTTTTTGGACGAGATTGTCCATTGGATTTACATCATCCTCCTTCACATAACTATTCCAAAAATTTATAATAGCAGAGCATAAATCATCATTCATCATTCTGTAGTTAAGAGCTATTGAATTTGAAAGGGTAATTTAAATTTGGAACAACATAATCAAGTTAAAGAAACATAGGCCAATGGTCTGAGAATTTGTTTTCCCCCACCCAAGATCTAAAAGGATGGAAAGATTGCAACAATAATATATTTAAAAGGAATCGATCAAGTCTCTTGAGGATTCCATTTTCACCACTCCTAGCATTTGTCCAGGTAGGAGCAGGGTAAGTTGGAAAATAATCAACTAGGTCATTCATTCCCAACATATTAGTAACAAAGTCTACCATCTCATCAACTCTAGCCTTATGTCCCCAAATCTCAGTAGGTGAGATGGTAAAGTTTAAATCCCCGACAATAATGAGGTTTTCAATATTCAGGAGTACGTATTGTTCCATAGTCTCTCAAAAAATGTATGTCTCTATAAGGTCCATAAAAATTTAAGATAGAGATCTTTAAATCTAGATTACCCATTTTTCCTTCCATTAATAAACCCCACTTAGTCCTGTAGGGATGTACAATAAGTGGGTCAGTGCAAGCTAATGAGGGTCACTTTTGGCGCATTAGATGCAATAGAAAACTGAAAAAGCAGGCATCCTTCAACTTACTTTGATTTTTTGAGCTACTTATGCAAAATATCTTGCATTGAGTAAAAAAGATGAAATGTAGGAAATTGAATCACGTTTCCGAATATATAACTTTTATGTATTGAAAATTGGCATAGCTATGTCAAGTTTCATTTTTCCTAATAGACACTTTTTATTTTTTAGGCAAATGATAAGGTATATGTTTTTGTGGGTAGAGCCTTTGAGGGCCTAAATGATGGAATCGAGCTACAAAAATCGGCATGCATGTAGAGAACGCATAGCACTTGTGTGCCATTATTTTTAGAAAATTAAATTAGTAATTTTATAATTTTTTTATAATTGTCTAAGTGATCAAACCTCGAAAATAGTACCTCTTTTGTGGGTAGAGCCTTTGAAGGTCTTAATGCAAAAATCTTGAAATGGGTTTTTCATAGAACGTGGAGGTTAGTGTCCTCTTGTGCACCATACAATTGTTTTTTGAAATGATTGAGAATTGAAAAAGTTATGGAAGAAACACTAACAATGTGTTTCACGAGTTAAGGAGGTAGGATAGAAAAGAAATTGAAAGAAAATAGGAAAAATTAATATTTCAAAATAAAAGTTACATATTTGGAATCTGCAGAAAAAATGCTATTTGTGTCTAAGATTTCGTCAAAAATGACTCTGTGTAGCATATTGTAACGAGTGGCTAAGCACATGCTTCTCCAGAAACTGGAATAAATACCCAATTAGCTTTGGTTTTTCATTAACATAGCATAGGTTTGGAATTACCGAACCAAACTTCAAAGCATACACATAGGATTATTGTGACATGTGAGCATGTGACTCTATAACGCATACGCATTATGGTTACTTATCCTACATGTCCAATGACATGTCAGGCTCGAGTCTTACCATGGCAGGTGCTAAGTATCAGAAACGCGTTATGTTTTTATCTATCAGGAACGAGTTTTGAAAAAGTAGGATTGCATCTAAAGTGACCCTCATCTTCTTGCACACACCCAAGTATGTTAACAATATATTTATTTACTATCTATTCTATATTATGTGGGCTAAATAAATAAATGTTAAAAATAAAATGTATACACATATTCACTATTTATTCTATATTATGTGGGCTAAATAAACAATATCCACGAGGTGGCAATGTCCCCGCGTTTGCTAATAGCAATAACAACTATTTCTATAAGACAAAAGCTATAGAAATATGATACTCTTGCCACAAAATTGTAATAGGAAAAAAAAATAGTTTGCCACAAAACTACGTAATTTTATGTTGTGTTGGTGTTTTAATAAAAAATTTAGATAGTTGATGTGATATTTATAATAATAATTTAATTTTTAAACTATAATCTTACTAACCATTGAATGATCATAACTAAAGTGTGAATTGGTGTATGAAATTTTTGTGATTTAAAGAATCATCATCAAACTCTTCACAGATTTATAGAAATAAACTTAATAATTAAAATATTTATTAACATTGAATTACTCACCTATATTGTAGTTTAGTGGAGCGGAATTTGTGTAGACCATTAAATGAGTAAAAGCATAGACATTTGAGAGATGTCACTTCGATTATTGCATTTTCCATGATTCTTTGCTCAGCCTTTGTGAAGTTCCTCTCAATGAGGAGATATGGTTTGAGGGGTATTGTCATCTCAATCAAGATCAAGTTGTGGTTGAAACAAGATCTAATCAAAAGAAAAAGAAAAAAAAGAATTTAATCATTGTTACGTTGATCTTAGATTTTCGATGAAAATAAAAAATTTGCACACAAAATCCACTTCCATCCTTACCATATATATGTGTTATAAAATTATAATGTGTACCCCCATTAGACTTATTATAAATGTATATTTCTATAAATTAAACTTAATACATCCATGTCATAAGCTAATAACAAAGTCGTCAACAACCATGACACCATTGTCTTAAAAAAATCCATTTTTCAATTTCATTCTTTGATTATTTTAAATTTAATAATAAAAAATTTAAATTATTAAAAATAATAATAATTTTTTACATATATTTTTAATTATTTTTCACTACCTCACATTCAATATCTAATTTCATCTACTAATTAAATGCCTATCTTTTATTAAATATCTAATTTGGATTATTAATTAAATATCTACCATCCTTATGCTAATAATGATTAAGTTTTTGAGATATCTTTATTTTAATAATGATGCAGATAAATTAATAATGTTATTAATTATCGTACAATATAAAATATTAAGTTAATGTCTCGAGCTACTACTGCTCTTTTTGGATTTGGAATAGCCAATGACTTCCCCCGAGCCTGAAAGTTAGGGAGGTATACAAGTGAATATGCAATGAAATGCTCTCAATGACAAGCATTGTGCTCTCAATGACATGCATCGTAATAGAAGGATCATTGGTGTGGGATCCTCCGCTCAGGGTAGTTCCTTCCAATCGAGAATGAATATTTTATTAGGTGCCATCATTCGTTATCTTGGGTTTCTTCACACAAGGATCAAAGTCTATATGCTATGGTTGTGTAGGGTAAACGCATGCATGGATATTGACTCCTAATTTTATAGCATGAATATCAGTATAAAACTAGTTATCTTAGGAAGGCGAGTAGTTCAAGTAAGTAGCTAAAGTAAATAGTAAAAGATGAGTGACTTAGCAGTATGATTATCTTAAATTTTATTTGGTGAAGGTGTTATTTCTCTTCGCTAATGATTGCAAGGGTAAGGGCTATCAAACTGGTGACGGGTAGGGATATAAAAATATAAGTTCATTGAGTTGTTCCGATCCATAGATAAGCTAAGGGTGGGTAAGGTGATCGATATAATGAGGCTCGTAGCTAAACAATACTAGCTAGGCCATGTGATTAGTGGCTTTGTCCCCATTGGATTGAAGTAATCTTTGCATTCCTGCAGCCCATAATATATCTGATCCAGGTCTTTCCACCTGGTTCCCATCTTGTGTCACCATGGGTAGGTTTCTCGAGAAACCCTGGGGTATAAGTCTCCTTTGAAAGGTTTCACTCTTCCTAACTATACCTACATTGATCCACTTTGGTCCAGGAAGCCGGGGGGGACAACAGTTTGACTAAATGAGTTGGATCTGTTATGACAGAAGCATAAGAATGAGAGCAAAGCAGGAAATACACTACGCACATAAATATATAAATGTACAGACAAATATGCAGGAATGCGAATTTATTCTATATTAATGGATGCAAAGATCATGACATGTATATTACAATAGTTTTACATGCTTATATAGAATGCACTGAGACACTTGGGTGCCTGCCCGTTACGTTCAGTTACAAAGAAGAAGTTATAACGGTTAAACAGTTCAACCATACCGCCGACTGGAAGACAGAGAGACAGTCTGTCGAAGTTCAACAGACGCAAGTCGCAAGATGGTATTACGCAAGTCACAGGTCGACGCTGGGTGTCAAAGTCGCGAAAATGTGAGTTCGTTGAACGTGTCGAAGTCGAAACTCGTCGGAGTTGTGTCGATGTTGGCTTGTCACAGTAGATGTTGTCATTCGAAAACAATGCCAACTACGATATGGATAAGAACTCCTTCCATAAGAAACAATGGTATCCATTGTTTGCTCGTGAAGGTGAGGAAACTTGTCAGTTAGTTCAGTAGCAGAGTACCACTTTCCTTGTGCTGGGATCTGTCTTGTTTTAGAAACCTAAAACAAGGGAATTGTGTTCGTCCTTGTATGGTGGACTCGTCATCCCACAATGGTGTCACAAGGAAGAGGCTCCTGAACATTTGGATGTATGTCGTTAGGTTTTTTTGTCTGCAATTCGTTCTGTTCCAACAGTGGTTCATGGTATGGTCGAAGTAAATCCACGTTGAAGACTGGATGTAGACCAAAGCACGCAGGAATGTCAAGCTAGAAAGCGTTTTTGCCAATCTGCTAAAGAATACTGTATGGACCATATCGCAAAGGTTTCAACTTATTAAATGGGCCAGTGAAACGCTCCTTCTTAAGATGTAACCAGACCTTATCCCCAATTTGGAATGAATGAGGGATACAATGCTTATCATGTTGGGCCTTAGCTTTCATGTTTTCTCGTTGCAACATGTCATGTGCTTGTCATTGGATGTCGCATATATGTTCTCAAAACTTGACTTCTTTGTCAATTTCTCGCTGATTGTGATCGTTGTTGTTTGACTGTGTCGAGGAACTGATCAAGTCGATAGGTGTTGAGGGTTGAAATACGTAACATATCTCAAAGGAATCTTGCCCGTAGAGTTGTGTTGAGCATGATTGTAGCTATGTTGTATGTATGGAAGACTTTCATCCCATGTTCGTTGATGCTTGTGGTTGTACATGCAAAGCATTTGTACAACCAAGCGATTCACAACTTTTGTCTGTCCGTCAGTCTGCGGATGGAAAGATGTCAGCAATGAGAGTCGTGTGTCAAGTTGTTTCTAAAGGGTCTTCCAAGAGATGCCTATGAATCTTTCATCTCGGTCGGAAATGATGGTTGTTGGTAAACCATAGTGTTTCCAAACATGTGTGAAGAAGAGTTGAGCAGTCTGCTGTGTTGTTGTCGTCTTCTTGCATGGTATGAGAATGGCCATCTTGGAAAATCTGTCAACTACTACTAAGATCGCATCATGCTGATGTTTGTTAGTAGGATATCTTGTCAAGTAGTTCATAGAAATATATTCCCATGGTCGACTAGGAACTTGCAATGGTGTGTACAATCTTGTCATCGATTAGGCTGTTTAGCAATGGCACAAACCATGCATGATCGAATGTACTTGTTGAAATTAGTTTTAATTGTAGGCCAAAAGAAATAATTCTGCATAATAGCAAGTGTCTTTGCTACTCCAAAGTGTCCTGCAGTCTTGTTGTAGTACACGTCCCAAATCAGCTGCTGTCGATGATCACCTGTCAGTACACAAAGCTGTTTCAGCTGTTGGTTGTGGAGCCTGATCTGCCAAATTCAGAGATATTATTATTCAGCCATGTTTGTACCCCAGTTTTATATGATATGCAGGTGGACTGTACACTCACCCCAATGGGGGGGTGTGGGGGGGTGGGGGGGGCATGGTTTACGAGCCATGGTTTTGGGTAGCCCGTGGTATTTTCCCATGGTATTCCCCTTTATAACAAAGACATTGTAATATGGATAGGGTTGATGTATTAGGTATTATGCATTGTAAATATCTCTGAGATCGTAAAGAGATATTGCGAGATAGTGAAGAGGAAGTGTAGCGGATGTGCTGTAGGTTATCCTTCATTTGTTGGATGGTATAATAATAAGGACTGGAAATTTCAGTGTGGATGTATCCCATCTTGGGTGAACCATGATATATTATTTGCATCTTGTTTATTGTTTATTGCTCTGCGATCCTGTTTTTCTAACACGAGCTTGTATAGCAAGGTATCTTTTAGGAAATAATCGGCAGTCAACGACTTGTCAGTCTGAAGTTGTCGATAGACTGGTGAAAATTCGATGTCTTCCTGATATAACTGAGGCCAAGTAGTGGTGTCATATCCACAGATGCTCATCACTGTAAATAGGAGAGTAATGTGCGGTCTTCTTAGCCAATCGATGACGACGTTAGCTTTACCTTTCTGATACTTAATTACCAACTGGAATTGTTGCAGGTAATTAATCCACTTAAGCTGCTGAGTTTTTTGTAGTTTAGATTGTGTTGGAGCAAATTGTATAGGCTTATGGTCAGTGAGGATGACCGTTTCCTTGCCAAGGATGTAATGCCTCCATTGCTTGAGAGCTTGCACAATGGCGTACAGTTCTTTTTCGTACATCGAATATCTTCTAACAGCGTCGTTAAAAGTTTCGGAATGAAAACCATCTAGGTGACCAGACTGAGTGATCACTGCACCCAAGGCATAGTCTGAGGCATCCGTCTCAATCTCAAAGGGTTGATTCAAATCAGGTAGCACAAGTACTGGTGTAGTGCAGACCTTGTGCTTGAGTTGTTCAAAAGTTGTTTGTTGTGTCGGTGTCCATTTAAATACTGTTTTCCCACTTCCTTTTGTCAACTGATTCAAGGGCCAGGCTATGTGGTTGATGTTAGTTTTTCAGCATTTAATTCAATCTAATCTAGGATCTTAACTGAGAGAACAACATGTACAACATATCAAACATAAGAGACAAGAGACACAAAGCATTTCACTGGGGAAAACCAAGAAGGTGAGAAACCTCGCAACTTCCTTAGAGATAGAATGACCACCAATACAAAGATCACAAATATCAAACCCCACAACAAGAGATATTCTCCTAGCAGCTGCTCCTCCTCCACTTGTGCACATTACTCCTCTCTCTCACTAATGCAAAGTGAGTGAGTGTGTGAATGTGTCAAATGAGAGAGTCACACTCTATATTTATACTTTTACTTTCACTTAACCTTTACTCAACTAGGTCGGCCCCAACATAACCACCTAACATAGTGTTGACTGGGCTGACCCCACTAGGGTGGTCTAATAACCCTTTAACCCACATGACTCATACAGGGCCGACCCCATCAAGGTGGTCTAATAACCCATCAAGTATAAGTTACGACACTTGCAAGTACAACTGACGACACTTCCAATCGGAGGAATAATACATCTCCATTGGGGATACAATAAAGTACAAATACAATATACAAGTGAATATATTTCAAAGTTACAAATACATCAACACTCCCTCTTAACTAGGAAGGTATTCTCTTGACACAGGTCATCAATACATATATGCAGAAGTATTCAATTCTGGAGCTGGATCATTGTCACTGGATCATGGAGCATCATCATCCCTACTGTTGTACTCGTCATCTCGATCACTAGGCTATCTCTCAATTCTTCTCGTCATATGAAGTTCTACAGAGCCAGCCCTTTTTCATGCTGGTTGTAGGCCTAGCCTCCTGTAGGTCTTCATCATCTCTGTGAGTGGGCCATCCTGTGGAATCCTCAAGACTAATTGCGTGGGTCAACAAAACCTTGAAAGAGTATCCCAGCATCCTTTATGTGCCTAAGCACAACCGGCAAGATCTCCCAGGGAGCTATTACATGTGACCATCACAAAACCTTAAAAGAGTGTCCCAGGAATGTTTATGTGCATAGCACGATCGGCAAGAACTCTAAAGAGCATCCCAAGATCATTTATGTGCCTAAGCATGACCGACAAGATATCCAGGACTAATTACATGTGACCACCACCACGAAACCTTAAAAGAGTGTCCCAGGAACGTTTATGTGCATAGCACGACTGGAAAGAACTCTAAAGACCATCTGAGGAATTTTAGGTGCCTAGCACAACCTATCCAGATCTCCAGGACTTATTACATGTGGTCCCTTGCACAACTTGTTCACGGCCACGGAGTATCTACCTGATACTCATGATCCACCTGATCATCCTCGCATAGAGCATCCTCCTGATGCTCATGATAATACTGATCATCATCATACAATACATCATGCTGATGTACAACATTTGGAGCATCGACCTAATGCTCACCACACATGATCATCCTGATCATGATCATAGCATCATCCTGATCATGATCATAGCATCATCCTGATACATATCATCACATGATCATCCTGATCATCATCACAGCATCGTCCTGATGCATATCATTTGGATAATTGTCCTGATGCTCATCACACATGATCGTCCTCTTCAGATCATCTCATCGTCCACGGCACACAGCCCAGATGCACATCATACAACACTTACACCACTGACATGGGAGAACACATCTACTGCCATTCAGGGAAGGCTCCAGCCCTTACTTTTTCACCATGGGAGAACACAACTACCACCATGTGAAAAATGGCTTCAGCCCTTTCATCTACACCATGGGAGAACACATCTACCACCATGTGAGAATGGCTCCAGCCCTTACATCTTCACCATGGGAGAACACATCTACCACCATGTGAGAATGGCTCAGCAGTTACATCACGACCATGGGAGAACACATATACAACCATGTTAGATAATCCCATGTGCATCTGCGTCTTTCGGACTCATCACTTCCCCTTGGAAGGAACCTCGATCTGAAGTACACCAAGACTCTTTCTGAAGTACTCAAACTTTACTCTGGCTAGTGGTTTGGTCAACATATCTACAATCTGCTCATCTGTTGCAACATACAGGAGCTTCACTGCTCCTCTCTGCACCATATCCATGATATTGTTATATTTGATCTCGATATGCTTCGACTTGTCATGGAACACTGGGTTCCCTGAAAAATCCACACAACTTTGGTTGTCAGAATAGATACATGTAGCATCCAACTGTTGATCAAATAAATCAGATAGTAGCTTCCTTAGCCATACTGCCTCGCAACTAGCCAAACAAGCTGTGACATACTCTGCTTTGGCTGTACTCAGTGCTACGCAGGATTGCTTCCTGGTAAACCAAGAGATCACACCTTATCCCATACGGAAGCAGCACCCCGAAGTGCTCTTCCTATATGCAGCAATACCTTCCCAATATGAATCAACATAACCCTCAGGGCTAACCTTTTGATTTGCATCATACTTGAGCCCATAATCAACCATACCCTTCAGGTACCTCAGAATATGCTTTACATCAATCAGGTGAACATGTCTAGGATCCGTCAGGCACTGGCTCAAGGTGTTCACCACAAAGCAAATATTTGGTCTCGTGTTCGTTAGGTACATCAAGGACCCAATCATCTGACGATACATCGTGGTATCAACCAACTCTGACGAAGCATCACTCAATAGCTTCAGGTTCGATTCCATAGGTGTGGCCATGGTCTTGCAGTCCATTATCCTGAATCACTTCAGGATCTCTACTGCATACTTCCCTTGTCCAAGGAATATTCCATATGCACTCTGCCACACTTCCATACCTAGAAAGTAATGCATCATACCCAATTCCTTCATCTCGAGCTCGACATCAAGCTTCCTCTTCGTGTCGGCAATCAACCCATCCTCACCTGTCACAAACAGGTCATCCACATATAGTAGGAGTATCACTGAATTGCCTTCCTCATATAGTCATGCAATTATCTTAGCCAATGCTTCAATACAACATTTATCCATATCCCGTATTCACATGGTAACTTTCTAGATGCCTTCCATCTCTACCAGAACATTTGTTAAGAGTGTGCACAACTCCCAACATCTTAGCAAAGAGGTTTCATTCTAGATAAGTAGCCATGGAATGTTGTACAGTACCATAGGCCACTTACCCATTACTTGTATATTAGTAGTATCTTGTTCATTAATGCAACTTTTCTAATATGCATAATATACATCCTAAATCTAGGAACATAAGTATGTACATGACTGGACAAAATTATTTAAGTAATCATATGACAATTCAAATACTTATCTTTGTTTATTTGTGGGTGGACTCCCTCTCAATATTTGCTTCCTTGCAGGAATTATTGGAGTGTGCTCCCTCTTGATATTTGCTTCCTGAATTGTCTATCCTTGAACTTATATCCATCCTGGACCACTATGCATGCTTAAGTGTGCACTAGTGTCATCATTGTGTCATCCTCAATATCTCATACATAATCATACATCCATTAGTATAATCTCAATACTATCAAAACATTATGATTCTAAATAATATTAAACATGTATGGTCATGATCATTTCATACACAGGTAATTTATCACAAGCGTTAGTATTCAAGGTTTCAGGGAGTACTTCTTTTACTCAAGCATATTCTTATTTGACCATAGGACTCTTTTGGTTTTCCATATCATCAATCAAAGTAAGAAGTATAATATGCATAAACCCATGATTACTCAAACCTATAACTTCATGAATGATCATTATTAATCATACAAAATATACTTATATGAGATCCTAACACAAAGTAGGATTCTAACTCGATATAGGAAAAACATACCTGGATTATCATGCTTGTCTAACATACCCAAACAATGTATTCTTTGTTCTCTTAGAGACGTTGTGCTAGCAACCTACATATCTCATAAGTTAATAATTGTAGAACCAAGTTATACATACCTCATAACTGGAGCTTCTATGTGATCCATGACTATGGATGAGTCTTTGTCTTTATGTCACCATGGTCATATGTTCTTGATCTAGAACTTGATTTGTCTTTATTTATGTAGCCTTCATGTTAGTGGACAACATCATCCTCATACAACAACACAGTGTATTAGTACAATCATAAGTGTCATACCCCTAATTAATGAATGTATTCACACGCATTCATAATTTTACTAGGGTGATAAGACAAGTCTAAAATTTATCAAGATTGTACTAACCTCAATAATATGAAGACAAACATATCATAAACTTAATCATGAACAGATTTCAAAACATACCTGTATCTCTTCAATTCATACCTGTCGGGATCGCTTGTAACCTTCTTATGTAAGGCCTTAGCCTAATCTCCCTCTGGAACTGGAACTTCTTCACTTATGCAGGTGTCCAATTCATTCTCTTCTAGGATTAACCCAATCCATTTTGATTTGTTGAAGCTAGATTTGGAGCTGGATCAAGGTTTGCTAGATCAAGCCTTTGCTGGGATCTATGGCCTATGATAGGGTTTATGGGCTCCATTAGAAGGTTTTTAGTACTAGGATTGGGTCATGGAAGAATAGACAAGGTAGGGGTTAGGAACATATCCCTTAATAGGCCTAAAAGAAGCTTCCATGCATCTAGGACTAAGAATCTCACTAGGAACCACCGCACACCGTCTCTTGAGTTTATCCTTGACCTTTGAGGGTGGATATGGGTACCATTATCAGTTTGCGAGCACCAAGGATGGGTGACCAGGTGTTAACTATGGTTGGTGTAGGAAGCTCGGGCATTAGGCTCTTATAAATACCACTATAGGGCTCATTGTATTGGAATGATGCCTTGAACCACCATAGATTACTTCTTGAGGGTATTTATGGCCTTCAAATGGGAATATGGAAAGCATTCAAAATTTTTGTGCACTAGGTATGCATGGTACTAGAGTTTTAAACACTGTCAAGGGAGTAAAATTGGGCCTTAGGTCCGAAAGGAAGTAAAGCTACATCTAAATCCATGAACGACACATTGAGCCATCACATAGAACCTTTCCATGGTATCCATGGACTTGAAGTGGGTATATTGGTGCCACTAGGTGGTTTTCAATACCCAGTTTCCAGGTGTTCAAGCCTTTGGTGGGAGTTATGGCCTCTTAGAGGGTATGTGCTCCATTAGAAGGTTTTTAGTACTAGGATTGGGTCATGGAAAAATACACATGGCATGGGGTAGCAACATAGGCTTTAGTAGGCCCTAAAAGAAGCTTTCAGGCATCTAGGACTAAGAATGTCTCCATGAACCACCACACACCGTCTCTTGAGTGTATCCTTGACTTTTGAGGGTGGATATGGGTAGAATTATAGTTTTGTGATTACCAGGGATGGGTACCCGTGTGTTAACGATGGTTGGTGTAGGAAGCTTGTGAATTAGGATCTTATAAAGACCATTATAGGGCTCATGGTCTTGGAATGATGCCTTGAACCACCATAGATGAATTCTTGAGGGTATTTATGGCCTTCCAATGAGGATATGGGAAGTATTTACGGCCTTAGTCCACTACACACAACCTCTCAGGCATATCCTTCGCTATGAGTAGCAATACTAATGATATTAGGAATGTATGATCACTAGGTATAGATCTAAGGGTATTAGGCATGGTTGAGGGAGAAAACTCAGGCCTTATGCCCTAATTAAGATGATAGAAATCTAGGCTTAAGATCGATACCTCAAACCTAAAAAATAACCTCCCAAGGGGATATGGGAACCATTATGAGTTTCCGAGCAGAAGGTATGAGTCATGGGGCCCTCAAGAAGGTGATGGGAGGAAACCTAGGCATTAGTCCCTAAAGGATAATTTTGCACATCTAGAGCAAAAAACAGACGGATCTCTAGTGGAGGGCTAGTTTTCCAAAAACAAACTTAAAAGTTAATTTTATATTCTTTTTAAATTACAAAATTCAATGAAGCCCTAAAATGACATGGTCGAGTGTTCATCCACCATATCATGGTCTTGACATAAGCAATCAATTTTATTTTAGCTTGTAGGTATTCTTGTACTCTTGTGCGGGTTCTTTTCCATTTTCAAAGTATGTAAGCCAATCAAAAGTTATAACCCAAATAAATGACCTATGTTTTTTACAAATTCTACATGAGTGTGGTTAAAAATGAATTAAAAATAGAAAACAATAAAAAATTTATTCAAAAAATATATAGTTAGATTCTGCACATAGAGCTCGACAAGTGTGTGCAATTTCATCAGTAGTGCACAAGTGCAGCATATGCGAAACTAAGCATGAAAAACATGAAGTTACAGAAATTGGTGTGTTCTTCCATAACTCAGATCGATCCTCAAAGTTTGGCAATACAAAGCTAGTACCAAACTTGCAAGGGCACCAAAAAAAATTGAATCTAAACACACGTGCGTGCAAATGCATGCACGTGTAGTTTTGTGCACACGTTGCTGAGCGCACACGTTCATTAACAACTTCTTCTTTTTTCTATCTCTCCCTAAACCCCCCCTCCCTCTCTCTAACACCATCCCGCTCTCTCTTCCTATCTACCTAATCCCCCCTCTCTTCCACTCTGCCTAATCCCTCCTCCCTCCCTCACCCCTCTCTTCTCTCCTTAACCACAAGGGTTAGGAGATTTAGTCACCCATTTCCATGAATAACACCTAAAGCCATGACACGGGATTTCCTGATGCTAGCCTTGATTCCAAGTATGAATATGGGTGTGGCCATTCTAATGTCTTGGATTCTAGGTATGGGTGTTTGGGCCCTATACATGGTTGAGGGATGGAACTTTGGCTTTAATCCCTACAATAAGAATGTAATCATCCAAGTTCAAGAACAACGCCTTAGTCCATTACACACGACCTCTCAAGCATATCCTCCATTATGAGTAGCGATACTAATGATATTAGGAATGTAACCCCTATAACCATTGACATCTACCCCTTATCACCAATATACCCTATAACCGCTAATCATTATCATTCCTATCTAGTAATCCTTATAACCCACAAATCCTATAATATGTATATATTATTACACAAAATCACTATCTCGCATTATCCTTTTGTACATATAAATATTCATCCCTATAACCATAAATCCATGAACCCTATATCTCAATCCCCAAACCCTCGACCATTAGTCCCTAGCCATTGAAATCCCTAGTCCCTAGTACAACTAACCATTTATAACTCTTGGCCCACTATAATCCTAAACTAGTATAGCCCCTAAAACTCCTAAATCCTAACACATAATGATATATCCCCCATTCCCTAACACTTAAATATCCCTTAACCCCTATAATCCTAACCACCTAATCCTAACCTCTAAAGTGTTTAGTCAAATAAAAATTAACCCCTAAACCTTATAACTTATATAACCCATAACTCTTAACCCTTCTAATAATTAATTTATGTCAACCTTAACTCTATTGGCAGGATGTTTGATGAGTCAGTATCACAACATCGCGGATCCTGCTCAAGGCCAAGGGTACCACGAAAGGAGGAGAGCAGTGCGCATGGTGATAGTACTTTTTGTAGTTTTTGGGTCATTTGGACCGTGTCATATGCATCTTGGGGCATTTGGACCGCGTCATATGTAGTGGGGGTCATTTTTACCGCATTATGTGGGATTTTAGGTTAGTTTTTGTAAAGTTTGTTAAGAAGTAGTTAGGCGGTTGCCTAAGTGGACCACAAATGTAAAGGTGCAAGCCTATAAATAGATGTAGGTTTGTAAGTGTTGAGATATCTTTCATAAGTTGTTGAATCTTGACATCCGAGAGATCTTGATTCGAAGAAGCTGAAGACTGAGTATTTTGTTGTATCTGGGTTTTTGCGGAGATAAATATGATGTGACAGAGTTTTGAGCATAATCCTTGTGTTTTTTCCTTCTCTCCATGGTAAATGCATTTTGCGATATGAATTTGTGAATGATGCGATGCTTCCTTGTTGCAATTAATGCTTTAGTGTTTTATCTGTCACATACTAATGGTTCTGTCAATAATGAGATCCGTTGAATGATGTTGTAATCATGTGAATGCCTGAGTTAAATGCTTAGATCTATTTCTGAATGTTGCGATAAGTTAACCAATTGATGCACAACATCCTCCTTCATTCGGCAGAAACATGGTTTGGTCAACTCTCCCTTGAACATCTCGGATGAGACCTCATCTGCTCTATAGGTGTTGCTGGATAGGGTAAAACCTGTCTAGGCCGGTGCTCAGGGAGATCGTGGTGGCTTGGGTGTCGACAGCGTGAGGAACCCCTGTCAACTAGGTTTGTGTCAACAAATGGTCCCGAAACAGGATTGCCGAAGGATGGGGTAGACCCTTCGCAATACTTCCGCGAGAAGGAGAACGACAAAAAGAGGCCAGCACAGTTTCTCTAGCGTGATGTGTTGGAGCGTGACAGTCGCACTTACCACACCAACAGTATCAATGATAAGGAGGTCCTCGCTGGTGGGAATATATTGAGTTTCAAAGTGGTCCGGAAGAATCGACCCAACCAGTGTAATTCAGGGGTCATGGCATGTGCAACACAGTGTGTAGAAGGCGTGCAGATGAACTGGTCACTATTTTTGTTGAACCAGTTAGTGGAGGATGCAACAGACGTCCAAGATGGGAAGGGCTACACGTATAGCTGGCTCCTAATTTTGATCACGTCAGTCATGTGGAAAGAGCCTGACACTTACTAGGGCATGGAAGTTGAGGCCGTGAAAAGCCGTAAGGGTGCGTGCTATCAAAAATTGTGGTGGGTGTAAGAACCCGAGTGCCTTAGGGAGTGTGCAATGCAGTTTTGGCTGTATTGGGAGATGCTACAAGATGTAGCGACGAGGGTGCCGCGCTTAATTGAAGAAACCATGGCGAAGTACAATCCCATTGAGCTGTTCGCGATTCGGCCTCATGCGATTCACCTGTAAGCAAGGCGTGACCCTGCCAAGCAATGGTTGCTAACACACTATAAGTTGTCCGAGGAGGAGCTGGAGGGCATCATCAGTGATTGGATGGTCGAATGGCGGGAACCAGTTAGTCTGGAAAAGATTGAGACGGAACTTCCAGCAACGGGCCCAGAGGATGCATTGTCTGCGCAGGACCAGCAGAGTCACCATCACTCGGATCAGGAGTTGTCCGCAAAGACACCCACGGATGATGAAATCGACCGCGAACTTGAGTAGGGCAGAACGAAGGCGCACAATGAGTATGCGACGATCAGTGGGGCCTCTCCAGCAACAGAAAGGAAGTTGGGATGCTTCATAATGGTTGTCACCAATGCGACAAATGTGGAAGCTCGAGCGATGACAGCACGGGCGGAAGCCGATTTCAAAGAGGTAAATGTTCGGCTCGATTCTTTATGTGATGTTGTTTTGCAGCGGGTATCGGAGGTAGCAACTGGGCAGGCAGTTAGCGCAATCAACACTAAGCCACGGGTTCGAAACATGAATATTCCCCCGACTGCGATTGCGACTGACAACGAGACTCTCCAAGCCTTGTTGTAGCAATTAGACAATTTGACCATCAACATCAATGAGCTGCCTATGAGGGAGTTGACAAATGTGCAGGCGGTTTCCAGCTGGGAAATGGTGGACATAATACAAGAGATCAGCGGTCAAATCCTGCAATCATAGGAAAACGAGGCAACGGCCCAACAAGAGGTTGCCGAGTTAAACGGAAAGGCAGTTGAGGCGTGGAAGGTTGTCGATGAATTGGAAGACAAGCTCGAGAAGCTGATGGCCAAGAAGACTCGTGAAGTAACGGAGCTAAAGAAGGAGCAGGATCAGTTGACGGTCGAAAGAGCTGCCATTTGGGATAGAAAAGTGTCGTTGGAAGAGGCAGTCTCTGAATCCTGTCAACATGTTCACAATCCTACCACACAGTTGGATTCGGTAGCGCAAGCGCAGCGACTTGGGGCTGTCAGCGTCTAGTTACAGCGTGACAGTGTGGAGTTAGCCGCTCTAAATCACCCTGGCACACCTGAAGAATAGGTGGATGAATGGAAGCACACCATCGAGGAGGTAGCAAGACAGATGGGTGAGCTCGAACAAATGACAACAAAGCTTACCACCGAGATCACGTCGTTTTGGGGCAGCATTGTTCATGATGAGCAGCTAGAACAGTTGACCAAGCAGCGGCAAGAAGCAGAAGGGAAACTGGGGACACTGAAAGTGTCGCTGAGGATGCTCCCACCAGTTTCTTAGGTCGCTAAATCAGTAGAACTAAAATATTTGCAGCAGTGCATCACAAAGGCTAAAGAGCATCAGAAGAAGCGCACCGCGCAGCTTGAGGAATTCCAAGAGATTGGCGGTCAGTTTTTTCTCAAGGCCAGTTTCGCACTGCAGGCTATGTAGGAGGGTCGTCGACAAGTTGCAGAGAAGATGATTGAGCATCCATCCTTGTAGGATGTGACAGAGAGTCTGGCGGTGATCGCAGCGACGAAGGAGCAGATCCAGGAGGTTGATCAGCAGTACGAGGTTTTCAGGTTGAATACCACTCAGTACACAATGTCTAGCTGACGTGGCTCGAGGGCAAGCCACAAGATTGTGTTTAGGGCCTGTTGGCAAGCAGTTTGATGAGTCAGCATCGCGGATGCTGTGCAAGGCCAAGGGTGCCGCGAAAGGAAGAAAGCAACGTGCATGGCAATAGTACTTTTTGTAGTTTTTGGGGCATTTGGACCGCGTCATATGTAGTTGGGGTCATTTTGACCGCGTTATGTGGGATTTTAGGTTAGTTTTTGTAAAGTTTGTTAAGAAGTTGTTAGGCGGTTGCCTAAGTGGACCACAAATGTAAAGGCGCAAGCCTATAAATAGATGTAGGTTTGTAAGTGTTGAGATATCTTTCATAAGTTGTTGAATCTTGACATCCGAGATATCTTGATTCGAAGAAGCTGAAGACTGAGTATTTTGTTGTATCTGGGTTTTTGCGGAGATAAATATGATGTGATAGAGTTTTGAGCAGAATCCTTGTGTTGTTTCCTTCTCTCCATGTTAAATGCATTTTGCGATATGAATTTGTGAATGATGCGATGTTTCCTTGTTGCAATTAATGCTTTAGTGTTTTATCTGTCACATACTAATGGTTCTGTCAATAATGAGATACGTTGAATGATGTTGCAATCATGTTTAATGCTTGAGTTAAATGCTTAGATCTATTTCTGAATGTTGCGATAAGTTAACCAATTTATGCACAACATCCTCCTTCATTCAGCGGAAACATGCATTAGAGAAATTTTGAGGTCAAAAAAGGGCCTCAAAACAAAGAAAATGTACTATAAAATACAACCAATCACATTCTAGTAGATGACATCATCCCCCTTGGTGAGGTGGCATTGCATGAGTTAAGAATGCTTATTTGTCAAATTTTCTATGGTGGATGAAAACACATAGTTAACCAAGGTAGTGATGTAAGTACTTTTAAGTCATAAAGTAAAGTACTCATAATGATAGTCTTTTCATAAAATAATATTATTGTCATTTTCAAGTAAAATACTCATAATGAATGTCTTTTCACACTTTCACATAAAATAATATTATTGTCATTTTCAAGTAAAGTACTCTTAATTCATAAAGAAAGTCCTTTCACATTTTTTTATAAAATAATATATTATCATTTTTATGTTTTTAATTTTAAATTATATATTCACTCCATTCTATTTAATAACATAATGTCAAACTAATAAAGAATAATAATAGATTTAATAAATAATAATAATAATAATAATAATAATAATAATAATAATGCAATGTAGATTATAATAATATTATTGACATTTTACATGTAAATAAATTCTCAATTAAATTACATTATTAAATTCATGAGAAAAGTACTAAATATAAAAAGTCAACATAAAATTTAAAAAAAAAACTCTTAAAAATGTTTTTTATTATTTAATTTCATTTGCAAGTTCAAGACAAATAAATGTTAAAGGACAATACATTTTTGGGAATTTACAATGAATCTTAGTCACATCAATGTAGACTTATTTTATTAATTTTATTTCTAGTGAATTTTGAAAAGTAACTCAACCATGGTTATTTATATTGTGCATAGAAAATAGTGTGGGAGGTGACTTGTTATATA
Source organism: Larix kaempferi (assembly GCA_027924585.1). NCBI lineage: Eukaryota > Viridiplantae > Streptophyta > Pinopsida > Pinales > Pinaceae > Larix > Larix kaempferi. The sequence goes on from BSBM01000936.1 coordinate 1,389,363, forward strand.
TACCTACCCCATAAAACCCCCAATTCATAATATTTTAATATATCTCATATTTTTGTAGTACATCTCTTAGGAGGCCCTTTTTTGACCTCAAAATCTCTCTAATGGTTCGGTCAACTCTCCCTTGAACATCTCGGGTGAGACCTCATCTGCTTTGTAGGTGTTTCTGGACAGGGTAAAACCTTTCTGGGCCGGTGCTAAGGGAGATCGCGGTGGCTTGGGTGTCAACAGCGTGAGGAACCCCTGTCGACTAGGTTTGTGTCAACAAATGGTCCCGAAACTGGATTGCTGAAGGATGGGGTAGACCCTTTGCAATACTTCCGCGAGAAGGAGAACGACAAAAAGAGGGCAACACAGTTTCTCTAGTGTGACACATTGGAGCGTGATAGCCATGCTTACCACACCAGTAGTATCAATGATAAGGAGGTCCTCATCGGCGGGAATATATTGAGTTTCAAAGTGGTCCGGAAGAATCGACCCAACCAGTGTAATTCAGGGGTCATGGCATGTGCAACACAGTGCGTAGAAGGCGTGTAGATGAACTGGTCACTATTTTTGTTGAACCAGTTAGTGGAGGATGCAGCAGATGTCCAAGAATGGAAGGGCTCCTTCACGTATAGCTGGCTCCTAATTTTGATCGCGTCGGTTGCCTGGAAAGAGCCTGACACTTACCAAGGCATGGAAGTTGAGGCTGTGAAAAGCTGTAAGGGTGCGCGCTATCAAAACTTGTGGTGGGTGCAAGAACCTAAGTGCCTTAGGGAGTGTGCAATGCAGTTTTGGCTGTATTGGGAGATGCTACAACATGTAGCGACGAAGGTGCCGCGCTTAACGGAAGAAACCATGGCGAAGTACAATCCGATTGTGCTATTCGCGATTCGGCCTCATGCAATTCACCTGCAAGCAAGGTGTGACCCTACGAAGCAATGGTTGCTGGCACACTATAAGTTGTCTAAGGAGGAGATGGAGGGCATCGTCAGTGATTGGACGGTCGAGCGGTGTGCTCGTAACATCCTGGGATGCTCTATCAAGATCCAGATAGGTAGAGCGTTTTGCTCGTAACATCCTAGGATGCTCTGAGTAGGTTTTGCAAAATTTCACATAGAAAAGATCCTTTAAAATCTAGACAGGTAGAGAGGTGTGCTCGTAACAGCCTGGGATGCTGTATCAAGATCCAGACAGGTAGAGCGGTTTGCTCGTAACATCCTGGGATGCTCTGAGTAGATTTTGTGAAGGTCAACATGTAAAAGAACCTATAGTCTGCGCTAGGTTTTGTTGACGCACGTAATCAGTCCTGGGATCCATAGTATGGCCATTGATGATGAATACCTGCAGGTGGTGGGCCTACATCCAGCATGAAAAAGGGTTGGCTCTGTAGAACTTCCTATGACGAGTAGATTCAAAGATTGATTGAGATAGCAGTAGCATTGACGATGACGATGATTCGAGGACGATGCATCAATGACGATGATCTAGAGAATAAGACTTGTGCTAGATGATCTGTGTCGAGAAATACCTTCCTAGTTAAGAGGGAGTGTTGATGTATATGTAACTTCAGAATGTATTTCATCTATATGTTTATTGTACTCCTATGGAGATGTATTATTCCTCTATACGGAGGTGTCGTCATTTGTATTGACAAGTGTCACAAGTGTGTTAAATTGCCAATGGGTTATTAGACCACCTTGTAAGGGGTCAGCCCGATATAATGTAATATGAAGTTATTGTACCTAGCTAGACAAGTCGGCCCCATAAGGTTATTGGGCAAACAGGACAAGTATAAATAGAGATCGGGAGATCTCTATTTGGATCACTTCAGAACTCACACTTCCTTCACTCGAAAAGTGACACACATGTGAGGAGGAGAATCAACTGCTAAGAGGAGTCTATCTCTTGTACTTTGGTGGAGCTATTGCTCTATCTATCTCTGAGGAAGTTGTGGGGTTTTTCGCCTTAGGGTTTTCCCCATGGAAACTCTGTGTGTCTATTGTCTCTCATGCTTTTGCTTCTTGTGATGATTGGCATGCTTGTTATGATTGATATGCATTGATATACTGTACATGTTATTCTGTCAGTAAAGATCCTAGAGTATTGTGAATTAATGCTCAAAATTTAACAACCATAGGCAGGTTTCTCGGGAAACCGTGGGGTATAAGTCTCCTTTGAAAGGTTTCACTCTTCCTAACTATACCTACATTGATCCACTTGGGGCCAGGAAGCCGAGGGGGACAACAGTTCGACTGAATGAGTTGGATCTGTTATGATGGAAGCATAAGAATGAGAGCAAAGTAGGAAATACACTACGCACATAAATATATAAATGTACAGACAAATATGCAGGAATGCAAACTGATTCTATATTAATGGATGCAAAGATCATGACATGTATATTACAATAGTTTTACATGCTTATATAGAATGTGCTGAGACGCTTGGGTGCCTGCCTGTTACATTCAGCTACAAAGAATAAGTTATAACAATTCAACAGTTCAACCATTATAACCGACTGGAAGACATAGAGACAATCTGTTGAAGTTTGACAGGCGCAAGTCGCAAGATGGTATTGCACAAGTCAAAGGTTGACACTGGGTGTTGAAGTTGCTAAAAATGTGAGGTCGTTGAACGTGTCGAAGTTGCGGAGTTGTCGAAGTCATGTCAAAGTCGGAACTCGTAGGAGTTGTGTCGACGATGGCTTATCGCAGTAAATGTCGTCATTCGAAAACAATGCCAACTGCGATATGGATCAGAACTCCTTCTTTAAGAAACAATGGTCTCCATTGTTTGCTAGTGAAGGTGAGGAAACTTGTCAATTAGTTTAGTAGCAGAGTACCACTTTCCTTGTGTTGGGATCTGTCCTGTTTTATCAACCTGAAACAAGGGAATTGTGTTCGTTCTTGTATGGTGGACTCGTCGTCCCACAATGGTGTCACAAGGAAGAGGCTCCTGAACATTTGGATGTATGTCGTTGGGTTTTGTTGTCTGCAATTCGTTCTGTTCCAATAGTGGTTCATGGTATGGTCGAAGTAAATCCACATTGAAGACTAGATGTAGACCAAAGCATGCAGGAATGTCGAGCTAGAAAGCGTTTTTGCCAATCTGCTGAAGAATACTATATGGACCATATCACAAAGGTTTCAACTTATTAAATGGTCCATTGAAGCGCTCCTTCTTAAGATGTAACCAGACCTTATCCTCAATTTGGAATGAATGACGGATACGATGCTTATCGTGTCGGGCCTTAGCTTTCATGTTTTCTCGTTACAACATCTCATGTGCTTGTCGTTGGATGTCACATATATGTTCTCGAAACTTGATTGCTTTGTCAATTTCTCACTGATTGTGATCGGTGTCGTTTGACTGTGTTGAGGAACTCATCAAGTCAATAGGTGTTGAGGGTTAAAATCCGTAATAGATCTCAAAGGACTCTTTCCCGTAGAGCTGTGCTGAGCACGATTGTAGTTGTGTTGTATGTATGGAAGACTTTCATCCCATGTTTGTTGATGCTTGTGGTTGTACATGCGAAGCATTTGTACAACCAAGCGATTCACAACTTTCGTATGTTCATCAATCTGCGGATGGAAAAATGTCGGCAATGAGAGTCGTGTGCCAAGTTGTTTCCAAAGAGTCTTCCAAAAGATGCTGATGAATCTGGCATCTCGGTCGGAAATGATGGTTGTTGGTAAACCATAGTGTTTCCAAACATGTGTGAAGAAGAGCTGAGCAGTCTGCTGTGTTGTTATCGTCTTCTTGCATGGTATGAGAATGGCCATCTTGGAAAATATGTCGACTACTACTAAGATCGCATCATGCTGATGTTTGGTAGTAGGATATCCTATCAAGTAGTCCATATAAATATATTCCCATGGTCGACTAGGAACTGGCAATGGTGTGTACAATCCTTGTCGTCGATTAGCCGGTTTAGCAATGGCACAAACCACGCATGATCGAATGTACTTGTTGAAATTAGTTTCAAGTGTAGGCCAAAAGAAATATGTTTGTGTAATAGCAAGTGTCTTTGCTACTCCAAAGTGTCCTGCAGTCTTGTTGTAGTGCGCGTCCCAAATCAGCTGCTGTCGATGCTCACTTGTCGGTACACAAAGCTGTCTGAGCTGTTGGTTGTGGAGCCTAATCTCCCAGATTCAGAGATATTATTATTCAGCCATGTTTGTACCCAAATTTTATATGATATGCAGGTGGACTGTACACTCACCCCAGCAGGGGAGTGTGGGGGGGCATGGTTTACAGGCCCATGGTTTTCGGTAACCCATGGTATTCCCCTTTATAAGAAAGAAATTGTAGTATGGCTAGGGTTGATGTATTAGGTATTATTCATTGTAAAGATCTCTGAGATCGTAAAGAGATACTGTGAGACAGTGAGGAGGAAGTGCAGTGGATGTGTTGCAGGTTGTATGCCTTCATTTGTTGGATGGTATAATAATAAGGACTGGCAATTTCAGTGTGGACGTAGCCCATATTGGGTGAACCACGATATATTGGTGTCTCTCTTGTAATATGTTTGTGTGATTGTATTTGCATCTTGTTTATTGTTTATTTCTCTATGATCCTGTTTTTCTAACATGAGCTTGTATAACAAGGTATCTTTTAGGAAATAATCGGCGGTCAACGACTTGTCAATCTGAATTTGTCGATAGACTAATGAAAATTCGATGTCTTCCTGATACAACTAAGTCCAAGTAGTGGTGTCATATCCATGGATACTCATCACTGTAAATAGGAGAGCAATGGGCGGTCTGCTTAGCCAATCGACGATGACGTTAGCTTTACCTTTTCGATACTTAATTACCAACTGGAATTGTTGCAGGTAATTAATCCACTTACGATGCTGAGTTTTTTGTAGTTTAGATTGTGTCGGAGTGAATTGTAGAGGCTTATGGTTAGTGAGGATGACCATTTCCTTGCCAAGGATGTAATGCCTCCATTGCTTGAGAACTTGCACAATGGCGTACAGTTCTTTTTCATACGTCGAATATCTTCTAACAACGTCATTAAAAGTTTCGGAATGAAAAGCATCTAGGTGACCAGACTGAGTGATAACTGTGCCCAAGGCATAGTCCAAGGCATCCATCTCAATCTCAAATGGTTGATTCAAATCAGGTAACACAAGTATTGGTGCAGTGCAAAGCTTGTGCTTGAGCTGTTCAAAAGTTGCTTATTGTGTCAGTGTCGATTTAAAGATAGTTTTCCCACTTCCTTTTGTCAACTGATTCAAGGGCCAGGCTATGTGACTGATGTTAGTTTTTCAGCATTTAATTCAATCTGATCTAGGATCATAACTGAGAGAACAACATATACAGCATATCAAACAAAAGAGACAAGAGACACAAAGCATTTCACCAGGTAAAAACAAGAAGGTGAAAAACCCCGCAACTTCCTCAGAGATAGAATGAGCACCAATACAAAGATCACAAATATCAAACCCCACAACAAGAGATATTCTCCTAGCATCTGCTACTCCTCCACTTCTACGCATTCCTCCTCTCTCTCACTAATGCGAATTGAGTGAGTGTGTGAATGTGTCAAATGAGAGAGTCACACTCTCTATTTATACTTTTACTTTCACTTGACCTTTAATCAACTAGGTCGGCCACAACTTAACCACTTAACATAATGTTGACTGGGCCGACCCCACTAGGGTGGTCTAATAACCCTTTAACCCACATGACTCATACAGGGCCAACCCCATCACGGTGGTCTAATAACCCATCAAGTATAAGTTACAACACTTTCAATATAACTTGCGACACTTGTAAGTACAACTGACGACACTTCCAATCGGAGGAATAATACATCTCCGTTGGGGATACAATAAAGTACAAATACAATACACAAGTGAATATCTTTCGAAGTTACAAATACATCAACACTCCCTCTGAACTAGGAAGGTATTCTCTTGACACAAGTCATCAATACATATACGCACAAGTATTCAATTATGGAGCTGGATCATCGTCATTGGATCACGGAGCATCATCATCACTGCTGCTGTACTCGTCATCTCGATCACTGAGCTATCTCTCAATTCTTATCGTCATACGAAGTTCTACAGAGCCACCCCTTTTTCATGCTGGTTGTAGGCCTAGCCTCATGTAGGTCTTCATCATCTCTGCGAGTGGGCCATCCCGTGGAATCCTCAGGACTAATTACGTGCATCAACAAAACCTCGAAAGAGTATCCCAGGATCCTTTATGTGCCTAAGCACGACCGACAAGATCTCTCAGGGAGCTATTACATGTGACCATCACAAAACCTTAAAAGAGTGTCCCAGGAATGTTTATGTGCATAGCACGACTGACAAGAACTCTAAAGAGAATCCCAGGATCATTTATGTGCCTAAGCATGATCAAAAAAATCTCCAGGACTGATTACATGTGACCACCACCATGAAACCTTAAAAGAATGTCCCAGGAACGTTTATATGCATAAAACAACTGGAAAGAACTCTAAAGAGCATCTGAGAAATTTTACGTGCCTAGCACAACCTTTCCAGATCTCTGGGACTTATTACATGTGGTCCCTTGCACAACCTGTCCATGGCCACAGAGTATCAACCTGATACTCATGATCCATCTGATCATCCTCACACGGAGCATCCTCCTGATGCTCATGATCATACCGATCATCATCATACAATACATCATCCTGATGTACAACATCTGGAGCATCGACCTAATGCTCACCACACATGATCGTCTTGATCATCATCATAGCATCATCCTAATACATATCATCACATGATCATCTTGATCATCATCACAACATTGTCCTGATGCATATCATCTGGAGAATCATCCTGATGCTCATCACACACGATCGTCCTCTTCAGATCATCTCATTGTCCACGATGCATAGCCCAAATGCACATCATACAAGACTTACACCACCGACATGGGAGAACACATCTATCGCCATTCAGGGAAGACTCCAGCCCTTACTTTTTCACCATGGGAGAACATAGCTACCACCATGTGAAAAATGGCTTCAACCCTTACATCTACACATTGGGACAACACATCTACCACCATGTGAGAATGGCTTCAGCCCTTACATCTGCACCATGGGAGAACACATCTACCACCATGTGAGAATGGCTCAGCAATTACATCACGACCATGGGAGAACACATCTACAACCATGTCAGAAAATCCCATGTGCATCTATGTCTTCCGGACTCATCACTTCCCCTTAGAAGGAACCTCGATCTAAAGTACACCAAGACACTTTCTGAAGTACTTGAACTTCACTCTGGCTAGTGGTTTGGTCAACACATCTGCAATATGCTCATTTGTCGCAACATACAGGAGCTTCACTACTCCTCTCTGCACTATATCCCTGATATAGTGATATTTGATCTCGATATGCTTCAACTTGTCATGGAACACCGGGTTCCCTGACAACTTCACACAACTCTGGTTGTCACAATAGATACAAGTAGCATCCAACTGGAGATCAAATAAATCAGACAGTAGCTTCCTTAGCCATACTACCTCACAACTAGCCAAACAAGATGCGACATACTCTGCTTCAGCTATACTCAGTGCTATGCAGGATTGCTTCCTGCTAAACCAAGAGATCACACCTGATCCCATACTAAAGCAACACCCCGAAGTGCTCTTCCTATCTGCAACACTTCCTGCCCAATATGAATCAACATAACCCTCCAAGTTAACCTTTTGATTCGCATCATACTTGAGCCCATAATCAACCGTACCCTTCAGGTACCTCAGAATATGCTTTACATCAATCAGGTGAACATGTCTAGGATCCGTTAGGAACTGGCTCAAGGTGTTCACCGCAAAGCAAATATTTGGTCTCGTGTTCGTCAGGTACATCAAGGACCCAATCATATGACGATACATCATGGCATCAACCAACTCTGACGAAACATCACTCAATAGCTTCAGGTTCGATTCCATAGGTGTGGCCATGGTCTTGCAGTCCATTATCCTGAATCACTTCAGGAGCTCTACTGCATACTTCCCTTGTCCAAGGAATATTCCATCTGCACTCTACCACACCTCCATACCTAGAAAGTAATGCATCATACCCAAGTCCTTCATCTCGAACTCGGTAGCAAGCTTCATCTTCATGTCGGCAATCAACCCATCCTCACCTGTCACAAACAGGTCATCCACATATAGTAGGAGTATCATTGGATTGACTTCCTCAACCTTGTAGTAAAGGTTGGAATCCGCTTTACTCTTGGTAAATCCCAAACTGGACAAGAAGCTATCTATCTTGTCGTACCATGTCTTGGGTTCTTGCTTCAGGCCATACAAGACTTTCTTCAATCTGCACACATATGACTCCCTGTCATGTGTCTCAAAACCGAGTGGCTACTCCACATACACTTCCTCTTTGACTACACCATTCAAGAAAGTTGTCTTAACATCCATCTGGTGTATCTTCCACTTCATTACTGCAACTAGGGCAAGTACTATTCTGATGGAAGTGTATCTGGCTACAGGTGTAAAAGTCTCTTCATAATCTATCCCTTCATTCTGGGAGAAGCCATGAGCCACAAACCTTTCCTTGTTTTTCTCTATGCTAACATTTGCATCATGCTTGATCTTATAGATCCACTTGGAAGTCACAACAGACTTCCCTTCTGGTCTTGGAACCACATCCCAAACATCATTCTTCATGATCGACTGGTATTCCTCGATCATGGCATTCTTCTATTACTACATCCCAGATCCTGGGAACTTTAGATTCTTAAATATCTTCAATAGATAGTGAACTTCATTACAGGAACAAATGTTGTTGTCCTTCTTTTGTAGGTGATTGTACACGATCTTTCCTACAAGTCAAATTCAATTGCATGATTAGAAACTTCTCATGGTTTTTCAAAACAAATTCTTATGCATAAAGACATATGTCATACAGTCATGCAATTATCTTAGCCAATGCTTCAATACAACAATTATCCATATCCCGTATTCACACGGTAACTTTCTAGATGCCTTCCATCTCTACTAGAACATTTGTTAAGAGTGTGCACAACTCCCAACATGTTAGCAAAGAGGTTTCATTCTAGATAAGTAGCAATGGAATGTTATACAGTACCATAGGCCACTTACCCATTACTTGCATATTAGTAGTATCTTGTTCATCAATGCAACTTTTCTAATATGCATAATATACATCCTAAATCTAGGAACATAAGTATGTACATGACTGGACAACATTATTTAATTAATCATATGACAATTCAAATACTTATCTTTGTATAGTTGTGGGTGGACTCCTTCTCAATCTTTGCTTCCTTGTAGGAATTACTAGAGTGTGCTCCCTCTTGATCTTTGCTTCCTGGATTATCTGTCCTTGAACTTATATCCATCCTGGACCACTATGCATGCTTAAGTGTGCACTAGTGTTATCGTTGTGTCATCCTCAAGATCTCATACATAATCATACATCCATTAGTATAATCTCAATACTATCAAAACATTATGATTCTAAATAATATTAAACATGTATGGTCATGATCATTTCATACACAGGTAATTTATCACAAGCGTTAGTATTCAAGGTTTCAAGGAGTACTTCTTTTACTCATGCATATTCTTATTTGACCATAGGATTCTTCTGGTTTTCCATATCATTAATCAAAGTAAGAAGTATAATATGCATAAACCCATGATTACTCAAACCTATAACTTCATGAATGATCATTATTAATCATACAAAATATACTTATATGAGATCCTAACACAAAGTAGGATTCTAACTCGATATAGGAAAAACATACCTGGATTATCATGCTTGTCTAACATACCCAAACAATGTATTCCTTGTTCTCTTAGAGACCTTGTGCTAGCAACCTGCATATCTCATAAGTTAATAATTGTAGAACCAAGTTATACATACCTCGTAAGTGGAGCTTCTATGTGATCCATGACTATGGATGAATATTTGTCTTTATGTCACCATGGTCATATGTTCTTGATCTAGAACTTGATTTGTCTTTCTTGATGTACCCTTCATATTAGTGGACAACATCATCCTCATACAACAATACAATGTATTAGTACAATCATAAGTGTCATACCCCTAATCAATGAATGTATTCATAGGCATTCATAATTTTACTAGGGTGATAAGACAAGTCTAAAATTAATCAATATTGTACTAACCTCAATAATATGAAGACAAACATATCATAAACTTAATCATGAACATATTTCAAAACATACTTGTATCTCTTCAAGTCATACCTGTCGGGATTGCTTGTAGCCTTCTTATATAAGGCCTTAGCCTCATCTCCCTCTGGAACTAGAACTTCTTCACTTATGCAGGTGTCCAATTCATTTTCTTCTAGGATTAATCCAATCCATTTTGATTTGTTGAAGCTGGATCAGGGTTTGTTAGAGAAACCCTAAAAATTCAAACTTTGAATTTCAAACTTCTGATTGGATGAAAAGATGCGCCTTGTAGAGATGATCAAGCTGGTATACTTCAATTTTGAAATCTCCAAAATTTGACCCCTCAAAATTGCCTTTGAAACTTTCAGATCTTCTCGTCAAAATCCCGAACTAGGATTTGATAATGCTCGGGGTTCTACCCAACCAAAAGGTTCGATCTTGTGCTCTAAAATTCAATTTTTCTGAGGAGCATCCAGTCGTGGTCATAGATTCCAAAAATTTCAACTTTTGCAGAAACCCTAATTTTCCACCTTTTCGATCAAGATCTCGAACTAGGGTTTGATAATGCCCATGTTCTACCCAACCAAAAACTTTGAACTTCATCTCTAAATTGTGATTTTCCTGAGGAGAGTAATCTTATGCTAAGATCACTCCAAAATTCCACTTCTGTCAAAATCACTAATTTCCCGTAGCAGTGACAAGCCAAAAATGAGAATGCTCAGAAATCAATTCTATTTCACAGAAATATGTGCCTTATTGTTTATGGTTCATCTTTGAAATTTCAGATCAACAGGGTATGAAACTTTGGCCTGTGGTAGCTTGACCTGTCATCTTTCCAACCCCACAGGTTTGACCTCAAATGGATTCTCTAAGAGAGAGATATGTTGAATGTTACAACGTGACCTGTTTATGGGATTAAACAGTATAAAGAACTTGTACGGTGTACCACGTGTCACTGTTTCAACTTCGGCCTTTGAAACCTGGACCTGTGAAACCAAAGTCAATGCCCTACCTGAAAATTTTTACAAAATTCCATTTGGAGATTCCTAGCCCGAGATATGACCTTTTTTCCTAGGTTAGCTGTTTAGGACTGCATTCTGGAAGAGGCAGAAACCCTAACTTGTACAGATCATATCTCACAAAGTACAACGAATATGATGCTATCCTTCGGAAACGAGGTACATGGATATTTAATCTTTGACCTGTAGAAGTTTTAGATCCCGAACCTTCTCCAAACTGGATTTATAGTGAAAGTTCCACGATGACTGGGTTTCACTATACCAAGCCCTAGCTTCCGATTTGTCGCAAGTGCAACAAGTGTCATAAATGCCATACCGTGCCTTCCTTCAAGCTAGCTTTGATACCATGTTAGTTTTTCAGCATTTAATTCAATCTGATCTAGGATCTTAACTGAGAGAACAACATATACAGCATATCAAACACAAGAGACAAGAGACACAAAGCATTTCACCAGGGAAAACCAAGAAGGTGAAAAACCCTGCAACTTTCTCAGAGATAGAATGAGCACCAATACAAAGATCACAAATATCAAACCCCACAACAAGAGATATTCTCCTAGCAGCTACTCCTCCTCCACTTGTGCACATTCCTCCTCTCTCTCACTAATGCGAAGTGAGTGAGTGTGTGAATGTGTCAAATGAGAGAGTCACACTCTCTATTTATACTTTTACTTTCACTTGACCTTTACTCAACTAGGTTGGCCCCAACTTAACCACTTAACATAATGTTGACTAGGCTGACCCCACTAGGGTGGTCTAATAACCCTTTAACCCACATGACTCATACAGGGCTGACCCCACTAGAGTGGTCTAATAACCCTTTAACCCACATGACTCATACAGGGCCGACCCCATCAAGGTGATCTAATTACCCATCGAGTGTAAGTTATGACACTTACAATATAACTTGCGACACTTGCAAGTACAACTGACAACACTTCCAATCAGAGGAATAATACATCTCCGTTGGGGATAAAACAAAGTTCAAATACAATATACAAGTGAATATCTTTCGAAGTTACAAATACATCAACAACTGAATCCGAGTATGAATCGTCAATAGAAATTCGCCAAACCAAGAAAACTTCTTAGTTCTTGAATGTTGTGAAGAATGGGCCAATCTTTGAGAATTTGTACTTTTTCTGGGTCAACATGAATGCCTCCAGAGTCAGTTACAAACCCCGAATATTTGATGTTGTTCATTGCAAAGGAACATTTGTCCATGTTCAAGTAGAGTCGATGTTGATGGCGAGTGTCGAGGACTTGCTGAAGTTGTCCGACATGTTCTTCCCATGATCAACTGAAAATCAATATGTCGTCAAGGTAGACAATGGCCCATTTTCCGATGAAAGGTTGAAGAATGTTATCCATGTATCGCATGAAGGTCGCAAGTGCATTGGTTAAGCCGAAAGGCATGACTAACCATTCAAACAATCCTTCCTTGGTCTTGAAAACAGTTTTCCATACATCTGAGGGATTGATTGGTATCTGATGATATCCCGACTTGAGGTCGAGCTTAGTAAAGAAATTAGCACCTTTTAGACAGTCGATGAGCTCGTCTATCCACGATAGAAGGTACCGATTCTCCATCGATATTTTGTTGAGTGACCTGTAGTCGATGCACATGCACCAAGTCCTGTATTTCTTCGGAACAAGGAGGACTAGACTTCCACAAGGGGAGGAGCTGAGTCGAATATGGCCTTTGTCGATCAAATCTTGGATTTGTCTGCGAATCTCTTCATTTTTTAGAATGGATCTTCTGTAGACAAATGCATTAGGAAAAGAAAAACCAAGAGCAAGTTCAATAGAGTGTTTTACCCAAAAATGTAGAGGTACTCCATCTGGAACTTGGAATAGGTTCTGGTACTCTTCAAGAATATTGTCGATCTGCTGCTTCTGTCGGGAGCTGAATTCATCAGTGACTTGACTTGTTGCTGCATTCTTCCTAGAATGTTGCGGATTTATCATAATCAATGTGAACTTCTGAGCATGATTGATGAGTTTCTTTGTCTATTTCACAGATATCATTGCAACCGTTGGTGTAGGTCGTCCTTTTGGTATGTTGTACCATTGATTCTGTATTTTGACAATCACCTTCTACGATTGTGACACGTAACTTCCATGGCAATCCCATAGGTAAGGTTTCGCAAACAGGGCGTCGGCTACAGAGAGAGGTGCCACAACGCAGAGTACTTAATATTCAAAAGGATTTATGAAGTAGGTGAGCTTGCATTGTCAGGTGATCCTTAGCTCTTGTCCATCCTTCATCCAACCGATGTTGTAAGGCTGAGGATGCAAAGTGGTCACTAGAGCTAGTTTATTTACTTGAGTTATTCAGAAACAAAGTTCTTCTGGCTCTCATTGTCCACAATCAGATGCAATGGATTTTTTTGAACCCATATCTGTGTATGGAACAGACGCTCTCGTTCCTCCTCGTCGACGATGGTTGAGGCTACTAGAGTTGTCGATGTCAAAAGAGTCGTTGCTTCTGGATCAGATTCTACCACAGTCTTGTCGAACACGTCAGATGCCGACACTTTTTCTAAAAAGGTCTTCTGAGCTTTGCATTCAGACATATCATGCCAGGATGAGTGATGGTAGTCGCACCATTTTCTAGTCGATTGCTTGCTACATTCCTTTTTATGAAAAGGATTCTTGTCGTGATTTATCTTTGGTGAAGTCTGCGAAGGTTTCGACTTGTTGAAGTCGACTAGTGCCTTCTTGTCAGGTGGTCATCCCGATGTCGGATTTGTCGCAAAGCACGCTTTTTCCCTTTTGCTTGGTTTCAAGTTTGTTGGCATAGTGGAATGCATCCGCAAGCGTATTAACAGTTAGAAACTCCATCTCCTGCTGAATGTACTGGGATAAACCATTGACGTACTTCAGAACAAGTAGTTTTTCTTCTTCTTAAACACCAATTCTAGCCATGAGTCGATAGAACTCGTCGGTGTATCTTTGCATGGATTGGTCTTTCCATTGCCTTAGCTTCTACCACTTATTATATTGTTGCTCAAGGTACTTCGACTGGTAAAAATCCTTTCGGATATGTTCTACGAATTTGTCCCATGTGTCGATGGGATCTTCGCTTTTCTCCATCTTTGTCGAGAGGTTCTCCCACCAGCAGTGCACAGATGTTGACATATTTAAGGATGCAATGGTGATCTTTTCGTCTTGTGAGAGTTGATTCACAATAGGACTCCAATTGTTGAGCCCAATTGTTGATGGATTCCGCGTCAATCTTGCCTTCTAGATTTGGTATGTCCAAATTCATTTGCACTTTGAAAAGGCTAATTTTGTCGGAGTTGGTTCTCGTTAGAAATGCTCCTTAGATCGAAGAAAATCACGTGAGAATCTCATTGAATTGGGTGAACATCTAAGTTCGTTCTCAAGCCAGCGCTTGCTCTATGAGCTGATGTGTCTCGTTGATTACATGTCTTTCACCTGTTTCTTCTGCCATCTCTGGAGGTAGTGTCTGCTTCGATTTCCGAGTCTGCGCGCAATTTTGAACCGGCATAATTCAAGTAACTTCGCTAGAAGTGTCTACGCAAAACTTAAGCACAAACAAAGATGATGTGCTTTAACGAAGCTCTGAATGAAATTTGAGTATGCCCTGATACCAATGATCCACTTGGGGCTAGGAAGCCGGGGGGGACAACAGTTCGACTAAATGAGTCGACTCTATTATGACGAAAGCATAAGAATGAGAAGCAAAGCAAGAAATACACTACGCACAGAAATATATAAATGTATTGACAAATATGCTATGAAATGCGAACTGATTTTCTATTACTAGATGTAAAGATCATGACATGTATATTACAATAGTTTTACATGCTTATATAGAATGTGCTGAGATGCTTGGGTGCCTACCCGTTACGTTCAGTTACAAAGAAGAAGTTATAATGGTTCAACAGTTCAACTGTTACAGTCGACTGGAAGACAGAGAGATAGTTTGTCGAAGTTCGACGGTCGCAAGTCGCAAGATGGTATTGCACAAGTCACAGGTCGATGTTGTGTGTCAACGTCGTGAAACTGTGAGGTCATTGAATTGTGTCGAAGTCGCGGAGTTATCGAATTCATGTCAAAGTCGAAACTCGTCGGAGTTATGTCGATGATGGCTTGTCGTAGTAGATGTCAACATTTGACAACAATGCCAAATGCGATATGGAGATCATACATAGCCTATTAATAAATGAAATATCAAACCCAAAACATGTGAAATGACCGAAGAATGCTGGCTCATCTTCCTAGTCTAAATTGTGTGATACATGGTCGTTGGATCTTGATCTAGGTAATTTGTAATGGTCTCGTAAGGGGAATTGTATAATTGTTGTATACTCCCTCTATATTTCATAGACTACATAATAATAATAATAACGTGCTATGAGGTGTCATTTCATACGGTCGTAATTAGATAAGAATTTATCTGATCCGGAACGTGCAAAAGGTGTACAAAATGACATGGAAACTGATATGAATTCTGTATTATCGTAGTTGAGTCAAAACCATGCTAGATAAACCATTTCATATAGTTTGAGCCGCCGCGGTGAACAAGCCTTTGTCAAGTAAAGGAAACTTCACATTGACATATTGTACAGTACAACAGACATTGGCCGACCGATCATGGGCACATCCCATCTCATTTAAAATAAAGTCCTTGAAATAAGCAAGACCACAAATGTGGATTCAACTCATTCCACTCTACTCGAGAATGCGCTCTACTGCCGACACACCTCGATGACGTTCGCCTGCCCTCGAGGCCCAAGCACCAAATATCGAGTCCAACGTCAGCAATCAATGGCCAATGAGTATTGAGATAAATTGTTTTAAAAATATATATTTAATATCATAAATTGTAACTTTGATACAAACTTAAGAAAACATTGATATTTCTACCATATACGGGGTTATTAATAAGACTCACCCAAAAATATATAGTCCCAGGACATAATAAATGTTAAAAATAAAATGTATCTATTATTCATAAATAAAAATAAAATATATACACACACATCATATCATAAATAAAGAATGCATTACTTTTCTCTTGCCTAATTTATACTAAGTTGAAAATGTCAAGGATACTTGGTTTGTTGGTGGAGATAGATGGATTTCATTCCATCTACCCAAGTTCAAGATATGTAAGAAATACAGAATGGCACATTATGGCAGTAACATGAAGATTTCCTGAGAAAAAGTATTTTCAGTATCGTCCATGGCCATGAAATTCTTCATATACAGAATGGCACATTATGGCAATAACAGGAAATCTTCCTGAGAAAAAGTATTTTCCGTATCGTCCATGGCCAAGAAATTCTTCATATACAGAATGGCACATTATGGCAGTAACAGGAAATCTTCCTGAGAAAAAGTATTTTCCCACAACTTTTGAAATATGAGTCGTCCTTCAGAAATTAGGTGATGCTATTAGTCAATCAGAGTCACTGAAATCCATTAAGCTATCATCGCTTTCAAATCACCATTGAAATCCATTAAGCTGTCATCGCTTTCAAATCACATAATAAACAGAATAGATCCGTATTGTCCATGGCCAAGAAATTCTTCATACACAGAATGGCAGTAACAGGAAATCTTCCTGAGAAAAAGTATTTTTCCCACAACTTTTGAAATATGAGTCGTCCTTCAGAAATTAGGTGATGCTATTAGTCAATCACAGTCACTGAAATCCATTAAGCTATCTCAAGGGAAAAAGGAACACGACGCAGTAAATAGGATTTAACTGTGCAGTAGCTCAATATCTTCTTTTTCTTTAGATTGGGACTTGCAAACTATTAACGCGGTTTCATTAAAAAAACATAATTGACTGCGAACTAACTGACACAATCTTTACTGACACGGTGACTGACAGAACTGGCGCAGTAAATACCCGATCAGCTCATTTAATTAGATATTTCCAACACTATCATAGCTTTGAAATCACATAGTAAACAGGATAGATCCGTATAGTCCATGGCCAAGAAATTCTTCATATACAGAATGGCACATTATGGCACAACAGGAAATCTTCATGAGAAAAAGTATTTTCCCACAACTTTTGAAATATGAGCCGTCCTTCAGAGATTAGGTGACGCTATTAGTCAATCACAGTCACTGAAATCCATTAAGCTATCATCGCTTTGAAATCACATAATAAACAGGATAGATCCGTATAGTCCATGGCCAAGAAATTCTTCATATACAGAATGGCACATTATGGCACAACAGGAAATCTTCATGAGAAAAAGTATTTTCCCACAACTTTTGAAATATGAGCCGTCCTTCAGAGATTAGGTGACGCTATTAGTCAATCACAGTCACTGAAATCCATTAAGCTATCATCGCTTTGAAATCACATAATAAACAGGATAGATCCGTATCGTCGGTGGCCAATAAATTCTTCATATACAGAATGGCAGTAACAGGAAATCTTCCTGAGAAAGAGTATTTTCCCACAACTTTTGAAATATGAGTCGTTCTTCAGAAATTAGGTGATGCTATTAATCAATCACAGTCACTGAAATCCATTAAGCTGTCATCGCTTTGAAATCACATAATAAACAGGATAGATCCGTATCGTCCAAGGCCAAGAAATTCTTCATATACAGAATGGCAGTAACAAGGGTTCTATCGCATAAACTTTATTTCGTTATTTTGAGCTCTCTGTAGGCCATATCATATTGGAGCGTGAAGAAATGGCTCATGTTTCTGTCTTACTGTTGGCCTCCAAATTGTGCCCGCCCAGATCATTGATGAGTTCTACTCATGAGATTAAGCCTCTCGGAAGAACAATCCCAACTCTTAGGCGAGGGAAATCTGTGACACGTTCCATGAGCATGAGTTTCACCACCGCCGTCTCTGATAATGATGATGGTGTACAAAGACGCATAGGTCATTATCATTCCAATATCTGGGACGATGATTTCATACAGTCCCTCTCAACACCTCATGGGGTAGGTAATTAGATTGGAAGCAAGGATCTATCACGTCCTCTAATTAATATCAAATGACTTACTTTTTACAACCTATGTTTTATGATTTTAATTTTGTGATTAGCAGATAGAGTACGCTCTGGAATATGGTTGGCACGCAAATTTGCCCAGATTGGAAGCAAGGACTTGCATCGACCTATTTGGACAAGACACCTTATATGAGTAATTTCATTAAATTTCATCGTGCAACATCCATTTTTATTGCCATATATGGAATATTATTGTTTATATTGACTTGAATACAAAGATACTACTGGCACAGATGCGATCCATTTGTTTTGAGAGAAAGTCAGGGGCGAAGATATAAAGATTTTACATATATGAACAGACACAGCTGTTCCACGTACTAATGGTGTCTGTCTTAGTAGTTTAGTTTCCATATGGAGTACTTTTCAATTGATGCCCGTTGATTTTTTTTTTTTGGTTCAAGGACGCCATATATGAACACTGAGAAGCTGGTAGAACTTGCAAAACTGGAGTTCAATATCTTTCACTCTTTACAACAGAGAGAGTTCAAAATATGTCACAGCAGCAACAATGGACGAGCTCGAACTCTTCACAGCAGCAATTAAGAGGTGATAATTTGCGTTTACCTCGGGACATCATATTTTACATTGTAGTTTTAAGTTTTATTTTTATTTTTGTTTATTTATAATTGTTGTGAAAGGGATACAGGTTACAATATCAAAGGGAAGAAACTTTTCATCATTTTAGCTGTTTGGTTGTATTTCAAGAGAATCTAACCCCAACAACCTTTGATAAATCTTGTTAGAAGACTATAATGCCTCTGCACACACTAAAGTTGTATGTATAATATTTATCAGATGGGATCTGTCCTCGATAAAGTGCCTTCCAGAATACAAGAAAGGAGTTTACAGGGCGCTTTACGATACCGTAAATGAAATGGCTCGAGAGGCAGAGAGGGTTCAACGCCGGGACACGCTCAACTATGCTCGACAGGTTGTATGGAAAATAAATACAAATATTTATTTGTTAAAGCGTTAAAAGTATTTCACTGGGTGCATGGATGATAATTAGTTAATTTGTTTTACTTGTGCCTGCGAAGTGGGAGGCTCATATTGATTCGTATATGATAGAAGCGAGGTGGATCTCCAGTGGTTATATGCCAACGTTTGAGGAGTCCTTGGATAACGGGAAAACTAGTTTCGGTTTTCGCTTAGCCACATTGCAACCCATGCTCACGTTGGGCGATCCCCTTCCTCGTCACATACTTCAAGAAATTGACTGTCCATCCAAATTTAATGATCCCTTCTGAAAGGTGACACTCGCTGGTATGTGCCATCTCCCATCTAAATCAAATCAAATATGAGAAAAAACATTTGCATTCATTGATCCCGATAGTGACATTGGCATGCAGGCGGACATGGAGCGTGGAGAAGAAGCTTCGTGCATATCATGTTATATGAAAGACAATCCTGGATCAACAGAGCAAGATGCTCTGAATCATATCAACGCTATGATCAATAACTTAATCAAAGAACAAAATTGGGAGTTACTCAGACCCGACAGCAATGTTCCCATCGCCTGCAAGAAACTTGTTTTTGACATATGCAGAGCTTTCCATTATGGCTACAAATATCGAGATGGCTTTGGCGTTGCCAGTATTGAAACAAAGAATCTGGTGACCAAAACCGTCATTGAACCGTGGCTATGTGACAACGCCGCCTCAAATCTAAAATAACTTCCTACTTAATTTAGGTCTTTTATTTCACCGTCTAAGTCTGGAGGTTGCATATGGAGCTAATTAGGTGAGTTGGCCAGCCACTGAAGTTCTCCATAATATATAATATGGAGCTGGAGTTAAAGGTTGTCCGTAATATATGAGGTGGACTCGAGTTGGTTTGGAGTACACTGCATACCACATTATATAATAAGATATGTGCGTTCACTTTATTTTATCTTATTCATGAAATTCGATGCTTCTTCAACAATTGTAAGACCATCCCTATACAGGGGATAGAGAGGATACCTCTTAAAGCACTACGAATATTAGCATCCTTTACAAAGATTATGAATTTCGATATACATTGTAGGAAATTTTATTTTAATTTGCTGAAGTATCTTATAAAATATAAAAGAAATAATTAATTGAAATTGAAGTCAATTTGAAAATGTAAAAATGTATAAAGTAAGTTCATGTCATATATCTTTTTCCTTATCGTTATTTTAAGTAAAAAATACTATCCTTATTTTAAGTAAAAAAATACTATCAATGGATTGATACAAATCATTAGGAATTAATTTGCTGCTTAGTGCATGGAGCTTGCTTTATCACCAACATAAGTAGATGTGTGGTTCATGGGTAGAGTTTTTTTTTATTTTAAATCATAATTATTAGAGGTATCTACAAAACTTTTTAGAATTAGGTGATCACCTTGCGGAATATACAATTTTTAGGTATGGAAAAGTGGTACAACCACCCTAAAATGTAGTTATTCTAAGATTGGTATGTTATTTTTTTTCTAAAACATAAAGCATATGTTAGCGTCCACTGGTTTGTTATGTAAATTGTCAAATTATGTGGAACAAAATATGTAGAGGCATAGTCAACGGATCTTGTGCAAAGCTATTTTTCCAAAATTTTAAAAGTTAATTTTATATTTTTTTTAAATTAAGAAAGTCAATGAAGCCCTAAAATGACATGGTCCAGTGTTGGTCCACCCTATCATGGCCTTAACATAATCAATCAACTTTTTTTTAGCTTGCAGGTATTCTTGTACTCTTGTGCGGGTTCTTTTCCGTTTTTGAGATAGGTAAGCCACTCAAAAGTTATAGGTGAAATAAACAACCTATGTTTTATACAAATTTGACTTGAGTGCAATTAAAAATGAATTAAAAATAGAAAAAAATAACATATTTATTGAAAACATATATAGTTAGAATATGCATAGAGAGCTCAACAAGTGTGTGCAGTTTGAATCATCAGTAGTGCACAAGTGGAGCATATGTGGAACAAAGGGTGAAAAACATGAAGTTACAGAAATTGGTGTGTTCTGCTATAACTCAGTCGGAGCCTCAAGCTTTGGCAATCCGAACCTAGTACCAAACTTGCAAGGGCGCCAAAAAGAATTTAATTTAAACATGCGTATGCACAAATATGCGCACATGCGTACTTGCTCGCACATGTTCTTTGACACCCTCATTTTCTTTTCTTCTTCTCCCTAAACCCTCCCTCCCTCTCTATAACCCCACCCCCCCTCTTTCTTCCTATCCACCCAATCCCCCATCTCTCTTCCACTCCGCCCAATCCCTCCGACCTCCCTCACCCCCTCTCTCCTTAACCACAAGGGTTAGGAGATTTAGTCATCCATTTCCATGAATAACACCTAAAGCCACGACATAGGATTTTCTAAGGCTAGCATTATGAATATGGGTGTGGCCATTCTAATGTCTTGGATTCTAGGTATGGGTGTTGGGCCCTACTATACATGGTTGAGGGATGGATCTATAGTAACTTGGTAATCGTTATTTTGTATGCTTGAATGATGCAAAATGCAAAAATCCCAGAAATTTATAGGAATGACAAGCATGCATCCATTGTTAAACTATCTACCGAGTCATCTAGAGTCATGCCAAGATATTTGAATTTGACTGAAAATTCATAAGTAACTTGAAGATAATGGTGGATGATGCTATGGAAAGGAGAATTTCAGTTTATATAGAAACAAAGGATGAGCAATAGATGTCCATCTTAACTTCAAAGGACCAAAACCTGAACTAGTAAATTTGTAAAGGTTGCTTCATCTGGTATGTCAAAAATTCCATTTGAAAGTAATTGGCAAGTACGTTCACGAGTATTGTACAATTTGTCTCGTACATCTCCTAATATCACCCTAAAAGGTTCATTTGGGGGGATCTGTTTCCAAAATTCTGCACCAAATTCCATAGCTTATTAAGCAACACCTTAAGAAAAATAATAAAAAGGTAAAAGATTAATGAAACTAAAGTTGGAGTCCAACAGCCAATGTAATGACTATATAGAATGATTCATTGAAAATTTGAAAATCTATGCTATTTTTATGTTTCCGAAATACTAATCTAGAATCGAAACTGTCGATATTATAGCCTTCAAAGCCTCAACTCCAAAATATGGTTGTATTAAGTGTCATAATTGTAGGTTTCATGCCAAATAAGTGGACTTTGGCACTTGAGTTTAGAATAATTATGAAAGGGCAAGTATGGATGAGCAAAAATTTTAAGACAAACAAATAGCTGCACTTAAATAACAAGAATTCAAAGAATGAACATCACCATTTTCAGTAGCCATATCAAGAAATGCTTGAAGCTTTAATGCCCTTCTATAATACATCATGCCTCGTACTGCAAAAAATCATTTATGTACTTTACCAGAATTTAAAATCGAAATCAAGATAATTTATAACTACTTCATTGAATCAAAATGATGAAATAGATTGAGGAAGAATTAGAACACATTATTACCTATTCTGGGAAGTGTTTGGCCTCTTTGTGAATCCCAATGGAGAAGATGAAGCACATTCTCTTCCCTTCCCCATACTTCACTCTCCCTTTTACAAATTAAACGCTCCATAAATTTATTCCATTCATTTGCTTAAAACAAGACATTATATTTATTTGATCCAAGCTAGCCAATAGTGTGAACTGCAAAGTAATGTAAAAAATATATAGAATAACTCAGCTAAGCAATAAACAAACCTGGATAAATCTTTTGCAAATAAAAGATAATCGAAACTCCATCCTCATTTTCAGGTTCAACATCACTTTTCGAATAAACAGTTTCGTCATGATAGTATGGAGTAAGAACACTGTAAAAATATAAATAAAAATGGAAATAAATCAGCAATGAAAAATGAATATCACTAAATAATTTCCCATTCTATGGGTTGATCCAACACAACTTACTGCCAAATTCAATTCTCTCTCTATATATGCATGCAATTATATATAGATATACATATACATATACATATACATATATCTATATATATAGATATAGATATAGTGTTGGATCAACCCACTGACTGGGATATACATATATAATTGCATGCATATATAGAGAGAGAATTGAATTTGACAATAAGTTGCGTTGGATCAACCCATAGACGGGGAATATATATATATATATATATATATATATATATATATATATATATATATAAAGGCTAACTTAATAGGATTCATGAATTCCTATCAGCTATTTTAAGAAAATGTGTAATCCTCTGTGTTCACTGCTCATTTATATCGTGTTATATGTTCTACAACAAAACATGTTTACATGTCAAAAACAGTGCATTGTGAAAGTCAAACTACGAACTAGGTTAATTCAGTCCACTTGAAAATACAAAACAACTTGCTGACAATCCTAACATAAGATCAATCCATCCTAGCACAAGGGGTTAGCTCAACTGTTTGTCGCCAATGTTTCCAGGCATTTGGCTAGATCCATGCCAGCAGTTGCCCAGTTTGAATCCCCTTGGATTAGGTGCACTAGTATACACTGACATGTTTGCTAGGGATTCCATCCAAGGATGTAAGGAAACATTCTTGGGTTTCCATGTGAGGTTTTCCTTATAATAAAATGTGATCATTCCATCCTATATGCATAAATGCATGTCCAGTGAAATAGAAATGGAAAATGGGGGGAAACCCTGCCTTAACCCTCTTTTAGGTCTAAAGAAACTTGAAGCAACACCATTGATTAATACTGAAAAAGCATAGTTTGTATGGAAATTGGAGATTTTAGAATGTATAAACAAATTACAACAATGTTGTTAATAGAAAATCCCAAGACAGATATGCAAACCTGAAAGAAATCATTTTTCACACTGTGGGTGTACATGGCATATCCATAAACAAAGAGTTTGTGAAAAATGCTATTCGTCTACGTGCTTCTAGATTCATAGGTACATCCATGGCAGATTCCTTCACTGTCAAAAGCAAGTGAAGCCGTTTTACCTTTGGCATAACATAAAAGTGCAATTAGCACTGTTTGTGGCATATCATAAAATTGCAATTGTGGCATATCACAAATGGCAAATTGCTTCAATGTCAAAAGAAACTGATGCCAAATGTTTGTGGCATATCACAGAAATGTAATTAGCATTAGACTATTTTCCTCAAATAACCTCAAATGCAAGTTAAATACAACATTAATTCTTATGAGACAAAAAATACACACCTGCTCAATCCATGGGACTGTTGCTGGTAGTGGAAAGACAACAGCGGGTTTGGGTTCTGTACCAGCAAATAGTTGTCTATTTGTCTGGGGTGAATGAATGAAGTCATACCTTACATTGTTTGATTCTTTCCTATTCTGGATAGACTCCATAATTTCTCTAACAGAAGCAAGAAATAAAAAAATTAGAAAAATTGTTTATTACGGGATCAACTTTAAGTTTACTCCATGTGCATTTGGTAGATTAGATTTGTTTCTTCTGTCCACATTCCACAATAAACCAATGATTGCACTCCTCACCTAATCTCATTAACCATCATATCACGTGTCACCACTTCTAGCAAATCTTGAAGTAACAATACCACATTGTCACGCATTGATGCTTCACCTGTTTTCTGCAATGCATAACATAAAAGTGCAATTAGAACTGTTTGTGGCATATCATAAAATTGCAATTGTGGCATATTACAGAAATGTAATTAGCATTAGACTATTTTTCTCAGATAACCTCAAATGCAAGTTAAATACAACATTAATTCTTATTAGACAAAAAATACACACTTGCTTAATCCATGGGGCTATTGCTGGTGGTGGAAAGACAACAGCGGGTTTGCAGTCTGTACCAGCAAACAGCTATCTTTTTTTGGGGGGTGAATGAATGAAGTCATACCTTACATTGTTTGATTCTTTCCTATTCTGGATAGACTCTAGAATTTCTGTAACAGAAGCAAGAAATAAAAAAAATCAGAAAAATTGTTGATTACGGGATCAACTTTAAGTTTGCTCCATATGCATTTGGTAGATTAGATTTGTTTCGTCTGTCCATATTCCACAATAAACCAATGATTTCACTACTCACCTAATCTCATTAACCATCATATCACATGTCACCACTTCTAGCAAATCTTAGAGTTACAATACCACATTGTCACGCATCGATGCTAAAACTATTTTCTGCAATGCACAGTTGTTTTAGGTATCCCTGCAAAGAGAATATGAAAGATGTGTTAAGAAAAAAACAAAGGTGGAGGTGATTTCAATCTAAACTTACCAATATCTCTACAAGCTCCACAAATTTCTTGTAGATTATGGGCAAAGCACTCATTTTGAAGTTGGCTAGAAGTGTATTTTTTGATATATTAGACTCAACCTCCTTTATAATTATTTCTATTATCCTAATAAAAATAAGAAAATATTAGATACCCAAAATTCCATAAACCTTTAAGATATTTCGATTGCCTAAATGTATTTTTGTGTTAGAAGCAGAGGAGAATTTCTTGTCGTAAAAACAGATCAACTAAGGTGGACAGAAAACACATGTGAGAATCACCAAGCAGAATTAGGATCAAAGAAATAATATTCATAACTGTTCTCCTCAGGCCAATTAAACTGAAAATATGAGTTGTATTTAAAGTTCAAACTTTACACTGTCTCCCTGTAACTCTTTACCTTTTCTCATTTACACCAGCAATTAGTACCCTTAGAACATTTTTGAATGATTCATAACATTCAAGAACTGCACATTTCATGTATTCATCAACACATATCCATTTCCAGATATCTGTGTCTTTAGCTTTAAATTGAGCTGCCATATCCAATGCTATTGGAATCTGCATGTTGTTAAGCAGATTTCACATTTTCATGAATAAGGAAAACTTAATTTTTTTAATAGAATCATTAATAATTAAGGGACTGAGAACCTTGCTGGCAAGTAAAAATGGTGGCCATTGTATTAGCTTCAGGCTTGGATCTAATGAATATGGAACAAGTAAAAGGTCCATTTCTCTGCATGCATGTCACTAACATGATATTAATTGCATGGAAGATGTATATGGACTTTGAAAAGTATATGCATGACATGCATAAGAACATTTTTTACAAAGCAATATATAAAATCATTAATAATTAAGGGATTGAGAACCTTGCTGGCAAGTAAAAATGGCGGCCATTGTATTAGCTTCAGGGTTGGATCTGATGAATATGGAACAAGTAAAAGGTCCATTTCTTTGCATGCATGTCAATAACATGATATTAATTGCATGGAAGATGTATATGGACTTTGAAAAGTATATGCATGACATGCATAAGAACATTTTTTACAAGGCAATATATAAAAATTATATATTGTTATCTATTATCCAATATTCAAATTTTATTGCCTGTTGCTTATGAGGTATTCCTCACAAAAACTAGAAATAACTTCATTCCACAGTTGTGCAAACTTGGCAGCTTCTGTCCTCCTACTTGGAGAAACCTAAATGGCCATGGTGGATACATAAGATTACAATCAATTTTGTATAAAATGTTGTCGTAAGACAATATTTTGATAAAGTTAAATGTGATTTTCTATGGAAGCAATGTAGGGGAAGTGTGAGATTTTGATTAACCTCTTCAAAGTGATAAGCAAGAGAAAATCCTTTAAGTAGTGGCTTTTCAGATGGCACTAAATTAGTATTGAAAGCACCAAGTAAAGACTGAAATCTTGATCTCAACATACTCAGAGTCTGAATCTGTGGTCAAAAGATAAACAAGAGATGTACATTGATATGCTTCTATAAAGCCCAGAAACTTAACTGATATTTTCTTGCTGAAAATTCCAAATAAAAATTATTTATTCGTCATCACAAGTTGAATATTCTTCCATAGGATTGTAACAAGAATAGGTGTTAAATTGTCAATAGGCAAAGAAGATAACAATAACAAAATATGTTTCCAAAGATACCAAGATGGATAGATGCTGAATGGATTGTAAAGGCATGATGTTACAGAGCTAGTTGTTGGTTAGACCAAGGAGGTTACTTTCAAGACATGGGCCATGCAGAGGAGGGCCTCTTTCAGGAAGATAGTGTTAGGATTCTGGCCAAAGTGATCTAGTCCAAGGATTGAAAATATTCTAAAATAAATGAGGACTAAAAGAGGTACATGGTCCAGGGCCTAGTGCTGCCAACAAGATCAAAAGGATTCCTACAAAGATCAGAGAAGAATCCAAAATACATTATTAGCTCAAACTGTTCTGCAGAAAAGGCTCTTTCTTATGCAAATATGCATTAATTTGTAACGGACAAATAGTTGTGGCCCCAAAGGTTCAAATTAGGCAAGGCAAAGAGATATGGAGGTTGGATCACACATTTTTGGAAGGTTGTAATGAAAAAATGAGAGTTCCTAAAGGATTAAAAGAAGATGAGTCTTTGCTTTTCAGGTGCACCGCCTTATAATTTTTTTCTTTAACACTGCCTGAGGTTCAAAGTTTTACGAATCCCATATTTCATTATTTTGTAGTCCTGATACCTTAAAAGAGTTCAAGAAATGCCATCTTGGATTTTAGTTCTGCAAGCAGCATTGGTACATGGATGGTTCACGATGTAGTAAACCCTCCATTTCTTGCCTGCAATACAAAATGGAAGTTTTATGGAACTTCTAATCAAAATGTTGAAAAGGTTTCATCAGACTGAAAAAATGAATGGCACTCTCTCTTAATATTTTCCAATGTATTAGAAGAAACATCTATAAAAGTTGATCATGCATAAGGTTCCTCTAGAATGTAAAGAAGGGAAACATTCTCTCTGGAGTTGTAAGATGTATAATAATTTTTGCTCAAGTGGATTCATCTATGTTAACAATAAGCCTACCAAGTAGCACTTTGCTTGGATGAATACTTTATATGCAGGGGGGATTATTTGTTCGTAGTTCTGGCACTATGGTGACTATTCTGTCTACAAGAGAAGGCCAGACAACCTTAGTTTTTGACCGATCAAAGATCCTCTCTAGTATGCTCCTTTGTATGACATGTTTTTATATTGTAGTGAAGCACAGGGGGCACTTTTCTTTCTCTCAAGTTTCTTACTTTGTTTGATTTCGGTTGTGTCATCATTTCTAGTTTAGTAGTGGTACATCTAGTGAAGGCATGTCCACTAGTGGCACAATTATCATGTGGAACAAGTCTTACATGGTCTGAAATCCAAGATATAGACTGGGATATTAAAAAAAGTCTTCAATTATTTCCAAGGAACACAATGGACAGAAAATCATTACAGAGGTAAGGGCCTTGTTTCCTCATTTTACTAGACATTCTATGATTTCATAAGATATTCATTTATGTTGAGATTTCTGCATCCCAGGCAAAGTCTGCATTGCTAGCTGGATTTTAACAAGAGAAATCCTAGAGATGGGCATGCTCTGCCCAAGGTCTACATGAATGGACACAGATAAAAAATTACAGAAAGATCAGCTAGTACAGATCCAACAAGGTATTGGTGGCATTTTACTTAAACTAGTCATACGTAGATATTGATTGCTTTCGTGCACTTGCTCTTCATTATGTACCCAATGTGAATTTTCCAAACCTTAAGAGACTAACTGTCCTTATGTTCTCAACTAAACAAAGTTGTTATTTAATTGCATAAATTAAATTATTCACCTAGCATGAATTACACATATTGCTGGAAAATAAACAATAGAAGCATTGTTGGAATCTAATCCTTCATGGTAGGTGAAGGCGAACAATTACCTTCAGAAGTCCAAGAGACGCATTGGGAATTTGGAACCCAAGAGCCATCTCATTGTATTAATGTGCAAAACCATTAATGAGAATTTGTGCTTCATACCTACTCAGTTTGTCTTTATGTTTGTGATTTATGGTGTATTTGGCTTGTCTTCATCCAATTTCTCTATCTTCCCTTGTGGGAAACCTAACTGTGGTATCGGAGCATTCCTTAGTCCCGTGGGCTGTGTTTTTATGATTTTGTAGAGATTCCTTCTGCTATCTCTATATCATGCATACTCCCCTCCAAATCCTGCGTTGAGGTATTGAATGAGTGACAGCAGTATCAACTCATTCAACTTGTGTATAAACCCTAATCCAAGATTTTTCCTCTGCCGTTAAATCTCCTACGTGGAGTTGTTGAAGAGTGTGGATATGTTTTCTTCACCTACATTTTTACCTGCATGTGGAGACTTGAAAAGCTAAGTGGAGAGATGAACACGAATCCTTGAAGAGCTGTGTGCATTATGGGACTGGTATATCATCATTATTGCTACATATTTGTATTTAATTACTCTTGAAACCATGTCTACAAAAAATTTACATACCTTGCATTTTATCAAAAGCTCAGTGATCCCCTTTCGAATGAATGGATCCCTTCGTCGATCTGTGTTCCTCTGGTGATTAGATGGGTGCATGTGACCTTCATTTTTCCTTACCTCCATTGATTTGAATTCCCCAGGTGACCTGCGTTGGTTCTCAGTCCCACAACTCTCATATGGAGCTTCCTCTCTGTGTGAAACTGTGTGACTATGACTTCTAGCCCTTGCCTACATGCTCAACAGCCTCCACTATGTAGCCAAGACCTCTGCAGTGTGCCTATGACACCCTACACATTGTAGTGATTTAGATGAAGGGTATCATAGTTCTAGGAATGAGAGAATAACTGTGTCTTACCCCTCCTCCATTGCGTCAAGCTTCATATTGAGCTATCCTCTCCATATTGTATGTGGCATTCTTGAGACAGGATTACCCATTACCTCTATGTTTTGGTGCGATGTTTCCCTTTGCTAATGACATACAAGTAGAAGTGTGCAATATTTTGTTTGTGATAGAGACGATAATGATTACAGTTGTAAGTGTATTGTTTCTGCACTTCAAACTGACCATACACATATCTCACTAGATATTGATGTGTTGCATTTCCATGGTACATTGGCCATACACAAGTTTCCCTAGGATGATACCAAGTTCCTCCTATCCATCCTAGAAATGGCTCAAAATATGTTGAAGCCCCCTTTCAAGTCCCCTTCTTTCATCTGTAAAGTTAGTCACAGCAGATCTAATGAACAAGTAAATCAATCACAATAGATGAAACTCAGAAAATATGGTGTAAACTGTGCAAAAGCATGCATCAGTGCTCTATATCCCAATAAGGGTGAAAATACAATACAATACTATCACAATGAGTGAGCAATTCGAATTAACCAAGGAGGTCATTCGAATTAACTGAATGGCATAGCTTGGCTCCAACTAGGAGTCCTCATCATCATCAGTGGTGTTCATCAATGCACAAGTAACTGTCAGACAGGTGTCAAACTAAGTCTAACTGAGTGTAATAAGTGTAACTGATCGTAAGTAGCACTAGTCTAGGGATGGAGGCTCAGTGGAGGGCGCATGAGGAGTTAACTGCACTCATAATAGGCAGTCATGTCTCATCAGAGGTCAATCGGAGTGATAATAGCAGTGCGGAGTCAGTCTAGCCTCAAATCAAGGAAAGACTAGTGGCTAACTGAAGTAAACTGGACTGGTAGGTGAGAAAGGTGCCCTTCTGCAGTGGTAGGTGAGAAGTGGGTGCATGAATGAATAGGAGGGATAAATATGAGTGGAAAGTAGTTCCCGAGTGCTGGGAGACTAGGGACTAGGTGCTGGAGGTACCATACTGATGACTGGGCAGCATGCGGGTGCATGCAATGTTGATGTATATGTAACTTCGGAATGTATTTCATCAGTATATTATATGTATATTTATTGTACCCTTATAAGAGATGTGTTATTCCTCTATAAGGAAGTGTCGTCATGTGGATTGACAAGTGTCGCAAGTGTGTGTACTTGCCGATGGGTTATTAGACCACCTTATGGGGTCGGCCCTAATTAATATATAATATAATGTGGATGTACTAAAGTAGACAAGTCGGCCCCAGTAGGTCACTGGGCAAAAAGGTGAGTATAAATAGAGATAGGAGATCTCTATTTTACTCACTCGGAAAAGTATCTATCTCTCTCTCTGCAAAGTGGCGCACTAGTGAGGAGGAGGAGGATCATCTGCTAGGAGACTATCTCTGTATTATTTGGTTGTATTTTGGTTGAGCCATTGCTCTCTCTATCTCTGAGGAAGTTGTGGGGTTTTTCACCTTAGGGTTTTCCCCACGGAAACTCTGTGTCTCTTGTCTCTATGCTTTTGATTCTTATGATGCTTGTGATGCTTGTCATATTATGATTGTCATGCATTGATATACTGTAGATGTTATTCTCTCAGCAAAGATCCTATAGTATTGTGATTTAATACTGAAAATTTAACATGGTATCAGAGCCTAACTGAGAAGAAGACATTTTGCAGTGACGGAAGCTTGTATTCCTTGTTTATTGGGTTTCTCTCCACAGATTTTTGAAATTCAGTATAGTAGATTGGATCTACTCATCAAGGCGCATCTTTCTGTCCAATCAGATTTCAGTTCCGAGCATTTTCAGTTTTGGCCCTAAAAATTAGGGTTTCCACAAAAATAGGAATTTCTGGAAACTGAAGGTACAGCTGGAAGCTCCTTGCAAAAATCGAAGGTTTGAGCTTTGGATCGAGATTTTTGGCTGGGTAGATCTCCGGGAAACTCAAACCCTAATTCAGGGCTCTCCCCAGTGAACCCGGGAGGACAAAAAGGCAATTTTGAAGGACAAGACTTTGCTGATCTCAAATTCTAAATGTACTAGGCTGATCAGCTCTCCAAGGCGCATCTTTCTATCCTTTCGGAATTTTGAAATTCACATTTTGAATTTTTAGGGTTTCTCTGACAAACCCTAATCCGGGACCAGATCCAGTTTTCAACACTTCAAGAGGTAAGTTCTAAATCTTTTCTATTTCCATTTGAAGTACTCTTAAAGATGTCTCTTCACACCAAGCTTGAGGATAAGCTTGAAGGGGCTGATAACTTCCGAGCCTGGAAGTATAGGATTGGGCTAATCCTGGAAGAGAATGAGTTGGACTCATATGTGAAAGAAGACATCCTTATCCCAGAGGATGAAGAGGCCAAGGTATTGCACAAGAAGAACTTGGTCAAGGCAAAGAGAATCATTGCTGATTCTATCAAAGACCATCTCATACCCCATGTGTCTTCTCTCAAGACACCCAAAGAGATGTTTGAATCTTTGACCAAGCTATTTGAAGGAAAGAACATAAATCGGAAGATGACCCTGCGGAACCAATTGAAAGCAGTAAAGTTTCAGAATGGGGAAACCATTCAATCCTACTTTTCAAGGGTCTCTCAGATCAAGGAACAATTAGAAGCAGTAGATGAAATAGTGGAGAATGGTGAAGTGGTGATGACCACTCTAAATGGCCTACCCAGGTCATGGGATTCCTTTATTCAAGGAATTTGTGCAAGGAAGAAGTTGATCTCCTTCAGTAGACTTCGGGAAGAATGTTCTCAAGAAGAAGCTAGACTTATAGCTCGTGAGGAAAAGATGGGAGGTGAAGATCAAGCTCTTGCAGCTCACACCAAAAGAAGCAAAACCAAGAAGGATCACCCTCACCCCAAAAGATTTCATCAAAAGAATAAGAAGGACCTAAGATGCTTCACATGCAATGAGAAGGGTCACTTTGCTTCAGATTGTCCCAAGAACAAAAGGGATAATAAGAACAACTCCAGTGAGAAAAAGAAGGGCAGCAAAAGAAGGTTTCATGCTCATGCTGCCGAAGATGATGAACCTCCAAAGAAGAAGGCTAGGGCAGAAAGTGATAGTGATGATGACTCATCAAGTGAAGAAGAGTATGTTCTGATCTCTGCTCTTACAGGTACCATCTCCCATGGATGTAATGATTGGTTAATTGATAGTGGGGCCTCCAAACACATGACTGGGTTCAAGGAATCTTTTGTGAATCTTTCTGAACATGAATCACCCCATAAAGTGAAACTTGGGGATGATTATCAATACCCAATCAAAGGAAGTGGTGAAGCCTCCTACAATCTAGATTCTGGAAAATCATTGAAGATGAAAGAAGTACTTTATGTACCTGGGCTCAAGAAGAACTTACTCTCCATTTCTGCATTAGATGCAAAAGGTATGAGGGTTGCATTTGTGGATGGCCAAGTCCTAATGTGGCCAAAGGGAAAGACCATAGATGATGCAGTAGTGATTGGAAAGCAAGAGGGAGGTTTGTACAATTTGAAGGGACAACCTGAACATGCCATGGTGACATAAATACAAAGATTCATCCATAGTCATGGATCACATAGAGGTATGTATAATTTGTTTTTGCAAAAGTTAACTAATGAGTCATGCAGGTCATTGAAGAGAACAAGAACACATTGCTAGACATAACTAGCAAATATGGTGACCAGGTATGTGTTTCTTATATCATAGGATCTATCATATAAGTATGCATGGCATGATTGATGATGATTGTTCATAAAGTCATAAGTTTGAATAATCATGGGCATATGCATCTTACCTTAATTAATAATATGACTAACCAGAAGAGTCATAGGTTTGAGTAATTATAGGTTTATACATGTTATGTTTCTTATGATATGACTAACCATAAGAGTCCTATATATAAACCTTGAATGCTAATGCTTATTATTTCTGTTTGAAATGATCATGACTATACATACTTGAGATTATTGTGTTTTAATGAATGATACTAATAAGCATGCATAGGGACCAAGGATGAATATGAGTTCAAGAACAGGTAATCCAGGAAGCAAAGATCAAGAGGGAGCACACTCCAGTGGTTTCTGCAAGGGTGCAGATATTCAGAGGGAGTTGTCCATATCTCTACATTCCACAACAAGAAGGTTTAGAAGGACTCCAGCAGCTCCTGCAAGGAAGAAAAGACTCAGAGGGAGTCCACCCAACAAACAAACAAAGATAAGTATTTTAATTATCTTGCATATTTGTTTGCTTAAATAAAATTGTTCAATGATGTATATGCTCATGTTCCTAGACTTAGGATATGTATTGTGCATATTAGAATGATTGAATTAATGAACAGTATACTACTAATATGCATGTGTTGGGTAAGTGGCCTATGGCACTGTACAACATTCCATTGCTACTTATCTAGAATGAAACCTCTTTGCTGACATGTTGGGAGTTGTGCACACTCTTAACAATGTTCTGGTAGAGATTGGAAGGCATCTAGAAAGTTACGGGATATGGATAAATGTTGTATTGAAGCATTGGCTAAAGATAATTGCATGACTGTATGACATATTTCTTTATGTGTAAGAATTTGTTCTGAAAACTATGGGATGTTTTTCTAATCATGCAATTTAACTTGTTGTGTAGGAAAGATCATATGCCATCTCCTACAAAAGGACTACAACATTTGTTCCAGCAACAAAGATATTTATTAAAGATATTGAAGTTCCCAGGATCTGGGATGAAGAAATAGAATGCCATGATCCGTCGATCATGAAGAATGATGTATGGGATGTAATCCCAAGACGTGAAGGGAAGTTTGTTATGACTTCCAAATGGAACTATCAAATAAAGCATATTGCAGATGACAGCATTGAGAAATATAAAAGTGATGAAATAGAAGATACACCAGATGGATTTCAAGACAGCATGGTGTAGTCAGATATGTGTGCAGAACTTGGTATGGTAGGATAGACAGCTTTCTATCCAGTTTGGGTTTTACCAAGAGTAAAGCGGATTCCAACCTTTACTACAAGGTTGAGGAAGGAAATCCAGTGATACTACTTTTGTATGCAGATAACCTGTTCGTTACAGGTGAAAATAGTTTGATTTCCGACATGCAGCGGAAGCTTACTACCGAGTTCGAGATGAAGAACTTGGAAATGATCCACTATTTGTTTTTGGCATGGAGGTGTGGCAGAGTGCAGAAGGAATCTTCATTGGACAAGGGAAGTATGCAGTAGATATCCTGAAGAGATTCGGGATGATGGATTGCAAGGCCATGGCCACACCTATGGCATCGAATCTGAAGCTTCTATGTGATGCTTCATCTGAGACGGTTGATATCACTATGTATCATCAGATGATTGGGTCCTTGATGTACCTGACAAACACGAGACCAGACATTTGCTTTGCTGTGAACACATTGAGCCAGTTCCTGACGGATCTGAGAAGTGTTCACCTGGTTACTGTAAAGTATGTTCTGAGGTACCTGAAGGGTACAGTGCATTATGGGCTCAGGTATGAGGCGAATCAAAGGTAAACCTGCAGGGTTTTGTTGATTCAGATTGGGCTGGCAGTGCTGCAGATAGGAAGAGCACATCTGGGTGTTGCTTCAGTATGGGATCAGGTGTGATCTCTTGGTTTAGCAGGAAGCAGTCCTGCATAGCACTGAGTATAGCTGAGGCTGAGTATGTTGCAGCCTGTTCAGCTAGTTGTGAGGCAGTATGGCTACGGAAGCTACTGTCTGAGTTATTTGATCTCCCGTTGGAGGCTACTGGTATCTTCTGTGATAACCAGAGTTGTGTGAAGCTTTCCGAGAACCCAGTGTTTCATGACAGGTCGGAACACATAGAGATCAAATATCACTATATCAGGGATATGGTGCAGAGAGGAGCTGTGAAGCTCCTGTATATTGCGACGGACGAGCAGATTGCAGATGTGCTGACGAAGCCACTAGCCAGGGTGAAGTTCGAGTACTTCAGAGAGAGGCTTGGCGTTATTCAGATCAAGGACACTTCGAGGAAGAAGTGACGGACACATTTGCTGAAGCCATTCCAAGCATGCTGGAAGGAGGATCCTTCACATGGCTGTGGATGTAAGCGCTGGATGATGAGCATTAGGATGATGTTCTAGTTTCTGCTGGATATGATCAGTTGGATCATTTTATGTATGTATGTACGCATCATGTTGGATGCAGGATATGATCAGTTGGATCATTTTATGTATGTATGTACGCATCATGTTGGATGCTGGATATGATCAGTTGGATCATGTGTATGTATTGTTTATGCATCATGTTGGATGCTTGGACCATGTATCTGTATATGTATCAGGTGGATACATTGTATGATCAGGTGGATCATGTATGGTGATATGTATCATGTATTTGTATTTGTATCAGGTGGATACATTGATGATCAGGAGGATCATGTATGATGATATGTATCAGGTAGATACTTGGTATGCATCAGGTAGATGCATTGATGATCAGGAGGATCATGTATGATGATATGTATCAGGTAGATACTTGGTATGCATCAGGTAGATGCATTGATGATCAGGAGGATCATGTATGATGATATGTATCATATATTTGTATCAGGTGGATACATTGATGATCAGGAGGATCATGTATGATACTTGGTATGCATCAGGAAGATGCATTGATGATCAGGTAGATCATGCAGCAGGATGTTGCAGTGATGATCAGGATGATCATAGATGACGAGCTTCAGGATGTTGCTCCAGACAACATGCAGTAGGATGTTGCAGTGATGATCAGGATGATCATAGATGACGAGCTTCAGGATGTTGCTCCAGATGACATGCAGCAGGATGTTGCATTGATGATCAGGACGATCATGGATGACGAGCTTCAGGATGTTGCTCCAGATGACTTGCAGCAGGACGTTGCAGTGATTATGATCAGGACGATCATGAGTACATCAGGATGATGTATGGTGAGTATCAGGTTGATACTCTGTGGCCGTGGATCAGGTTGTGCAGATGAGCATGTCTGGGAGATCCTATAGGTCGGAGTTGTGTACCCGTAACAGCCTGGGATGCTCTGTCGAGACATTGCTCTGGGAGGACATGTAATTTGTGCCCTGGGAGATCTCAGGTCGGAGTTGTGTACCCGTAACATCCTGAGATGCTCTTGCGAGGTTTTGTCCTATGGCATGTAATTTGGGCCCTGGGAGATTTCAGGTCGGAGTTGTGTACCCATAACATCCTGAGATGCTCTTGCGAGGTTTTGCCATGACCACATGTAATTTGTGCCCTAGGAGATCTCAGGTCGGATTTGTGTACCCGTAACATCCTGAGATGCTCTTGCTAGGTTTTGTGGTGGACCACATGTAATTTGTGCCCTAGGAGATCTCAGGTCGGAGTTGTGTACCCGTAACATC
The DNA here is from genome assembly GCA_027924585.1 of Larix kaempferi. Taxonomy (NCBI): domain Eukaryota; kingdom Viridiplantae; phylum Streptophyta; class Pinopsida; order Pinales; family Pinaceae; genus Larix; species Larix kaempferi. Next base: position 1,426,507 of record BSBM01000936.1, read on the forward strand.
CTGAGATGCTCTTGCTAGGTTTTGTGGTGGACCACATGTAATTTGTGCCCTGGGAGATCTTAGGTCGGAGTTGTGTACCCGTAACATCCTAAGATGCTCTTTCGAGGTTTTGTGGTGGGGTCACATGTAATAGCGCCCTGGGAGATCCTACAGGTTGGAGTTGTGTACCCGTAATATCCTGGGATGCTCTTTCGAGGTTTTGTGACGCACGTAAAAGTCCTGAGGATTCCACAGTATGGCCAGTGATGACGAAGACCTGCAGGTGGTGGGCCTACATCCAGTATGAAAAAGGACTGGCTCTGTAGAACTTCCTATGACGAGTAGAGACAGAGATTGGACGAGATAGCAGCAGTAGTGACGATGACGATGACGATGCATCGATGACGATGATCCAGAGAAGAAGACTTGTCTAGCAAATCTGTGTCGAGAAATACCTTCCTTGTTAAGAGGGAGTGTTGATGTATATGTAACTTCGGAATGTATTTCATCAGTATATTATATGTATATTTATTGTACCCTTATAAGAGATGTGTTATTCCTCTATAAGGAAGTGTCGTCATGTGGATTGACAAGTGTCGCAAGTGTGTGTACTTGCCGATGGGTTATTAGACCACCTTATGGGGTCGGCCCTAATTAATATATAATATAATGTGGATGTACTAAAGTAGACAAGTCGGCCCCAGTAGGTCACTGGGCAAAAAGGTGAGTATAAATAGAGATAGGAGATCTCTATTTTACTCACTCGGAAAAGTATCTATCTCTCTCTCTGCAAAGTGGCGCACTAGTGAGGAGGAGGAGGATCATCTGCTAGGAGACTATCTCTGTATTATTTGGTTGTATTTTGGTTGAGCCATTGCTCTCTCTATCTCTGAGGAAGTTGTGGGGTTTTTCACCTTAGGGTTTTCCCCACGGAAACTCTGTGTCTCTTGTCTCTATGCTTTTGATTCTTATGATGCTTGTGATGCTTGTCATATTATGATTGTCATGCATTGATATACTGTAGATGTTATTCTCTCAGCAAAGATCCTATAGTATTGTGATTTAATACTGAAAATTTAACATGCAATGCATGCATGCATGCAAAGTACAAAAGTGAATGATGAGATATCCTAACACCCCCCCTCAAGCTATACTATGATGTAAAAAAATAAAATGTAGGGCCTTGGTTACTGAGACCAAAGGTCACCCCAATACAATAATCCAAAAAATGCTGAAAATAAGCTAAGTGAGGAAAGAGGGAAAACCCAGTGGGAAGAAAGCCCCCCCTCAAGCTAAACATAAAAATGGATCTAATATGTCTCCACCATGATGAAACTCACCCCCAACAGTGAACGAAGGGAAGAGAACTTCTTCTCAGTGAAGCTCTTGGTGAAGATGTCTGCAATTTGCTCATCGGTAGGGCAATATTGTAGAATGATGGTGCGATCATGCACCAACTCTTGAATGTAGTGCATATGAATCTCAATGTGTTTGGTCCTCTGCCGTTGAACTGGATTGGTGGAGATCTTAATATCACTTTGATTGTGATATTAAACTCAAACTCGAAAAGAATACCCTACAACCAAACTGCATGAATGCAGGCATTGACTGCCTCTCGATACTCTCCCTCTGCTGAAGAAAGTGCAATGGCTGCTTGCTTTTTGCTTGACCAGCAACTAGGCCCATGTCCAATCATGAAAACATATCTAGAAGTGGACTTCCAATCTATGCTATCACCTGCCCAATCTGAATCAGTAAAACCAATGAAATCTAGCTTAGAATCTACAGTGACAAAATCTTTCATACCTTGCACATACTGCAAGATCCGCTTGGTTGTGTCAAGTCCCCTCCCATTAGATTGAGCCAGGGAGAGAACATGACACTAAATCCAGGCATATAGCCCCATATCCATTAAGTAAAACTCATTGATTATAAAAGACATGTACATATGCATATAGTAATTAAACACAGCGGAATTAAGATCATCTACATATCTAACATACATTCAAATATTTTCATGACAGACATTAAATAAATACATTGCAGAATTTAAACACAAGAGAGTACTTATCGTAAAACAAAGTAGTCCCGAGCAACTAGCTATGCAACTGCAACATTCCACCCAACCATAGGCCAGTTGTGCTTATCAATCTCTTGATACAACTGCCAGCCCCAAGCTAGGCATGATTTCTACAAGGAAAAAGGGAACATCAGACTCACACATAGCCAAAATACACCAAAATTAGCCAAGCCAATCCATAGTTGGGTTTATCAGGCTGCTAAGAAATGGAAAGGAAGAATTGCTAAGCTAGTGAGCTCAACCACAGAGATATGGATACCTCTACAAGATCTATCTAGCTTGGCACCCACAATACCTACACACCCCACTCAAGGAAATATTCCCTTCACCAATACACAATCCCTCAGGCCATAGAAGAGTAGCCAGCCCTTTTGATCTTTCTGAGAGGTTACTCCCCTCACTAGGTTTATCAAGCCAATTATGTTCACTTCCACTCCAAATTTCTTGCTCACAGGTTCAAACCAAAACAGGGATGCACAAAATAGAAAAATCACAAGTGCTGGGCATGTAGAAAAACATTTCTACAGTGGGATGCCCAAAATGGGGTTTTCATTAGCTTTAGAAAAATGTGGGAAACCCAAAAATGAAAATGGAAGATGGGGAACAACCCTGGGAAGCCAAATCCGTTTTTAGAAAAAATGTCCATGGACATTCTGGGGCAAAAATACCTCCATAACAGCCCCAAATCGTGGTCCTCCTCTCCCAGTCATTGTGTAACACAAAAACGAGCTCCCAGCCATGGAAAAATGCAGGAAAAAATGGTGAAAAGCGTGATGGGGAAATCCCAGCTAGCTCAGACTGCGTGAGAGGGCAAAGGCCATGGGTGAAAGATGTCTTTTGGCACCATTTCATGGGTGTTTTCTTGCCCAAGAAGCGAAAATACGAATTCCCTGGTTGATGGCTTTCCCATGCACGAAATTGACTACCATACCTCTTCATTCCCAAGGCATTAACTACCTCAACCAACTCTTGGAAGAATTAAATGATTGGGTGCATAAGCCAAAATGGGTAGTTGAGGGTTTATGGGTTTTCTCATTGACACATGGATTAACACCATTTGCTCAAGGGTTTGAATAATTTCCCTCCCTATTCCTTATGAAATCATGCCCCCATCTCTTTGTTGCATTGCATAGCTAGTTGTGGGTATTTCATTAAAATTCGTATTTACATGATGTCTGAATTTACATTGTGCCTGTCTAGCACAAAAACCATATGCATCTATTTTAAATTTCGATACATAAAACCCTAAATCGATGGCGGAGCCTTGGCCTTGAGCTCCTCACCATGATTAAATAACGATATTTACATCATTTACAATTTTAATGCAATAGGGTCAAAATTGGGATATTGCATTCCCATCCCCCTTACATTAGCACTGTCCTCAGTGCTCATCAAAATTGAACAAAAATGGATATGCCACTCTCATGGCATCCTCCAACTCCCATGTAACCTCATCGGGACCGTAGTGCTTCCATTGCACCTTTACATGTCCAATGGCTCGATTCCGGAGCAATGTTACCTTCTTGTCTAGGATGTGCAATGGATCGGTTTGGAACTCTCCCTCGGGTTCCACCTGGATTACATCCCAATTAATCACATGGTTAGGATCATGTACATATTTCTTAAGCAAAGAGACATGAAAAACATTATGAGCTCTAGTGCTAGCAGGAAATGTATGTCTATATGCAACTGGCCCCATTCTTTCAAGCACTTCAAATGGCCCACAATATCTAGGTGATAGCTTGGCACAAACCCCAAGATTCAAGGAACTCTTCCTTGGCCTCACTCTAAGATACACATGATCCCCAACAATGAATTCCCTATGCACTCTAAGCTTATCTGCATAGCTTTTCTGTCTATCCTGGGCTGCTTTTAAATTCTGCCTGATCTTTGCAACCTCTTGTTCCATTTTCTCAAGCAATTCCGGCCCAAGTACAATTCTGTTCACTGGATTATCCCAAGTCACTGGTGTCCTACACCTTCTGCCATACAAAGCCTCATATGGACTTATTCCCAATGATGCTTGTTTCCCATTGTTATATGCAAACTCTACAAAGTGTAGATAATCCTCCCACTTGGATGGTTTGTCCATAACATACATGCGAAGTATGTCTTCCAGCACCTGATTTACTCTTTCTGTTTGCCCATCTATTTGAGGATGGTACGCGGTACTAAAGTTCAAATGTGTACCTAAATCTGCAAAGAGACCCTTCCAAAAATTGGAAGTGAACTTGGTATCCCTATCAGAAATTATTGCCTTAGGCAATCCATGTAATCGGAAAATTTTCTTCATGAAAATATTTGCAATGGCATCGGCTTTATGTGTGGACTTAACCGGTATAAAATGTGTTTCCTTTGTTAACTTTTCCACCACCACCATGATGGAAGCATGTTGTCTCACCGTCATTGGCAAACCTGTAATAAAATCCATGGAAATTACTTCTCACTTCCATTCTGGAATTGGCAATGGATGCAATAAACCTGCTGGGTGTTGGTGTTCAACCTTCACTTGTTGACATTTCATGCACCTAGAAATGTATTCAACAATGTCCTTCTTCATCCCCGGCCTAAAATAATGTTTTCTTGCTGTAGCAATTGTTTTCTGATATCCTGGGTGATCGGAGTATGGAGCTTTATGGATTTCATCCATAACAATCCTCCTCAAATTTGCCACATTTGGAATATAGGATCTATTCTTATAAGTAAGAAGTCCATCTCCTTCCAAATGATATCCTTCATACTTCTTTTCAAGGTCTTGTTGCTGCAATTTGTCCTTTATTTGCACATACACTTCATCCTCAACCATATGGTTAACAATCTCCCGCCTCAAATCTAGTTGGCAAGTGCTAGGTACTGCCACATGCATTTCATGTACTTTCCTACTGAATGCATCAGCCACCTTGTTTTCTTTCCCTTTTATGTGTTTGATTTCAAAATCAAATTCACACAAAAATTCCAACCATCTAGCTTGCCTAGCATTCAAATTTGGCTGATCAAATAAGTATTTCAGACCACAATGGTCTGTCCTTAGCTCAAATTTCCTGCCCATTAAGTAATGCCTCCACATCTTTAAAGCATGTACTATGGCTGCAAGTTATAAATCATGAGTAGCATAGTTTTTCTCATGCTCCTTCAACTTTCTTGACTCATAGCATACCACGTGGTTGTCTTGCATAAGAACTCCTCCAAGTCCTTGGTTGCATGCATCGGTACACACCACAAAGTCTTTTTTTGGGTCTGCAATTTTCAAAATTGGTGCACTCGTAAGAAGATTCTTCAACGGTTGGAAACTTTCCTCATATCTTGGTGACCATTCAAACTTTATCCCCTTCTTTAGCAAAGAAGTGATCGGGTTTGCGACCTTGGAGAATCCTTCAATGAACCTCCGGTAGTAACCAGCAAGGCCCATAAAATATCTCACATCTGTTACATTTCTTGGAGTTGGCCAATTCATAATGGCTTCAATCTTCTCAGGGTCCATAGATATTCCTTCGTCTGAGATAATGTGACCCAAATAATGAATTCTATCTTTATAAAAGTCACATTTGCTCAAATTTGCATACAGCTTATGCTCCCTTACCAATTGCAATGTCATTCTCAAATGTTCTTCATGCTCTTCTTCATTCTTAGAATAGATAAGAATGTCGTCTAGAAATACAAGAACGAACTTCTCCAAATACTTGCTAAAAACACTATTCATGAGACACATGAATGTAGCTGGTGCATTTGTGAGACCAAATGGTACCACCACAAACTCATAGTGTCCATACCTCGTTCTAAAGGTTGTCTTATGAATATCTTCCTCTTTGATTCTTACCTAATGGTAACCTGACCTTAAGTCAATCTTTGAAAATACTTTTGCTCCTCTCATTGATCAAAAAGGTCATCAATTCCGAGCAACGGGTATTTGTTCTTCACGGTAACTTTGTTCAACTTCCTGTAGTCAATACATAACATGAGTGTTCCATCTTTCTTTTTCACAAATAGAACAGGTGCTCCCCACGGGGACACACTTGGCCCGATATATTTCTTTTCCAACAACTCTTGTAATTGCATTTTCAATTCTAGCAATTCCGGTGTACTCATCCTGTACGGTGTCTTGGACACTGGTGTTGCTCCTGTCACAAGTTCAATTGTAAAATCAATGTCTCTCTTTGGAGGTAGTCCCGGAATCTCATCGGGAAAAACATCCCTGAATTCCTGCAATATGTGATAGTCCTCCAACTTAAGAGTTTCATTCTCTGTTGCCTCCAAAACATGGATTGCATACAATTGACAACCTTTCCTACAGAACTTCTTCAACTACATGGCTGAAACCTATCTAACAAAAGTCACCTTTGGAATGCCTCTTACAGCCCTTGGGTTTCCTTTTTCGTCCATGCATTCAAAAGTTTTATTGTAGCAATCAAATTTAACCCTGTGTGCTTCTAACCAATCCATTCCAATGAGAATATCATAGGAACCCAGTGGAAAAAAATTCAGATTTGCATAAGTGAATAGCCTGTCCATCTCTAATAGACATTTCTCTACAATTTCACTAACCTTTCTCTTTGTTCTAGTGGCTAGTTGAACTAACCAAGATTTACTATGCTTTAATTTCTTAAAAGAAAAAATCTCAACAATTTTAAGAGTGACATAACTGTGACTAGATCCAGGATCAATCAAAATAGAAACAGATTGCTCAGCAATCTTACCTTCAGCTTCAACCACAGTTTATTGATGATCTATCTGGCAGTCATCTAGTGTTGCATAGATTCTAGGGATTGTCCTCGCCACTTGACCCACAGTTTCAGCTCCTTGGATGTTGTGAACTTGATTTGCATTCCCATTTCGGTGTGGACAGTTCCTAAGCATGTGGTCTCCTCCACAACCCCAACATTGAAATGGTTCTCTTGGCTCCTTTGGATCTCTTGGCTTGTCTCCCATCATCCTAGTTGGCTTAGTCACAACCTGTGATGGTTGCCTTTACTGATTTCTGATATGTGGAAGTTTGAAACCTTTCTTCCTTTGGTCAAACTTCTCATTCTTCTTGTCCTTCCACGCCTTATGGAAATCGGGTTTGCTTTTGTTTTGACCATAGCAATACTTGGTCTTCCTTATTGTCTCCTCTAGAGTTCGAGACTCATCAAATTCAATCCTAGCTTTATATGACTGAGGTATCCCACTTAGAAAATGCTGAATTTTCACCTTATCATCTCGAATATACCTGACATACCTCAGCAGCTCCAAGAACTTGTTTGCATACTCTTCCATGGTCAATTGTCCCAATTTCAGCCCATGGAACTCTTTGATCTTGTCATCATAGTACCTATCAGAGAGGTACTTCTGCTTGAAGTATTTCTTGAACTGCTTCCACAAAATATTTCTTTCATTGATCTTCCTCACTTGCCTAATGTGTTCCCACCATATAGATGCTCTTCCATTCAAGTTCAAGATGGCGACCCTTGCCTTCATATTTCCAGAGTATTCTTGGACTTGGAAATAATTTCTCATCCCAAGAAGCCAAGATTCAGCTTCTTGACCAGACTTTACCTCTCCATCAAAGGTAGGAGGTTTTGCCTTCTTAAATTCTCCATGTGAATTGTTCTTGTGATGCCTCTTCCTCTTACTCCTGCGAGATGAAGAGCTTGAACCTTCAATGGATCCTTCAGAGTCAGATGATCCACTAGAAGAGATTTCTGGAGTATATGTTCTGTCTCTAGAAACTCTTCTTGAGCTATTGGTCCTTTTGCAGGAATTCCTCCTTGAATTACTCCGACTCCCTTCTAGATTTTTCGACTGATGTCCAGGATTAATTTTCCTATGGATATCTGTCAAACTCTGCAACATGGCTGCATTTAACTGATTTTGTTCTTCCTGAGCTTTAATCATCCTTTAGTTATCTTCTCTACATCTTTGCAACTCCACCCTTAAGCTCCTCATGGTGGCTTCAATATCTGGGGGAGTCTCTCGATTTCTTCTCCCATTGGATTCGGTTTCAGCATTCTCAACATGTATTTTTTCCCCCATGGCATCTGTCTCAGGCTCATAGGGATCCTATGCATCATCCATGATGTTGATATTTTTGGCCCAACCAAGACCAAAACTTTCCAACTGCACTTATCTGGAATGTTGCTTTGATGTGACTATTATTCTACAAAATATGTTTATAGACACAATTGTTAGCTGCATTATAATATCATAAATTATTTGCATGTATGTGGGGAAATCCTATATTGACAATTTTGTCCAATCATAGACTTTCTCACAATCAACGACGGTCTCAGGGGAACAACAGGGGTCAAGGGGGATTGCCCCCTTGTGGCTTCCTGGCGCATAACGTTCATGGCGATTTTCCATTTTCGGCACCTGAAAATCTCAGTGAAAAGCTGTTGTATTTTCCTCGTTTGGTGGACTTATCCAATTCTCCTCTACCTATGTCACAAATATTAAGGGTAAAATGGCCACCGATGTTGCGGATCTTATCATTAAAATTGTCGTCGGTGTTGCGAATATTTAGCTTAAAAAGCGCCACTTGTGTCGCGGAATTTTAAGCTAAAATTTGCCGCCCTTGTCATGGATCTTAAGGTTATTTTTGCCACGCGCACCACGCGTGTCGTAGATTTTAACTTCAAAATTGCCGCCGACGTTCGTGGATCTTAATGTTAATTTTGCCGTGCGCGCGCATCGCAAAATTTTTCATTAACTTTGCCACCGCATCGCAGAAATTAACATTATATTCACCGCTGCGTCGCAAAATTTAACGTGAATTCCGCTGCCGCGCGTCGCAAAACTTAACCTTAATTTCGCCACCACGCGTCGCAAACTTAACGTTAATTCCATCGCCGCGCATCGCAAACTTAACGTTAATTCTGCCGTCGTGCGTCGCAAACTTAATGTTAATTCCACTGCCGCGCGTCGCAAAAATTAACGCTAAAATCGCTAACAAAGTCGCCAAAGTTAGCGCTAAACCCACCAACCGCGTCACAGAAATTAACATTAATTTCGCCACCACAGTCTTAGGCAAAATTTCAAAAACACCTAGAAAAATTCAATAATTTTCCTTTCTTTTTGTGATGATTATTGCTCAACAGGAGGTGACTTTTCCTCAGCAACTTTGCAAATTGTTCAACCTTAGCCTGTTTAGGCCCAACATGGTAACCTGTGGTGATAAGGAAGGAGTCTTCCCTGTGTAAGTTTGATCATATTTGGCCCATAGAGGCCTAATGCTATAGCCTATGGCTCTGATAACACACTATCAAGTCCCCTCCCATCAGACTGATCCAGGGAGAGAACATGACACTAAATCCAGGCATATAGCCCCATATCCATTAAGTAAAACTCATTGATTATAAAAGACATGTACATATGCATATAGTAATTAAACACAGCGGAATTAAGATCATCTACATATCTAACATACATTCAAATATTTTCATGACATACATTAAATAAATACATTGCAGAATTTAAACACAAGAGAGTACTTATCTTAAAACAAAGTAGTCCCGAGCAACCAGCTATGCAACTGCAACGTTCCACCCAACCATAGGCCAGTTGTGCTTATCAATCTCTTGATACAACTGCCACCCCCGAGCTGGGCATGATTTCTACAAGGAAAAAGGGGACGACAGACTCACACATAGCCAAAATACACCAAAATTAGCCAAGCCAATCCATAGTTGGGTTTATCAGGTTGCTAGGAAATGGAAAGGAAGAATTGCTAAGCTAGTGAGCTCAACCACAGAGCTATGGATACCTCTACAAGATCTATCTAGCTTGGCACCCACAATGCCTACACACCCCACTGAAGGAAGTATTCCCTTCACCAATACACAATCCCTCATGCCATACCTTCCATTCTAGTCCCTCGCTAGGTTTATCAAGCCAATTCTGTCCACTTCCACTCCAAATTTCTTGCTCATAGGTTCAACCCAAAATAGGGATGCATAGAACAGCAAAATCACAAGTGTTGGGCATGTAGAAAAATGTTTCTACAGTGGGATGCCCAAAATGGGGTTTTCATTAGCTTCAGAAAAACGTGGGAAACCCAAAAATGAAAATGGAAGATGGGCAACAACCCTGGGAAGACAAATCTGTTTTCAAAAAAACGTCCATGAACATTCTGGGGCAAAAACGACCTCCATAACAACTCAAAATCGTGGTCCTCCTCTCCCAGCCACCGTGTAACACAAAAACAAGCTCCCAACCATGGAAAAATGTAGGAAAAATGGTGAAAAACGTGATGGGGAAATCCCAGCTAGCTCAGACTACGTGAGAGAGCAAATTCCATGGGTGAAAGATGGCTTTGGGCACCATTTTATGGATGTTTTCTTGCCCAAGAAGCAAAAATACGAATTCCCAAGTTGATGGCTTGCCCATGCATGAAATTGGCTGCCATACCTCTTCATTCCTAAGGCATTAACTACCTCAACCAACTCTTGGAAGAAATAAATGATTGGGTGCATAAGCCAAAATGGGTAGTTCAGGGTTTATGGGTTTTCTCATTGAAACATGGATTAACACCATTGGCTCAAGGGTTTGAATAATTTCCCTCCCTATTCCTTATGAAATCATGCCCCCATCTCTTTGTTGCATTGCATAGCTAGTTGTGGTTATTTCATTAAAATTCATATTTACATGATGTCTGAATTTACATTGTGCCTATCTAGCACAAGAACCATATGCATCTATTTTAATTTCCGATACATAAAACACTAATCGATGGCGGGGCCTTAGCCTTGAGCTCCTCACCATGATTAAATAACGATATTTACATCATTTACAATTTTAATGCAATAGGGTCAAAATCGGGATATTACAAGGTGCCCGCCAATGAATCTCATGGGGATGTTGCATATACCTTGATACAACACTCACGGCATAAGATATATTAGGCCTTGAGTGTGTCAAGTAGAGAAGTGAACCAATCAACTGTCGATACATAGTGCAATCTGCAAGCAATGTAGTATTTCCCTCTTCAAGACTGATTCCTGAGAGGAATGGAAACGGAGCATCCTTACATTCTGCCATATTAAAATTTAATAGCAGGTATTTAGCATAATTTTTCTAATATAATGTGATCCCATCAAAGTTTTGAGCTATCTCCAAGCCCAAAAATTACTTAAGCAAGCCCAAATTGCTCATATCAAAAGCTAGATTTAAAGCGGTTTTCAGCTTGTTAATTGTAAGGAGAGTGCTACCAGTAATGAGAAGATCATCAACATATAAAACAACAATCAACAAATTACCTTTAACTTGCTGTAGGTACAAATTAGGATCAGATTTGCATCTTTTGAAATTCTGAGAAAGAAGGAAGGAGTCCATCTTTGCGTACCAAGCTCTCGGGGCCTGTTTCAATCCATACAAAGATTTCTTCAATCTGCAAACTAATGATGGATCTGATATGTATCCTTCTAGTTGTTTCATATATACCTCTTCATCAAGGTATCCATGTAGAAAATCACTCTTCACATCCATGTGGTGTACTTCCCAGTGCTTGGATGCGGCAATGGCCAAAACTAGGCGGATGGAATCCATCTTTGCAACTGGTGCAAAAGTCTTAGTGTAGTCCACACCTTGGACTTGGGAGAAACCTTTTTCCACCAACCTAGATTTGTATTTGCTGATAGAACCATCAGCAGAAAATTTCGTGCGGTAGATCCACTTGCATTGAACTAATTTTCTTCCAGGTGGAAGAGAAACTAGCTCCCATGTATTGTTCTTTTGAAGAGAACTGTACTCTTCATCCATGGCAGTTTGCCATCGTGGATCTCGGTGGGCATGATAGTATGATTTGGGATCTGAACCAATCATCAAATAACATTTCTCAAATAATAATGGATCAGAAAAAGAAAGAGCCATACCTGCTCTTTGATAGTCTGCTCTTGTTCTCCTTGGATCAACAGGATTTCCAATGTTTGGAGCAGGAGAATGTAGAGTGTTTTGGGCCCACTTTGGTAATTGAGGAGGATCATTATGATCTGATTCCGAACCTGATATGTCATGGTAATAAAAGTATGATATAATATTAGAGATATCAGATCCAATTCTTTCTTCATACTCACTTGAATCTTCTTCTTGTGGAGGGTGCAGATCGGCAATGTTTTCCTCAACTAGTTTCAGATCTTGCAGCGGTTCTTCAAACTTCACACTTTGCTCTATGAATACCTTTATGGATCTGATATTAATAAGTTTATATGCTTTTGATTCTTCCCCATATACTATCAGGATACATTCAATACTTTGTGGATCCAAATACTTTCTCTTATCAAAAGGAATTCTATCCCATGCAGTGGAGCCAAAAACCCTCAAATTGGACACATCCGGTTTGCAACCAAAGAATGCTTCGAAAGGTGTTTTACTTTTCACGGATGAATGTGGAAATCGGTTCTGAATATATGTAGAAACATTAATAGCTTCATCTACAGCCAAACCTTTTGACTCAAGCATGCAGGTAGCCATCTCTTTCAGTGACTGATTCTTCCTTTCTGCTACACCGTTCTACTGGGGTGTGTAGGGAACTGTATGTTGGATCTGAATTCCGCTTTTGGAACAAAGTTGCAGCAACTCAGTCTTGATATATTCTCTACCATTATCATATCTAAGAGCTTTGATCTTTCTCTCAGTGGTGGTCTCAACAGAATCCTTAAAATCCTTGAATTTTCCAAGCACTTCTGACTTCTTTTTGAGAAAAAATACCCAAGTAAAGCGGGAGAAGTCATCGATGAATGTCAGGATGTACCTCGAACCATTCATGGACATCCTGGGAAGCGGACAACTGATATCAAAATGTATGATCCCCAAAATGGTAGAATCCCTACTAGCTTTTCCGCGGTCAAACCTGTGCTCAGGGTGCTTCCCAACAATGCAACCGGGGCAAATTCCCTTTGAGGAACAGAGTTGCGGAAGACCATCAACCATGGAATTATTTTGTAACAGCAACAAATACTTGTAGTTAAGGTGTCCAAACCTTTCATGCCAAATCCTACTAACTTCGTTTTCATGAGTGAGGAGAGCGGTGGGATTTTCGAGCGGCACAAAGTGAGAAAACTCATAGTATTTTGTAGTGTGATTGCCCTTTCCGACTGCAATAAGTCTTCCACTTTTAATATCAGAAATTTCAACTTTATTAGGGCTGAATGTAACTTGCTTCGGTTCACTAGTGTGTGTCATTTGATACACAGAAAGTAGATTTGAAGCCAAGGAAGGAACATAGAGAACATTCTAGAAGCTTCCATGCTCTACATGGATGGTACCTTTACCCTTTGATGAAATTTTTGAGTCATCTCCCAAATGGATGGGGATGGAGCTGCTTGGATCAAATGAAGAAAAGGATTCAATGTTTGCAGCCATATGATTCGAGGCACCAGAATCTATCAGTAGAGTGGTGGGTTTTGAAACAGTTGCCATGAGTGCTTGACCTCTTTCATGATCATCATTTCTATCCTTCTTCCGTGCACCGTCGGGAAGACATATGTTATTCTTTTCCAAAAGGAGGGCCATTTTATCTATTGTTTTCTTCATGCATGAACTCTTAGGATGAAAGCCACGGTTGCAATATGAACATTTAGATTTTTCCTTGCCCTCTTTACCCTTCTGCTTGTTCCTTGAACCGGATGGTGCTTCCGGTTGCTTGCCTTTATCTCTTTGCTTGGTAGGCTCGAATTTGGGCTTCTCTTTCCTTTGCTTTCCTTTACCATTCAAATTATTGGATCCTTGAGCAAAGAGGAAAAAATATTTGGAGTTTATGGACCCCATTTGAATCAGCTTATCATGCTCTTTTGTGACGGACTCAATGAAGGCATTCAAGGTAGGCATCTTCCAATTCGGGGTAGTTAGCCGACCAGAATTGAAAGTAGAAACAAATACCGAATAATCTTTCCCAAGATTTGTGAGAATGGAGAGGATCAATTGCTTATCCTCTTTCACAACAGCACTATTCTTCAACTACAATGACAAGTGCTTGAATCTTGTGAAAAACTCATTGATGGTCTCGAAATTCTCAGGACTAAGGGAAATCAATTCATTTTCTAATTGAAAATCCCTAAGCTAGTCCTACTTGCCAAAGAGATTGTCAAGTTGCTCCCATACTTCTTTTGGTGTTCAATCCGCTGAGATGGAAATGAAGATCCTTGGAAATAGAGAGGCAAAGGAGACCATAAGCTTCATCAAGCTTATTGTAGTGTTTGGTTCTTTCCGACAATGTGCTTGGCTCTAATTCGAGGCCAACAGTGACTCTATAGAACCCTTTTGAGCGCAATATAATCTCCATATCATCTTTCCATTCAAAATAATTGAAAGGAGTAAGAACTGGATTGGAAGAAGATTATTCCATCACAAATAGCGAGTGCACTTGATGTAGAAGAACTTGTCAAACACAAGAGAGCGAATGCAATTGATGGAGATGATTAACCTGCAAATCACAATCAAAACAAGAACAGTAAGGTCGAACAATCCACCCTTTTAGAGTTGCATCACACCTGGGATTGGAGATCAAGAAAGTTGAATGGGTCCAATGTATCAAATCCAAGAATTATGTGGAAAACTCAAGCTTATGGAGTGTATTGGAGTGTATTTTTCTACTTTCCATGCACATGAGATCTTTCATGCCAAAACTTCAGTAATTTTGAGCAAATTCACTCAAATCTTCTTGTACAACACTTGTAGAAAAGAGATCTTGTCCCTGCAATGGCGCTGATACCATGTAAAATTAGTCACAGCAAATCTAATGAACAAGTAAATCAATCACAATAGATGAAACTCAGAAAATATGGTGTAAACTGTGCAAAAGCATGCATCAGTGCTCTATATCCCAATAAGGGTGAAAATGCAATACAATACTGTCACAATGAGTGATCAATTCGAATTAATTGAATGGAATAGCTTGGATCCAACTAGGAGTCCTCATCATCATCAGTGGTGGTCATCAATGCACAAGTAACTGTCAGACGGGTGTCAAACTGAGTCTAACTGAGTGTAATAAGTGTAACCGATGGTAAGTGGCACTAATCTAGGGATGGAGGCTCATTGGAGGGTGCATGAGGAGTTAATTGCACTCAGAATAGGTAGTCATGTCTCATCGGAGGTCAATCGGAGTGAGAACAGCAGTGAGGAGTCAGTCTAGCCTCAAATCAAGGAAAGATTGGTGGCTAACTGGACTGGTAGGTGATAAAGGCGCCCTTTTGCAGTGGTAGGTGAGAAGTGGGCGCATGACTGACTAGGAGGGTTAAATCTGAGTGGAAAGTAGCTCCCGAGTGCTGGTAGACTAGGGACTAGGTACTGGAGGTACCATACTGATGAATGGGTAGCGTGTGGGTGCATGCAATGCATGCAAAATCCAAAATGCATGCAAAGTACAAAAGTGAATGATCAAATATCCTAACATCATCTAGATGTGTGATTATAGTTTCTTAGTTGATGTCTAGTGCTATCATAGAGTCCTTGTTCACCTCTATCCTTCCTTGTTGGTATGTTTGGATATGGTAGGTGCCTTGGCCAGCCCATTTGGGTCTCTCCCTTGCTAATTAGGATCTCACTTGGACCTTGTGCACAAAATGGGGTCTTGGTTAGTTGAGTATCCTCCCTTGGGTACCCAAATGTCCCTAATCCATTAAAGCATGCTCTTTTAGGAACCTACTTGGTCAAATTGAGTGTTTTTTGTGCATTTTTTCAATCATGACTTGTTTAAACCTTATCACTCTTGTTTCCAGCAATTCACACTTTCTTGCATAACAAAAGTAGTTTTTCCATAAATTACCTACAGTTTTCCTTAGTTCTGTGCAGTATGCTAGGTTAGAAGTTGAATTCACAGTTTGACTCTTTTGGAAATACCACCCATCCAATAGTCAATGCAACAATTTTTAAGACCTCTCGAGCATTCCCAAATCTATTTACAACACTCTTCTCCTTGTTGTTAAGGATCTATAATTCCATTCTCATGTCAAAATCTCTGTTGGATTACTAGCTCACTCGTGATCTAGCTCTATCTTTCCAACTTCCATGCTCTAGGCTTGTTGGGATTTGTTATATCCATCAACCCTCCACTTGTTAGATGCTGCTACAATTGGTACTTTCCTTTCCATTTGGCTTAGATCTTCTTTTGCTTCAATTGTGTTGTTTGGTCAGGGCCCAATGATCTATAAATTGCCTTGGATGTTCCAATTGACAGTTCATCATAATAGATCTTACATACTATTGCAAATATGGTGACATTATACTCTTCTACAGAGTGATTACTTATGATTAAACTTTGTTATTAGAAGCATACCACTTTCATTAAAAAACTTGTTATCACCTAAACTGTAGTTACCCCTATGGATGTATCCACTTATGGATGGCAATAGGGAAGGGCAACTCAAAAGGTGCAACCACGATCACCTCGACCTCCAATATATGGTTGTCATGCCAATCGAGGCAACCTTCACTTTATGTTATCTAGCCCAGACAACAAAGGGGGAGACCTGATCTACCCCCGACAGGAGAGATCAAAACCACGACACCAAATCAAGTTGATTCTAAGTGAAGTAAGGTGTATGGTTTATGCTAGACCTTAGGATGAAGTCACAAGACAAGTGAGGGATTTAATGAGTGTAGCTTTAGTTCATCATTGATGTGAGAGTGACTTATAACAATTAAAGATAAGGTCCAGGTTTAGAGTACTAGTCAATGTGAGAAAATCCACTACCTTGGGAACTGTGTCCAATGCAAGGTAGTTAGGGGTTGAATTGGGGCTAACTAGTACAAGTGACAAGCTTGATCATGATACATGATGACATCAAGGGTTTAGTTCACCACACTAAGGTCAAACCACAAGTTAATCCAACAATCTAGGAAAGTCGAATTGACTTGGAGAGAAACTAGTGCCTTGGGAAATGGGATAATGGAGTCAAAGTATGGTTAACTTGTGGTTCAGGACTCCTATTATATGAGACAAGTGGGAAATTAAGTCTTGATGGATGAACAGGTCTAGATCTAGGTTTAACCTAAGTGGACCACAATCCCTTAAAACAAGGAATGCTATCCCCAAGGCAAGATTTGATGAGGTGACACACTAGACCTAGGTTTTGAATTATTCCCGTTCCAAATCCACAAAAATCTCAAGTACCCACGTCCTAGAAGTGGACAAACCCCCTTCTCCAAGGTGGTGCGACTTTGCCCAAGGAAGCCTAAAAGTAGGATAAGTGGGGTCAAGACAAGTCCGATGGCATCCAAACTTTAGATCCTGATAGGTTAGTCAAGTAGGAGTATGGATCTACAATTTCAAGGAAATCCGACGGCTAGATCTTACAAGATCTGAGTTTGAAAATAACAAGTGGTCCAAAATGGGGATTAAATCCCTTAACTATGTGGAATAGGGCCCACAAGGTAGAAATCATAAAAGTGACAATCTGGGGGTAGGTTATTGGATGTGTAGATCATGAATTAAGCGGGATCTCAACTACCCATCAACTAGATCTAGGTCAACTCACCCTCACCAAGAAGTGCGCCCTTGCTTGGAGGAGCTAAGTTGGCTTGGGAAGGGAGTCAAATGGAAGCCAATCCTCACCAAACTATAGATCCGGGATGCCGTGGATTCTATAGAGGTGGGTTTTTCAATATTATACCCAACAACCCACTAGATCTAAGTAGATCTGAGAAAGTGTAACAATGAGGGTTTGAAGAAATAAGGGTTTTATCAATTTATGAGCTATGTCAATGGATTGGATCAAGGTAAGAGAAAAAAACCTGTCGATCTTACCTGGGTAACCTTGTAGATGCCTTAATGATGATGATCTATGCAAACCTGATCAATTTGAGAAGCTTTGAGGTAGTTTTCTATGCAATCGATTTAGTCCAAGAAGCCAATGCGCCCTCTCTCCTACACAACAAACGTCAACAATATCAGATTTGATGTAATCAAGAGATAAGACTAATGCCACAAGAGAAGTAACAGAAAGAGAGCATAGATCACAATGATGCTAATGATAACCCCCTGATACAAGCAAATGCCAAGAAAGTCGATTTGAAGAAGCCTTGCAAAATCGCCCTTGTTGAAGTCGCCCTCCTGTAGACAAGACAATGATTTCCAAAAAAGATAGATCTTACCACAAATTCCAAATGCTAGGTTGCAATATACTTTCCAATCACCATCTAAGAACACTAGATGCAAAGGAGACCACAAGAATTTCCACAAGAAAGTTTTTCTATACCAATAATCCAAGAGCCAAAGACCCCTTACAATGAGAAGCTCTCTCCTTTAAATAGGAAGGAGAGGCATCAAAATCCTAACCACTTTTTGAATGAGTGGCTAAGATTAAAAGATACAAATGTCTAATCAATGGTTGAGATGAGCTCAACAATAAAATACATGGATCACTAATAAAATATAATATGAATGGACAAAATCGCTCTAGAAGAGGGGAATCCCACCAAATCATGATGACAAAATATAATAGGGGGATTATGGTGGGTCCAAGGGGTAATTTTATCCCTCCTTGGTCAATCCCCATAGCACAATAATCATAAAATAATCATCAATGTACCAAATCGTGCCTCCATGGCCAAATCGTAGGCCTCAAAAGACCTCAGAAATCCTCAGAAAGTTCCATAAGTGATGGATGCAGGCCCCGATGAAGCTGAAACTGCAGGAGGAGGTGTGGAAGACCCCGATCTATCATCACTGATCATCCCATGCCATAAAATTGCCTCAGTAGCCCAAATCGATTTCCTCAATAGCCATTTCTACCAATCTTGAAATGCCTTGGGAAGCGTGAAACTGCCCCAAACTGCCTCCTGGAGTGCCTGCGCTGTCAAGGTGAGGGCACCAGCGTGTCCGGGAGGGGGGTAATATGGTAAAAACAAGTGGCTGGACCATCCCCTCCAAGCACATCACCCTAGTTCAACCGGATAAAAATCACATCTGCTCTGACATGATAGACCAAAACTGCACTGAGATAGCCTACTGAGGCTCAATCATCACTGTAAGTGCCTGGAACTGAAAACAAACTGTCTCATCGGACTCGGAAGGTCCAAATCCACCCAAAATGTGTACTCATACACCCTATGAGTCTCTGCATGATCAAAATATCTATCCAATATACCGGAACAGGGTAAATAATAATAATCTGTAAATGATCAAATACTGCTGTAAGCCATGAATCATCATCATAACCCTATAGCTGCTGCATAGAATCATCATGTACATGTACATAGACCATATATCATCAATCCATATCATCACAAGGTCTAACCATCTCATGTCCTATGGTTGACCTTGGTCAAACTAGGTTTGACCAAGTCAACATGACCAAATATAACTCAGACCATCACTGGAAGCTGCTGCAAAGTGTCAAAGGTTAATGCATGCTCTACAACTTATTCAAATAACAATTATAACACAAAGTAATCATTACTGGCGATCTAAATCCAAATATATAATGTCATTAATTATTATTATTACTCAAACTAGACTTTCAAGATCATACTCACTTCATAGCTATGATCAATTTGCTAGTGAAGGGTGAAGGCTAAAATAACTGGCTAGGCTAAGGGATGACTTGATTGACTTAACTTTGTGACACTTTGGCAAAGGGAAAGGGAATACACACCATAGTATATACTGAATGAGCAACAACACAAGGAATGGCGGTGTCTCACAAATGGATGAGTTGTTCAAAGAGGGTTTATTCACCTTTAACAGATGCGCACAATCCATAATACAAATAAGGCCAGCAATTGTTTTGATATAGCATTTAAGTTCCATTGCTTTTTGGGCCTGAAGTTTCCATAGCCTTGGTCTATGTGTGTTTATAAACACATTGCATAGATTTACATTTATTTTAGGCTTTCTACTGCAGGTGTGTTTTTAAGGAACTTGTTTACTTGAGCACTTCTAGGTGTGTCATGGACAGCTTGTTTACCTAGGTATTTGCATTTCCAAAAGATATAACATTTGATTTTCACAGCCATTTTCATTTGGCATGCCTTTCATTCATGTGTGTTTAGAAACACATTGCATGAATGGGCTTTTCATACAAGATATAGCATTTCATTTTTTCCAGATTTTGTATTCATGGCAACACTAAAAGTTTCAGGTTTAGCCAACATGACTTTAGTGACTAGGGGGAATTCCAAGGAGCTCCAACTCACCATAGGTAAGTTTTGTCACCAACTCAGAGCCGAGACACAATAAACAGGGAAGCTCATCCAATACAGAGGCTACAGTGGGGAAAAGTCCTCCATGCCACTAGTCATGTAGTAAGTCAGGGTGATAAACTAAAAGGTAGGAAATGGATGGATGAATCAAATGAATAATGGAGCCAACACTAGCAAGCCAAGGTATGGTGGAATGATCACCTCTATTCTCCCTAAGGAGGGTAAAACCAATGAGTATGAATAGTGAACTTCTAAGTATGAGTAGGGACACATATAATATATATATAATAAAATCAACCAAGTCCGCATATCTATATGATTGCCAGATCATGACACTAGGTGCTAAGACATGCTATAAGAATAAATATAAAAGCAATATAACCATAACACCATGATATACCTGCTGAGTCATATACCTGAATGCTCATCATCTGTCCTCTGAAACTGCTGCTGTAACTCTGGGCACTACTGACTGCTCTGTACAACTGGTATAATGGCTACAACGGTCATCTCTCTGAGTGTCCTGAGACTCAGTCATGGCATGGGGAATATATATTGCTGTCCACAATCTAATAGTGATCCAATAGATGCTCATCTCAGCATCTCAAATGTAAGGGAACTGGCTGTATAGTGTACTGGAATCAGAAAAATAATGCATGGTAGCCCGGCTACTATATATGTGATAACATCTGGCTCCGGCTGGGACAAGTGCTCTGCTAAAATGAGCGCTTGAGAACCTCAGAATCTCTGGTCCTCGAACTCTGCTACTCGAATCCACAATCCGGCACTCTACCATTTTGCTTCCAGCTTTTATTTTTGCAACCTATTTTTGCATTCACAAACATCAAAATACCTCATGCCGTATGTGTGGGAAAAATATAAAACCAACTGAAATAAAATCTATTCTATGTCAGAAATATAAATGCATGAAATATATAAATGCAAAAAGTAAATTAAATTACTAACATAATTTGCAAAATTTGCAATTTATTGTGCAGGAAAAAGAAAAGTGATAGGTACTCATTTAAACTAGGAGCTTACAAAGGAGCTTAAAGATAAACAAGGTGCCAGACTCAATGGCTGCAAAGACTAACTATTGCCCAAGCATGCTTATTTGGTTTCCTACCTACTCTACTCTACCAGGCAATGCAATACACGGTTTACTCGATAGGTGGGAAATAATGCTTTAACAAAAGCCCATTTACAAGGAGTTCGAGTTCATCCCCATCTAGAGTTTCTAGAAACACTGACCCTTTTCCAGCTATCCTTGATACTCGATATGGGCCCATCCAGATTTTTTCAAATTTTCCATGGTTCCTAGGTTTTGCCTTGTTTTTGTCCCATAACAAAACTATGTCTCCTACTCCAAATTTCATATTCCTTGTTCTTTGGTCAAAATTTCCTTTAGCTCTTTCCTGTTCAATAATGGTTTTGTCAAATGCCATCCTTCTCATTTCATCAAGTTCTACTAATTTATCAATTCTTACTTGGAAAGCTTCTTCATCCGAAGTGCATTGTTGTAACAACTCATATACAGGAATTTGTAAATTTATTGGGAGTCTACAATCTTGCCCATATACCAACTCAAAAGGGGATTTTCCAGTAATCCTTTTAACCGTTGTCCTGTGCGCCCATAAGGCATATTTCAACTTTGTGTCCCAACTTCTCTTGTTGGTGCCAACCATTCTCTTTAGCAGTCTTATCAAATTCTTATTGCTAGATTCAGCGAGACCATTTACTTGAGGATAATAGTTTGAAGAATGTGAGAGAGTGATTCCATGGTTCATCCAAAAGGTTGACATTTCTAATTTACTGAAAGCAGAAGCATTATCAGTTGTTATTTTTAAAGGACAACCATATCTGGATACAATATTTTCTTCCAAAAATTTCACAACTACCTCGGCTGTAGCCTTCTTGGTTGGGATGGCCTCTACCCATCGAGTAAAGTAATCAGTACAGGTCAGCATATACTTATGTCCATTGCTCAAATTTTCACTGAAAGGTCCAACAAAATCCATACCCCATTGTTGAAAAGGAGCTTCTACTACTACTGGATTTAAAGGTAAGGCAGGCAATCTTGGTTTTCCTGAAAATAGTTGACATTCCTGACAAACTCTAACATAAGAATGCACATCCTTGAAAAGTGTTGGCCAATAATAACCAGCCCTCATGATTTTTTCAGCGGTTGTTCTTGGGGCATAATGCCCACCACATAATCCAGAATGCATTTCCTTCATAATGGTTTGTGATTCCTCAGGGCTAACACATTTCAAAATTATTCCATCAGGATTTCTCCATCCTAACCCGTCTTGAGTTATAACATACTTATCAGCTTTTAATCTCAATGCTCTTCTTTGATGATCTACAAGGTGATCAGGGCATGACAAGTTTCTCAGGAAATACATAATATCCTTGTACCATTCATGCTCGTCATCAATGTTTTCACTTACCAGATTCACCATGTTACCTCCCTTTTCAGTCAGAAGTTGAGCTAACCCTTGTCCTTTAACAATATTGATAGGCTTAATTTCTAGATCGTACTCTTGTATGCGTGAAATCCAATTTCCCCTTACACCTATACCATCTGCTTGTGACAAAACATCCTTTACCGCTTGATACGGTACATATGCTTTAATTTTGGAATATCCCACATATGTTCTAAAATGTTTCAAGGCTTTGACTAAAGCGTAGGCTTGTTTTTCAGTAGTGGTGTACTTTAGTTCAGCATCTCTCAAATTTTTACTCATAAAGGCTATAGGTTGTTCATGGTTTTCATCATTCTTTTGTAATAACACACCAGCAATAGTTTCTTCCGAAGCATACGAGTAAATCGTGAACTCTTTATTGTAATTAGGACAAGCTAACACAGGGGAGGTTGAAATGGCCTGTTATCACCTAAACTGTAGTTACCCCTATGGATGTATCCGCTCATGGATGGCAATAGGGAAGGGCAACTCAAAAGGTGCAACCACGATCACCTCGACCTCCAATATATGGTTGTCACGCCAGTCGAGGCAACCTTCACTTTATGTTATCTAGCCCAGACAACAAAGGGGGAGACCCGATCTACTCCCGACAAGAGAGATCAAAACCAAGACACCAAATCAAGTTAATTCTAAGTGAATTAAGGTGTGTGGTTTATCCTAGACCTTAAGATGAAGTCACAAGACAAGTGAGGGGTTCAATGAGTATAGCTTTGGTTCATTGTTGATGTGAGAGTGACTTATAACAATTAAAGATAAGATCCAGGATTAAAGTACTAGTCAATGTGAGAAAATCCACTGCCTTGGGAACCGTGTCCAATGTAGGGTAGTTTAAGGGTTGAATTGGGGCTAACTAGTACCAATGACAAGCTTGATCATGATACATGATGGCATCAAAGGGTTTAGTTCACCACACTAAGGTCAAACCACAAGTTAATCCAACATTCTAGGAAAGTCGAATTGACTTGGAGAGAAACCAGTGCCTTGGGAATTGGGATAATGGAGTCAAAGTAGGGTTAACTTGTGGTTAAGGACTCCTATTGCATGAGACAAGTGGGCAATTAAAGTCTTGATGGATGAAAAAGTCTAGATCTAGGTTTGACCAAAGTGGACCACAATCCCTTAAAACAAGGAATGCTATCCCCAAGGCAATATTTGACAAGGTGACCTACTAGACCTAGGTTTTGAATTATTCCCGTTCCAAATCCACAACAATCTCAAGTACCCATGTCCTAGAAGTGGACAAACTCCCTTCTCCAAGGTAGTGCGACTTTACCCAAGGAGGCTAAAATGTGGGTTAAATGGGTCAAGACATGTCCGATGGCATCCAAACTTTAGATCCGGGTAGGTTAATCAAGTAGGAGTGTGGATCTACAATTTCGAGGCAATCCGATGGCTAGAACTTACTAGATCTGAGTTTGAAGATACCAAGTGGTCCAAAATGGGGATTAAATCCCTTAAAATGTGGAATAGGGCCCACAAGGTAGAAATCAGAAAAGTGACGATCTGGGGGTAGGTTATTAGATGTGTAGATTACGAATCAAGTGGGATCTCAACTACCCATGTACTAGATCTAGGTCAACCCACTCAAACTAGGAAGTGCGCCCTTGCTTGGAGAGGCTAAGTGCATTGGGAAGAGGGTCAAATGGAGGCCAATCCTCACCAAACTATAGATCCGGGATGCCGTGGATACTATAGAGGTGGGTTTTCGATATCTTACCTAAGAAGCCACTAGATCTTAGTAGATCTGAAAAAATGTAAAAATGGGGTTTTTGATTAATCAGGGTTTTAAATGTTTTAGACAAGTGGATAGATCATGGAAAGAAATTACCTTGAGATCATACCTGAGTGATGTGAATGAGATGCCTTGATGTTGAGGAAGATTCCCGCAGAGATCAAATGAGAGATTGTTGATTTTGCTTGCCAAATTGATGCCCTAGCCCACAAGTGTGCCCTCCTCTACCTGTCAATCCAAGGAAAATCGATTTCAATCAGAGAGGTCAAGTATGGAGGAAATACAAGTAAAATGCAATGATAACATAGAATAGAAGGTCCTGGGACAGTAATACTCCCTGTTACCAACAAAGAGATCCAAAGAAGAAGTAGGGAGAGTCTTCCCCTACCAATACTTCCTCCTCAAAGGAAATCGGCCTCCACCTGTAGATGCAAAAACGTGGTACAAAAGATATGGAAAAACAAGATCTCCAATAACTTAGTGCAAAGGAAGAACCAACGAATGAACACCAAAAACATTCACCACAACACTAGATATAGATGAAATAATAATTTTCTATTCCAATAATCCACAGCCACAAGTCCCCTTTACAATGAGAAGCTCTCTCCTTTAAATAGAAAGGAGAGGCATCAAAATCCTAACCACTTTTTGAATGAGTGGCTAATATTAAAAGATACAAATGTCTAATCAATGGTTGAGATGAGCTCAACAATAAAATACATGGATCACTAATAAAATATAATAGGAAGCTTATGGTGGGTCCAAGGGGTAATTTTATCCACCCTTGGTCAATCCCCATAGCACAATAATAATAGAATAGTCATCAATATACCAAATCGTGCCTCTATGGTCAAATCGTAGGCCTCAAAAGACCTCAGGAATCATCAGAAAGTGCCATAAGTGATGGATGTGGGCCCCAATGAAGCTGAAACTGCTGGAGGAGGTGCAGAAGACATCAATCCATCATCACTGATCATCCCATGCCATAACATTGCCTCAGTAGCCCAAATCGATTTCTTCAATAGCCATTTCTACCAATCCTGAAATGCCTCAGGAAGCGCGAAACTGCCCCAAACTGCCTCCTGGAGTGCCTGTGCTGTCAAGATGAGGGCACCAGTGTGTCCGGGAGGGGGGTAATATGGTAAAAACAAGTGGCTGGAGCACCCCTTCCATCATCAGCTCCCTAGGTCAACCGGATAAAAATCACATCTGCTCTGATAGGGCCTCCGACAGACCAAAACTGCACTGGGATAGCCCACTGAGGCTCAATCATCACTGTAAGTGCCCAGAACTGAAAACAAACTGTCTCAATGGACTCAGAAGGTCCAAATCCATCCAAGATGTGTACTCATACACCATATGAATCTCTGCATGATCAATATATATATCCAATATACCGGCACACGGTAAATAATAATAATCTGTAAATGATCAATACTGCTGTAAACCAAGAATCATCATCATAACCCTGTAGCTGCTGCATAGAATCATCATATACATGTAAATAGACCATATATCATATGTCCATATCATCACAAGGTCCAACCATCTCATGTCCTATGGTTGACCATGGTCAAACTAGGTCTAACCAAGTCAACATGACCAAATACAATTCAGACCATCATCGGAAGCTACTCCAAAGTGTCAAAGGTTAATGCATGCTTTACAACTTATTCAAATAACAATTATAACAAAAAGTAATCATTACTGGTGATCTAAGTCCAAATATATAATGTCATTAATTATTATTATTACTTAGATTAGACTTTCAAGATCATACTCACTTCATAGCTGTGATCAATTTGCTAGTGAAGGGTGAAGGCTAAAATAACTGGCTAGGCTAAGGGATGACTTGAATGACTTAACTTTGTGACACTTTGGCAAAGGGAAAGGGAATACACACCATAGTATATACTGAATGAGCAACAACACAGGGAATGGCGGTGTCTCACAAATGGATGAGTTGTTCAAATAAGGTTTATTCACCTTTAACAGATGCGCACAATCCATAATACAAATAAGGCCAGCAATTGTTTTGATATAGCATTTAAGTTCCATTGCTTTTTGGGCATGAAGTTTCCATAGCCTTGGTCTATGTGTATTTATAAACACATTGCATAGATCTACATTTATTTTAGGCTTTCTGTTGTAGGTGTGTTTTTAAGGCACTTGTTTACCTGAGCACTTCTAGGTGTGTCATGAACAGCTTGTTTACCTAGGTATTTATATTTCCAAAAGATATAACATTTTATTTTCATGGCCATTTTCATTTGGCATGCCTTTCATTTATGTGTTTAGAAACACATTGCATAAATGGGCTTTTTATATAAGATATAGCATTTCATTTTCCATATTTTGTATTCATGGCAGCACTAGAAGTTTCAGGTTTAGCCAACACAACTTTAGTGACTAGGGGGAATTCCAAGGAACTCCAACTCACCATAGGTAAGTTTTGTCACCAACTCAGAGCCGAGACACAATAAACAGGGAAGCTCATCCAATACAGAGGCTACAGTGGGGAAAAGTCCTCCATGCCACTAGTCAAGTAGTAAGTCAAGGTGATAAACTAAAAGGTAGGTAATGGATGGATGAAGACAATGAATAATGGAGCCAACACTAGCAAGCCAAGGTATGGTGGAATGATCACCTCTATTCTCCCTAAGGAGGGTAAGACCAATGAGTATGAATAGTGAACTTCTAAGTCTAAGTAGGGACATAATATATATATATATAATAAGATCAAACAGGTCCACATATCTATATGATCGCCAGATCGTGACACTAAGTGCTAAGACATGCTATAAGAATAAGTATAAAAGCAATATAACCATAACACAATAATATACCTGCTGAGTCGTATACCTGAATGCTCATCAATCTGAACCATCATCTATCCTCTGAACCTGCTGCTGTAACTCTGGGCACTACTGACTGCTCTGTACAACTGGTATAATGGCTACATCGGTCATCTTTCTGAGTGTCCCGAGACTCAGTCATGGCATGGGGAATATATACTGCTGTCCACCATCTGATAGTGATCCAATAGATGCTCATCTCAGCATCTCAAATGTAAGGGAACTAGCTGAATAGTGTACTGGAATCAGAAAAATAATGTATGGTAGCCCGGCTACTATATATGTGATAACATGGCCTTTTTAAGCTTGGTGAAAGACAATTCACATTCTTTATCCCATACAAACTTCACATCCTTTTTAAGAAGGGCATTTAATGGTTTGGCCAATTCTGCTAAGTTTGGAATGAATCTTCGGACAAAATTTATTTTACCAAAGAAAGATTGCAAGGTGGCTACATTATGGGGTGCTGCAATAGCATTGATGGCCTGGACACGTTCTGGGTCAATTCTGATACCTTCTTTTGACACAATATGTCCTAATAGCTTACCCTCATCTACTCCAAAAGTCGACTTTTTAGGGATCAAAGATATACCAAACTTTCTGCAACGCTCAAAAACTCTTCTCAAATGTTCTATATGGTTTCCTCGTTTCTTTGAAAACACTGTCAAGTCATCCTGATAAATGGCAATGATTTTCCCAATCAAATCACTAAATGCCTGATCCATAGCTCTTTGAAAAGTAGAACCGGGATTTAATAGTCCGAAAGGCATTCTTATATATTGGAAAGTTCCCCATGGAGTGGTAAAGGTTTTTTTATCTCTGTCTTCCTTTCTAATACGCACCTGATTATACCCCGAGAACCCATCCAACATTGACAACATACCTGACCCAATGACACTCTGCAACAAATTTTCCATGTTTGGCAAAGGGTAATTGTCCTTAAGGGATGCTTGGTTCAGGTTTCTGAAATCAATACATACCCTGATTTCACCACTTTTCTTTCTTACAATTACCGGATTAGAAACCCAAGTAGTGTGTCGAACAGGTTGGATAATTCCGGAAGCCAACATTTTTTCAAGTTCTTTTTTGATCAATGGTGCAAGTTTGGGATTGACATTTCTTAAGTTTTTCCTATAAGGTTTAGCTCCTTCATGCAAAGGGATAGTATGCTCAATCATTTCAAGATCAAAAGTTTTGAGTTCATCATACACCCAGGCAAAAATATCTCTATATTTCCTAATCAGATTTACAATCGCCTTTCTTTCTTCTAGGGATGCATTCTTTCCTATCCTAATCATTCTGGGAGAAACTGAGGTTCCAATATTTATCTCTATAACCTCATCTACCAGTTCAGCTCTTTTACCTTTGTATTCATCATGCCTATTGAAATTTTTCTCCAGAGGTATTGCTAATTTCATAACATCAAGATATTGAATGGAAGAACCGTTTGATTTATCTTCTAAGTTCACATTGCAATTCTGAAAATTTTCATTGTTTTGTAAGAATGCAATGATTTGTGTATCATTATCAAATATTTTCCAATGATCTTGATTATCAGGAATGGATGGTCTAAATATTCTTCAACCTTACACTCTTTATTTATAAGATGATCTGGAGTTTCAAAGGTGCATGTTATTACTGATAATGCATCGGCCAGGATATTTTCTTCTCTTGGGACTGCTCGTATTGCAAAGGCATCAAACATTTCTATGGTATCCCAAACCGCATTTCAATAATCCCTAAGCCTATTATTTTTGGATGCAAACTGGTTCTTCACTTGGGACACAATCAAATCAGAGTCTCCTATTACATTTAGACATTTAATCTTTTGTTCGTGGCAAATCTCCAACCCTAAAAGCAATGCCTCATACTCAACTACATTGTTTGTGCACTCAAATTCAAGACGATATGCAAACAATTTTTCTTCACCAGAAGGAGATGTAAGGACAATTCCAGCTCCAGCACCATGCCTAGATTTTGCCCCATCAAAATGCATTTTCCAAACTTGACTAGGAGGAAAAGGATGTTGTCGGGGATCTTCCCAAAAGTTAGCCATCACCATATAATTTCCAACTTCTTCAGTGGGGCACATAGCCTCTTCAAACAAATAGTCGGGTGTTTCTACATGCTCTGTCATAGGTTTTTCATTCATCAATCTATAAGAAGCTTTTTCCCAAATAGGAATGGTTGCGTAAGATAAATCCATTTGGATACTTCCTCCTAATTTGGCAGCCCACTCCCTTGATAACAAAATTCCCCACGCGTCGGGAATATCTAGAACCAGAACATTCATACTTATTTCAATTGCAGGATAAGCAGCCAGCTTCATCTTGAGATTTTCAATCATACCTTCTAACTTAACAGGCCTAGAATCCATCCCACACACATTTCTATACTCTCTGGATGGTTTTAGCTCCAGTTGTTCCATGACCTTAAGAGGCATAATATTTACTTCTGCTCCTAAATCTAACATACAGTTATGCAATATCAATTGATTGATCTCCAAAGCAATATAAAAAGGGGGTTGACCCCTGCCTTTATCAATTACACTTTGAATCATAATGGGGGGGTCATCCTCAGTTGTTAATTTCACAGGATTCTTGACTTTAGGCTCGATTCCTAAGAATTTAGTTGCTTGATTAAAATATGACAGGATTTTCAAAAGTTCCTCCAAGGGCACAGGGATATTGGGTTTGGATAAGAAATTACTCAAGTCAATCTTTAAGTTGCAAGCCTTTTCTTGATCTTTGGTATTTATTTTTAGACCCAATAAATGCATTACCTGTGCTCTAACGGAAGGGATAACTACCAAATCTTTCAAAGACACCATGACAGAGGATCCCGAGAGTTTTCCCAATATATTTGAATTTAGATTTTCTTGTGTTATAGGAGAAATCTCTTTGCTAGGAGTATTTACCTGCTTTCCTTGCACTGGCTCCCTAGTCTGGGGTTTAGCAAGGCTCAGACTTGTTACCTTCTTGGTGACTTGAGGAGACAACCATCTGGGTTGATCATTTTTCTTTAAAATTTCTTTAGGAAGGATGTTTGGAGCTTGAGTGGGGACTCTACGAGTGATATTCCTTTGGTCAAGGGAATTTTCTTTCACAATAGTTTTTTTCTTATCTATGTCTTTCGATTTATTCTGTACTTGAGACCTAGTTACTACTCGACCATCCAAGCCTTTGCTTGTAGAATTAGTTTGAAAACATTCATTGGTATACACACCTTCGTAGGTTTTATAGAAAGGTTCATAATGTTTGATATTCTCTCTTTCTTTTCTGAGAACTACCCCATTCAGGTTTCGAATTAAACCACTCATTTAGGTCATCATTTTCAAAATCATATCATTCTCTGAATAAGTAACGCAAGGCATAGTTCTAGGTGTTGTAAGGATGTAAATGAGCTCAATCCTCAGCGGAGTCATGATTGGGAGTCGCCAGGTAGATTTAAACTCTTCTACCAAGATATGTGTCGTTGTATATGCAGGAGAGAGTGAGTAAAGACTACTAGCTTGTCCGAGGTAAGCCCTATGTTTTCAATACCAAAATGTTGGGTAAAGAGAATGGGAGGGCTTTAAGAAAGGTATGTCGAACCGAGGTAAGCTATTGCCTCCCCAACAACAGTGCCAAAATGTTATCACCTAAACTGTAGCTACCCCTATGGATGTATCCACTCATGGATGGAAATAGGGAAGGGCAACTCAAAAGGTGCAACCACGATCACCTCGACCTCCAATGTATGGTTTTCACGCCAGTCGAGGCAACCTTCACTTTATGTTATCTAGCCCAGACAACAAAGGGGGAGACCTGATCTACCCCCGACAGGAGAGATCAAAACCACGACACCAAATCAAGTTGATTCTAAGTGAACTAAGGTGTATGGTTTATCCTAGACCTTAGGATGAAGTCACAAGACAAGTGAGGGGTTTAATGAGTGTAGCTTTAGTTCATCATTGATGTGAGAGTGACTTATAACAATTAAGGATAAGGTCCAGGTTTAGAGTACTTGTCAATGTGAGAAAATTCACTACCTTGGGAACCGTGTCCAATGCAGGGTAGTTAGGGGTTGAATTGGGGCTAACTAGTACAAGTGACAAGCTTGATCATGATACATGATGACATCAAGGGTTTAGTTCACCACACTAAGGTCAAACCACAAGTTAATCCAACAATCTAGGAAAGTCGAATTGACTTGGAGAGAAACCAGTGCCTTGGGAATTGGGATAATGGAGTCAAAGTATGGTTAACTTGTGGTTAAGGACTCCTATTATATGAGACAAGTGGGCAATTAAAGTCTTGATGGATGAATAGGTCTAGATCTAGGTTTAACCTAAGTGGACCACAATCCCTTAAAACAAGGAATGCTATCCCCAAGGCAAGATTTAAGGAGGTGACACACTAGACCTAGGTTTTGAATTATTCCCATTCCAAATCCACAAAAATCTCAAGTACCCATGTCCTAGAAGTGGACAAACTCCCTTCTCCAAGGTGGTGCGACTTTGCCCAAGGAGGCCTAAAAGTAGGATAAGTGGGGTCAAGACAAGTCCGATGGCATCCAAACTTTAGATCCGGATAGGTTAGTCAAGTAGGAGTATGGATCTACAATTTCAAGGCAATCCGATGGCTAGATCTTACAAGATCTAAGTTTGAAGATACCAAGTGCTCCAAAATGGGGATTAAATCCCTTAAAATGTGGAATAGGGCCCACAAGGTAGAAATCATAAAAGTGACAATCTGGGGGTAGGTTATTGGATGTGTAGATCATGAATTAAGCGGGATCTCAACTACCCATCAACTAGATCTAGGTCAACTCACCCTCACCAAGAAGTGCACCCTTGCTTGGAGGAGCTCAGTTGGCTTGGGAAGGGAGTCAAATGGAAGCCAATCCTCACCAAACTATAGATCCGGGATGCCGTGGATTCTATAGAGGTGGGTTTTTCAATATTATACCCAACAACCCACTAGATCTAAGTAGATCTGAGAAAGTGTAACAATGAGGGTTTGAAGAAATAAGGGTTTTATCAATTTATGAGCTATGTCAATGGATTGGA
The DNA here is from genome assembly GCA_027924585.1 of Larix kaempferi. Taxonomy (NCBI): domain Eukaryota; kingdom Viridiplantae; phylum Streptophyta; class Pinopsida; order Pinales; family Pinaceae; genus Larix; species Larix kaempferi. Next base: position 1,458,803 of record BSBM01000936.1, read on the forward strand.
TCAAGGTAAGAGAAACAAACCTGTGGATCTTACCTGGGTAACCTTGTAGATGCCTTGATGATGATGATCTATGCAAACCCGATCAATTTGAGAAGCTTTGAGGTAGTTTTCTATGCAATCGATTTAGTCCAAGAAGCCAATGCGCCTTCTCTCCTGCACAACAAACGTCAATAATATCAGATTTGATGTAATCAAGAGATAAGACTAATGCCACAAGAGAAGTAACAGAAAGATAGCATAGATCACAATGATGCTAATGATAACCCCCTGATACAAGCAAATGCCAAGAAAGTCGATTTGAAGAAGCCTTGCAAAATCGCCCTTGTTGAAGTCGCCCTCCTGTAGACAAGACAATTATTTCCAAAAAAGATAGATCTTAACACAAATTCCAAATGCTAGGTTGCAATAGACTTTCCAATCACCATCTAAGAACACCAGATGCAAAGGAGACCACAAGAATTTCCACAAGAAATTTTTTCTATACCAATAATCCAAGAGCCAAAGACCCCTGACAATGAGAAGCTCTCCCCTTTAAATAGGAAGGAGAGGCATCAAAATCCTAACCACTTTTTGAATGAGTGGCTAACATTAAAAGATACAAATGTCTAATCAATGGTTGAGATGAGCTCATCAATAAAATACATGGATCACTAATAAAATATAATATGAGTGGACAAAATCGCCCTAGAAGAGGGGAATCCCACCAAATTATGATGACAAAATATAATAGGGGGCTTATGGTGGGTCCAAGGGGTAATTTTATCCCTCCTTGGTCAATCCCCATAGCACAATAATCATAAAATAATCATCAATGTACCAAATCGTGCCTCCATGGCCAAATCGTAGGCCTCAAAAGACCTCAGAAATCCTCAGAAAGTTCCATAAGTGATGGATGCGGGCCCCGATGAAGCTGAAACTGCTGGAGGAGGTGTGGAAGACCCCAATCTATCATCACTGATCATCCCATGCCATAACATTGCCTCAGTAGCCCAAATCGATTTCCTCAATAGCCATTTCTACCAATCCTGAAATGCCTTGGGAAGCGTGAAACTGCCCCAAACTGCCTCCTGGAGTGCCTGCGCTCTCAAGGTGAGGGAACCAGCATGTCCAAGACGGGGGTAATATGGTAAAAACAAGTGGCTGGACTACCCCCTCCAAGCACAGCGCCCTAGGTCAACCGGATAAAAATCACATCTGCTCTGACAGGGCCTTTGACAGACCAAAACTGCACTGGGATAGCCTACTAAGGCTCAATCATCACTGTAAGTGCTCGAAACTGAAAACAAACTATCTCATCGGACTCAGAAGGTCCAAATCCATCCAAAATGTGTACTCATACACCCTATGAGTCTCTGCATGATCAAAATATCTATCCAATATGCCGGAACAGGGTAAATAATAATAATCTGTAAATGATCAAATACTGTTGTAAACCATGAATCATCATCATAACCCTATAGTTGCTGCATAAAATCATCATGTACATGTACATAGACCATATATCATCAATCCATATCATCACAAGGTCTAACCATCTCATGTCCTATGGTTTACCTTGGTCAAACTAGGTTTGACCAAGTCAACATGACCAAATATAACTCAGACCATCACTGGAAGCTGCTGCAAAGTGTCAAAGGTTAATGCATGCTCTACAACTTATTCAAATAACAATTATAACACAAATTAATCATTACTGGCGATCTAAATCCAAATATATAATGTCATTAATTATTATTATTACTCAGACTAGACTTTCAAGATCATACTCACTTCATAGCTATGATCAATTTGCTAGTGAAGGGTGAAAGCTAAAATAACTGGTTAGGCTAAGGGATGACTTGACTGACTTAACTTTGTGACACTTTAGCAAAGGGAAAGGGAATACACAGCATAGTATATACTGAATGAGCAACAACACAGGGAATGGCGGTGTCTCACAAATGGATGAGTTGTTCAAAGAGGGTTTATTCACCTTTAACAGATGCGCACAATCCATAATACAAATAAGGCTAGCAATTGTTTTGATATAGCATTTAAGTTCCATTGCTTTTTGGGCCTGAAGTTTCCATAGCCTTGGTCTATGTGTGTTTATAAACACATTGCATAGATTTACATTTATTTTAGGCTTTCTGCTGTAGGTGTGTTTTTAAGGCACTTGTTTACCTGAGCACTTCTAGGTGTGTCATGGACAGCTTGTACCTAGGTATTTGCATTTCCAAAAGATATAACATTTGATTTTCACATCCATTTTCATTTGGCATGCCTTTCATTCATGTGTGTTTAGAAACACATTGCATGAATGGGCTTTTCATACAAGATATAGCATTTCATTTTTTCCAGATTTTGTATTCATGGCAGCACTAAAAGTTTCAGGTTTAGCCAACACGACTTTAGTGACTAGGGGGAATTCCAAGGAACTCCAACTCACCATAGGCAAGTTTTGTCACCAACTCAGAGCCGAGACACAATAAACAGGGAAGCTCATCCAATACAGAGGCTACAGTGGGGAAAAGTCCTCCATGCCACTAGTCAAGTAGTAAGTTAGGGTGATAAACTAAAAGGTAGGAAATGGATGGATGAAGACAATGAATAATGGAGCCAACAGTAGCAAGCCAAGGTATGGTGGAATGATCACCTCTATTCTCCCTAAGGAGGGTAAAACCAATGAGTATGAATAGTGAACTTCTAAGTCTGAGTAGGGACACATATAATATATATATAATAAAATCAACCATGTCCACATATCTATATGATCGCCAGATCATGACACTAGGTGCTAAGACATGCTATAAGAATAAATATAAAAGCAATATAACCATAACACCATGATGTAACTGCTGAGTCATATACCTGAATGCTCATCACCTGTACCATCATCTGTCCTCTGAAACTGCTGCTGTAACTTTGGGCACTACTGACTGCTCTGTACAACTGGTATAATGGCTACATCAGTCATCTATCTGAGTGTCCTGAGACTTAGTCATGGCATGGGGAATATATACTGCTATCCACAATCTGATAGTGATCCAATAGATGCTCATCTCAGCATCTCAAATGTAAGGGAACTGGCTGTATAGTGTACTGGAATCAGAAAAATAATGTATGGTAGCCCGGCTACTATATATGTGATAACAAAACTTAGAAAGACAATTAAGAAAATAAGAACCAAACTACAATAGTTAAAAAGAGCACATCATAAACATATTGAACATGAGATGGAGAAAAAATCCAGGACGTAAGATTGTTCCTTGTTATTTCATTCTCATATCAATGATGAAAAATACAAAGAAAGATTGGATTACTATGGAGAAAATAGACACGACAACCTATATGCCATGATAGGTTGTTACATGGTTGCCTTCTTTCTTTTCTCTTCACTAATATCTAACTCCTCTACACTGCCCAGCTATGGAACAAAATAATATTACAACAGGAATGAAATCCTCCTCTCTTGTAGCGGCTAATGTTTTAACATCCCCTCATAATTGTAAGGGTTAGGGGTAAGGGTTTTTTTCATGCCCCAACCTCCTATTAGTTTTAGCGTTTGGGATCCTCTAGAATCTCCACATGTGACTAGCTGCACATGTGAGCAATAGGGAGTGATGCAGCTTCCACTTGGTACCATGGTAGTCAAAGCACAAGTCAACTTGTCAAAGACATAACTTCATACAAACTTCGATTGAGGTGCTATTTGGACTGTTGGAAGGATCTCGACAAATAGAACAACCAGGTGGAAATTTTTGAGGGGGAAATGTCCATTTAAAGCCCAAACTAGGTTTTGTATGTTCCAAGACCCCAATCCACTAAATTAGAATTGACCCATAAAGTGAGCTTGACCAAGCCATAGCTCCAATTTTCCACCCCGAAGAGTACCTATACCGATGAAGAAATATGTAATGATCCATTCTCGATCACCCAAGTTCACACCCTATCATCTTATCTCTCATATTCAAAGGGAGATTCAAAAGAACAATGTGGATGAGGAGGTAACCTTCTCAATAGAGGGCACATGTGTCATATATATTGGCACTTTTGATTAAGTTACCATTAGATGTGTGTATTCTTGCTTGTTTCCTTCATTTCAATGTATTTGGAGATAGTATTTCCCAATTTTCTTTCACTAGATGAGAAGCAACTTCATGGGCATATAGAGTAGGTTCATAACCCTTCATTGTCACTCATTAATTGTTCTTGTCATTTAATCTCTTAGCCTAGGTAGCCTATTATAGAGTTAGTACATATTAAGGTAGAGTAGATGTCAAACCTAGTTAAGGATTTTAATGTTTCACCCACCTAGGAGGAGAATAAACCAATGTTCCACATGGATGTGTCCTGTAGGGTAGGAGGTGAGCCCCCCATGCTTTCCATGCCCTTGAGATGGGGGGGTTCCTAGAAAAAAGAATTTCCATGGCCCCATTTTGTGAAATGCACAACGAAACAATTGATAATCTGTTGTAAAGAAAAATTAGCCAAAAACACAGTAATGAGCATTCTAGATAAACAGTCAGTATAATTAGTTCCAGTTTGCTCCATTTGACACAAAACTGCTATTTGTTGGCTACATAGATATATTTCCATAAAACAGAAAGCAAAGACCTAAACCAGAAAACAGAAAGCAAGGAGCTTAGTTGTCATCATGACCCTTCTCATTGGAGATATCTTCAAGTTCAAACAGACAAGTGTGCAGTAAATACTCAATACTAACAAGTGTCCTTCTTTGTAAAGACCATCAATAAAAACAAGTGTGTGGTCAAATTGGAGTACACCCCCTATCCAACATTTCATGAAGCATTTTGGTGGCCTCTTGCAATTATCCTTCCTTGCATAATCCATCTATTAATGTAGTATATGTAACTACATCAACTCTGCAATCTTTCTTTGACATGCATTGAAAAAATCCCTAGCCTTGTCTAGGTTACCCACCTTGTGCAACCCATTTATGAGTGCATTGTATGTGATTTCATCAAGCTGATGGCCTATTTGCACCATAACGCCTAACATCCCAAAATCTTGTTGAAGCTTGCCCAAAACCCTACCCTCCTTGCAAAACCCTTTCATGACGGTATTGAAGGTAAATACATCTGGAACATACCCATGTGCTTCAATTTCATTAAACAATTTGAATGCATAATCCACTCTACTTGTTTGATAGTGACAGTTGAAACAATTTTTAAAATGGTGAGATATGGAACAATACCTACTTGAATCATAAATCTATAAATGGATAATGCTAATTCAAGTTAATTCCCTTAGGCTAGACTACTTAACAAAGAAGCAGATGCCATGTGAGACTGAATGGATTCTTTTGAAAGAAGCATATCGTTGAAGGTCTCCACTGCCTCCAGAACCTTGTTAGAAAAATACTTTCATGATCATTTGAGGGTAGTAAATACTATAGTAAATATTACCATAATGGCATAAATAATAAAAGGAAAGCCTCACATAAGGACACAGATTAGAGAATTAAAAATATCAAACTCTGTGAGAGTACAGTTTATAGGAAATTTGTTGAGTTTCCTTCATCTTTTGTAGAGTTCAGATACTGATGATAGAAAGGTTTGAGTGTCTCTCTAGTAGTGAACCACTGATGGAGCATCTGTAGAGAATTGCAATCCCTTTCCATCTGTGTTATTTTACAAGAGCCTAACTCTTCAGCAAGAGAGTAAAATTCAAATTAATATTGCATTATTCACTCATTAAACATAAGAAGATGGATTCAAAGAAAGAAGAATAACTTATGTGCCTATGTTCCAATATTCACCTTCTCTCACAAGGAAATTAATTTGTCCAATTTAAATTTTCCTAAAGATTAATTTATTGGAGTAGTATTTTTCAAGTTCAACACCACAAGTATGATTCCAATCCCTCTTGTGTGCATGAGACCATTATATATCACATATACATGATATTCAACTAGACTATCTTGACACACTATATTGTTTTATATAGTAGTTTCACTATATTACCTACTTTATGAAGGAAATCTTGGCATTGAGACTCACCATGTTCATATGTTATTCCAGAGATTTGAATCACTCCGGGAGCATGAGGGATGCCAAGTAAACTACCACAACAATTTTCAATGCAAAAATATCAAAATCCTAGGCCAAACACATGCATCCAAAGCCATGACCCATAAGAACCATCCGTGTTGGGATATAATAAGTATCAATATTTCATAAAAAATTAAAAACTGGATTCAACTGTATTTTCAATTTGTGATACATTTTCCGAATCTAAAATTGAACGGAGGGCATACAAAAGGGGCTTTGAGTATTGTTGCAAGGAGGAGATGTGATTAGGGCATGTGGAATGGGTCCTAAAGCTGCGAGATTGAATACGATCACAATGTGGTCAGATTTTTCCAGGAGATATGTTGTCTTATACCTACACCAGGACCAGTGGCCTCCTTCATGAATGAGAACAAAGTTGGAGGGTTTCTTATTCACATAGACTGTGCCATCTCCAAGCCTCTGCAAGATTCCCTTACTTATATACGCAAACAGTGTATTGATGGTTGTGCACTACTTAGGATCCATCATGCTCCCGGATCCATCATTGATCAAGCAATTGTTACCCTATGAATATGAGAATTTAACATGAAGTAGTTTAAAAATTTTCAAGTTGAAGATTTAGAAAATGTACCTGTAAATTATGTTTCTGCAATTCCTGAGACTGGTGTCTTTGTTGTTTGTCGGGACTCAATCCTGGGAAGCATTGTAAGTAGATTTAGTTGACACAACTGGTCCCTTTCCCTTTTGGAATGGTTTCCCTTTCAGATAGATGACCCTACCTACTGCAAGGGACAACTTGGTGGCAAGGTAAAAATTATTCTACTGATGAAAAATATGACACAGTGCTATGATAAGTTTTAATTTGACAATGAAGAAATGGTTAAGCCTTAGATCAGCCGATGCAATAATAATAAAATCATCAGCACCATCGTGAAGATAAGTGTTAAGACACCTAAGCCCCGAAGACAATAACTATCACACCATTAAAATTTAAAACCTCAATAGCTGAAATGTATCATCACCAATGATAAAAATTACCCCACTCACAACTTGCATCTCAATAGAATTCATTATGCCTGTGAGCAAAGAACTCATCGCTAGTATAAAATTTTAGCTGTCAACAACTATACAACACAACATTATAATAAATTCTAAGATAACAACGAAAGGAATATTAACTGCTGCATAAAGTTTTATTCATTGAACAAGTTAGTTGGAAGAGTTTCAATGTATTGCAAGTGTAAAGAGAGAACTCTAATGAAAATCATCAAACATATCGCCACGCTTAAGATTAAAGATGTCGATGTTTTCACATAGCTAATACCCAGCTATGAAAAAGAATTCACCTAGCTATGTCTCTTTGTAATCCGAAATAAAACTAGTGTAATTCATTACATACCTAGTTATTGGATGAATTGTACCTCCAGGGATAGGTGTTCTGGAAGTCTCCCTTTGAATTGCATTTTCAAACTCTGTGAATATCCCTCTGGTTGCTTCTCCTAGCCGAATCAGTATTTCAAAGGCCTATGTCTTCACGTTTGCACACAGCTCATTGGAAAACACAATCTCGATATCAGGCAAAACCTCCGAAAGAGTCTTGTACAAATCAAGTATCTTGAACAACTTCTCAGGAGACCTCCTACTAATGGCTATAGCTTCACTGAAATTGAACAACTGCATTGTTGCACCCTTGGCAAGCTAAAAAAAACAAGTTTCCCCAACAGAATCCAACCCATTAAACACCTGCTCACATAGATACTTTTCGCTTGCAAAAAGCATCCTGATACACACCTTGGCTGCCATGATCCATTTCTTAATCTTGCCTTCCAGTGTTTCCCATCCCAATCTCTGCACTTCTCCAATACTGAGCTTATCAATTCCCAATCTAAGGAAACTCTCGTCCACCATGGATTTCCGGATACTTCCATAGACCTGCATACACTCTCTTGTATATCTGGCCGAAACCATCCTTTCTGCAATTCTATGTAGATCAGCGATCACCTCTTGAGGAATCAAATCCATCTCAAAAATATTCTTTATCAGGGGATGTCAGGGGATGAGACACAGCCTCCTCTTCTTCCTCCTGAGTTTCATCATCATTAGAACTATGAGATGGACGATCTTGAAACGAATCACTGAGAGACCTAAATGAGGCTTAACGCAGAGGTCATTTTAATACAGATTTAAAACACTCTCAATTGACTTGTGCATGGGTCGCTTTAATGTGCAGTTCTTAAGTAAAGTCTTATTCAATAAGATCATTATAAAGAAGACAAGAAGATGGACAAGTATGGGTTCACCTAATTTGTATGTTGTAGGGGAAGGCATGCATATACCCATGATGCTTGAAATGCTCAGGTGGAAGCAACAACCATCATTAACCTTTTCAGAATATCACCCAGGGGATAATACCTTCACTGTGGAGACCTTTCATGCTACAATATCTTTCACTGTGGAAACCCTTCACCTTCGCTTAAGCACATATTTCAACAAGCGATCTCCTGCATAGATACATATGCCGCGAACCCTAGAGATTTCACTGAAGCCGTGAAATATGTATGGAGATGTTATTCTTCACTTGGACAGATTGATCATTATGAAAGTAGCCACAACCTTCACTTGAATGGGGCCAGAGATAGTTGAATGGAGTAACAGATTACTTGGATCCACAAATCTTTTGATGGAATTGCAGAGATCGCCCTCTATACATATGTACATAGAATGCAAATATTTTTCACATACAAACTCAATCCAGAGGAATGGAATTACACCCATGTCTACTTTCGACGTAACTGCGATTCCCCTGTCAATATCTTTGGGATGGACGAAAATTGCCCTTGGAGCACCATATGTTTCACTGTCCTCATGCCGATAAGAAAAAACCCCAGAAGGGATACCTCCTACACCGAACTGTTTCATATAATATAACCACAAGCAATCATATTTGGGGATCAAGCTTTTTCACAGCCGTCCCTTCCTCGCTTTACATGCAGCAAAATATTGTAATACAGGCAGAACCATTACTCATAAGGAAAGACCAGTTTCCCCCTGCTTCTGAGCTCAAGGATTAATATATAAGTCAAGTCTTTGTTTTTGCAGATATCTCCAACCCCCAGGGCGCTCCATCCCACCGTTTTTTAGAGTGTGCCTTTCTTCCATAACAAACAAACACTATCCCACAAATCGTGGAAGAACGTCTTCCCACTTCACTTCAGAAATTCATTCCATTAATAAACAAACTATATGGAGAAATCTCCATCATGGAGCATTCCTTATGGAGAAATCTCCGCTTCACTGCATCACCCTCATTTTCTTGGAAGAGTTTGAAAGCCCACTAGGTTTTTTGGACCCAACATCCGACGGCCTAAAAGTCGAATATTCTACATCTTGTGGTCGACTATCCGACAACCTCAGGTTTTTTTAAACGTTGGTCCAAATTCGGATGCAATCCGACAGCTCATACATTGTCAGTTAACATACGCCAACCAAGGTCGAAACTCCGGCGCTGAGCAAAACTGGGCAGGGCTTCAATCCGACGTCTTTTGCCATCGGACCTATAGCAAACTCGTCGAATATCTAAGTTGTGGCCGTCGGTTATCCGACCACTCGCCGGCTTGAAAAAGGCTAAGCTCCAACGTATTCTGCCGTCGTAGCTATGGCATGGATGTCAGATATCTTCATATTTAGAGTTGGATATCTAACGGAATTAGGTAATTTTAAAAAAAATACACTATTAATTTGTCATTGTTTCTCCATATTGTGTGCCTGGTGCCACCTCTCTATATCAATGCATAAATCAACCTTTGCTTGGTTTCTGGTTCTAGATGCATGCCATTGAGTGTTTTTTAGAAATGAAGTCTTGTAGAGGAGGACTAGTATGTGGCAAATATATATTGATTCTTGATGGTTATCTCATTCACTACTCGGTAGTCAGTACACATTCACAAACATTCATCCTACTTAAGCACTATGATGATAGGCAACCCATAAGGTGAAACACTGGGTTATACATATGACTCCTTTCTCCAAGAGCTATTATAATTGCTTCTTCACATCATCGACTTCTAATAAAAATTGTTGATACAATCCAATATAGGGAAATGGAGATTCTGAAAACTATTTGGTGGAAACTACAAAAGATTTGTAAGATGCTACTAATTGCACATGACATATCTCATTCAAATATATCTAGAGGATTTGAGACTTATCTCATTCAAATATATCTAGAGGATTTGAGACTTATCTCATTCAAATATATCTAGAGGATTTGAGACATATCTCATTCAAATATTCTCAAGGAGATTCCAAGGAATTTAAAGAGAAGGTTAAAGATATTGGTTCCAATGCATCATTTACTCAACCTTTCAAGTTGTGGAAACTCGAAATTGGTTATGATCAGGAGCAACCAAAAATCACAACAAGATCCAAGAAATTTGTCGGGTGGATTAATTGTCTAATGAATTAAACAGCTGAAACTCCCAAACATAAATTATCAACCCGAGGAAGTCTTTTATTTCAAAGCTATCGTGCAAGATCTATGCAAGCACAATTTCTACCTGACACTGTTTATCTATTGGTATGAAATCAAAACTATTTGTAAACTAGATCACACCTTCTTGAAAATAAATCAAACCTAAAATCTATTCATAAAACCAAACTGTAAATCTAATCACTTCAAGTAAAATCAATTCTTTATGAAGCAAGATCTAATTGCATGAATCTAAAATCTAAGTGCTATGTTGGCCAACGATCTATTAAAAGAAATTAAAATGAAAACAACTATGATAAATCTAATGAATGAAAGCATACAACTATGATAGATCTAATGCATGAACTAATTAATAAGCAAATATACATAACAACACACTTACAATCAACACTACCAGCATCTGCTCAGGGAAGAGGGCCCTTCCTCCACTGAACAGAGCTAGATCTGCACAATGAAAGTCTACAACTCCAGAATTAAGAAACTGCCAGCATGTATTATCAGAATGAAATCATTCCATCAGAGTTCTGGATCAAATCCTACAGCATAACATTGCTTTCTCTCTTCATCCCCCCAATATATGAGAAGGATTACATATTTATACATAAAAATCTCTCATGAGAATGAGAAACCGAAACCCAACTTGTGATCTGTAACAGCTGGAACACGGTCGTAACTGCTAATAACTTTGAAACCGGCCGCAACAATAAATCTGGGAATTACATGTTCAAAGAACCAGCTGTATAGCTCAAACCGTAGCTTTGTTTGGCGATTTCCTTGTGAGTCAGGTAAATGAGGCTGTCGCGCACAAAACCCATGTCCCCAATTGTCGATATTCGTCTCTAGCTGCCCACAAATCGAGACACGAATCACTGTGTTCTTAGCTGACACGTGTTTCTGGTTGGTACTGTTTGAGTATGAGCTGGAGGTTGCCAAGTTGGACTTGAGCACGAATTGAAGTCACAATTGCACATAATCAATCCTAGGAATGAAAACATGTTTTGAATCTCCATGTGTATGTGTGCTAGCATGCCAACTTTGGAGGCTTGAACCATGGCTGATACAGCTGCTAACATGAACAATCACTCCATAAACCATCATCAGTAAAATTATGCATAAGAGTCTTCAATTCATCAAAAATAAAGGAAAATAATCATGATTAACCACTAAAGCATCAATAAGATTAATATGGCATTTCTCGAGCAATTACAGCAAATGGATGGAAAATGGAATGATAAATGGGTAATAATAGGAAGAAGCGGGATGAAATATATGTCGAAAGGTGATGAAAATATGGACAAATCCGTGACCCAACATCTCCCCCAAACTGAACTCGTTGCATGTCCTCATGCAACCCAATACCTGTGTGGCATCCAAACTATAAAGACTCATCCAATTCTTGCTTTGCAATTAGTGAAAAATTTAGCAGAGAATTTAGCAGAATCCCTGCCATTTAGCAGAGAATTTGGCGGAGTCACAGCTGCCAGAATAGGGAAATGGACAAAATTGGCGGAGTCACAGCTGTTGAAGGGATAAATCTGGCGGATTCGCAACTGGTTAGCGGAGGATTTAGCGAAGGATTTAGCGGAGTCCTAGTCTTTTAGCAGAGAATTTGGCGGAGTCACAGTTGCCAGAATAGGGAAATGGACAAAATTGGCGGAGTATCAGCTAGTGTTGCAGAAAACTTCCTGCACTAATATCTCATAAACTACGATCTGGTTTTGGCTGAAATTTTGCAAGCACATTACTACAAGTCCAATGCATCTCCACACCAAAAATCAGAGATACCCACATCACGGATTTCGAGAAAAATGCAAATTGGCTGTAGGTGATGATGGCCATTTTTTCTCAATCCGTGAAGTATCTTTTTTCTAAAAATTGGTGAGTATCTTCCTCTTAACATAATTCTTTTGCTCCCCAAAGCTCAAATTCATTTGATGCACGGATATCAAGATATAGGCAAAATGGTTGTAGGTGATGGTGTCCATTTTCTCAAAAACCATGCACTAGATTGGGCTAAAACTTACCAGGTTTGTTCATCTTGATATTATGCACTTCTTGTCCAAATTTCATGAAAATCCAGCTTACCAATTGCAAGATATGTTCACTTCAATTTATGCACCTTTGCAAGTTGTGAATGAGTAAAAACAAGTATGTTTGCAAGATTGATCTAAGCATTCACATTAGCAGACAGTGGTTAGTAGTGAATTACACAAAGAATGCCAAAAACCACTCCCCCAAACTAATGAAATAGCATGTCCTCATGCAATCAAAATCAACTTCATCTCAATTGCATGATCAATTCTTCCTGTGGCCTCCTTGTTGTTTTTAAAAGAACACTTCTTGTTAGCAGATTAACTTACTGCGTGCTTCCTTTGTAATATGCATTCTATAGCCAACATTCACCACTAGAAAAGTAAACCATGTTTCTGTTGAAGATGATGACTAATGTAGGATTCATTTTTTATTAGAGACTGGGCATTCATTTGAAAACAAAGCATGAATCTTGCTAAAGCAAAATGTATGTGTATTGTTGCTCCAAAAATCCATATAAATGGTCAAGCTACTACAGAAATCATAATCCCTGAAGTATGTATTCTGCTGTTAAAAAAAAATGACACGAGCTGATCTTGATTTTGTCTTGAAAATACCTTCTCTTTGTAGATTTTAGCAACAAAATAGATGGTTGAATATGAATTATGAAATCATGAGTTGAAACTAATGATTCATAGTATTTGGAAAGTTCTTTGCAATGGTTACAAGATCATCATTGATTGGATAGCTAATTGAAAACTTCCCTTAGGATTGCAAATAGAGGCTTTATTCATTAGCACTACTATCCTATATCCATCTCAACTCATTGCCATCAAATTGCCATGCCTTCAACAAACATAAACAGTATCATACATCCCTGCAGATTTTATGAGTATAAACACCATTGCCAAATAATAACAAACCCCAATCATTCATGAAGAAAACATGTTGATAGTAGTAGCAATTTTCCTTGTTTCTCCATCATCTAGGCTGCCATTACTGTGCAAATCATAATTGAAGCTCTCCCAAGAGAATTTGTTGCAGCATCAGAGAGTAGGCCATCATTCCAAAATAGTCATGTTGAGTAATACCCAACTATATTTACCCAAAAAGCTGCTAAAATGTAACCAATGTTGTAGATGAAGTTCAAGATGTATTGTAAAAGAATGGCAATGCTGATATCAAATAGAACAATACATGACAGAACCATTTTTTTCAAATTTGGAAATCCGAAGGGTGATGACAATATATCCCTTTTGGTTAGTTGGTACATTATTTTTATCTACTGCTGGTCCATGATCAAAAAATAAATGACAGTGATGATAACATGGTACTTAGTGGTTGTATTGAAGCTGCCACAAGTGGTACCATTGTTCAATGCTACTCAAATTTTCTCCCCCAAACTGAAGATTTTTCATGCCCTCAGATCTGATCATGGTGTTACTTGTAAAACTTCTGAAATGATTGCACTCAGATTTCTATCAAGCAACCCATATGTATAATGTAACTGATAACCCACACACCCTATGATATAGCTTCTCTTCTCAACTTATGTGGATGGGAACCAGGTAATCATGGAATTTCAGATCTCAAAACAACTTGGTTTGCTGCTATATAAAGATAAGCATATTACCTCAAAGGCTGATTTGTCTTTCATCATTGTGGGAGAATGCTACACTGTCAGCAATACTTCTTTCTCTGTTATATGGTAGCATAATCTTCTTCAGCTATGGGTTCTCATGGAGCAACACAAATGCTTGGTATTCCTACTGCTGGTTCTTGTGTAGCAGCAGTATACCATTTTTTCATACTTGGATGTTGGGAAGGACTTAACTTGGGCCTTGAAAGTGTATGAGGTGGAGGTTTAGAAATGGATGGAGATGGTAATGGATGAATAATAGAGGAAATGGCATGGTGTTTCCCCCCAAACTGAAATCCTTTTATATCTTTAAAAAAAAATGACAAATGGTAAAGGAGGGGATTATGCTTAGTGGCTTTTCATGAATTTCTCCTAAATCTTTAATAAATAAAAAAACTCATGCTATTTTACCTCAAGTTTTACCTCCATGGAAGCCTTGGTTGCAATGAATGTACTGATGTATGCTGGGGCTGATGGATGCTGCTAACTGCTGCTGAGAGATGTAGCTAGAAGCTGAAGTTGATGAAGGCTAAATCTGATCCATGATGAGGAACTGTGCAAGCTGACTGAAAACAAATGTTTCCAACTAAATGAAAAGAATACTGTTGAATTGTTGGAACAAAAAGATTTAGTCTTCACCCAATATCTGTGCTTATGTACAAGTTAATCCATGTGAATGAATGTTCTTGAAGTCGAACATGGAGAAACTTCGTTGGATTACCAATCAATAATGAAAATTGTTAGCAAACGCGAGACAACTCACCAATGATGACAATGAGATGTCAAGGTACAATATTACAACCTGGCAAGTACGAATAGATGTGTTGAAGTCGAGTCACCTACAGGATCTGACAAACTAGAGACATTGATGTATTCCCTTATTCATCATCAAGGAAATCTACCATTGATGCATGTAAATTCCAAGGTATTATACATAACTCAAGTCTTGTTGCCCAGATAGTGCGTTGAGGTTGATGGGACAAGACCATTGGAAGGTGTACCTTAATGAATTCCACATCATCCAATATGAGTACAAAACAAATGATTTTGAAGAACTAGAGATGAAATATTTTCTCCAACAGGTAGGCTTTATTGGTAAAAATGAAAAGGATAGGGGGTGACTCCGCATGTAAGAGAGCTGAGAGACATTATTCATGGGTTAGGTGTGAATGGAGTGGATAGTATGGGAGTGATGAAATGGAGTAGAAAGTCATGGAAGTGATGGAATGGTGGAGGCAAGAAGGAAATGTATGGGCAATCATGGTGTTGGTGAATGAGCATGATGGACGAAAGGTCTTTTGGGAGGCTTCTTTAGTAGCAATGGCACTTGACTTATGGAACATTGGTATTCATTTGGTTTGCACATCAATCTATCCATTTTTTTATGTGCTCAATCCATTTGCAAATTGATAAAAAGTCTTCAAGAGTCACTCGTGCATGTATTGACCTTCTTCTTCCAAGGACCTGTAAAAACCTAGCACTTGCCTGCAATAAAACATGAGATGATAGAAGAAGAGAGATGATTGGTCTCTCTTCACCCAACACTTATGGGGAAAAAAAAAAAAAAAACAATCACTTTTAAAAAAATCCAAAAGAAAAATGAACGAAGCAAAATCCACTTTATACCTGCGGGAGAGTGATGGCCATCTAGACTCACCAATAGTATTCTGATCATAACTTCTTCGTTCCTTGTCCGATTTGAGTGATTCAAAAGCAAAATTAAATTAAATTTATATTTCTATGTCCCTTAGAAATAGGTTTTTAAAATTCTATGTAATGATATCCGAAATTGCTCAGTAACAGCCTGCATGACAAGGTGTTTCTCAAATTCGGGACTAGACCAACAATCACGGTTTTAGGCATAACTTTTTCGTTAGATAACGGATTGACGTGATTCCAATTGGAGATGAAAGTATATTCATGTAGGTATATCCAATAGAAACAGGTTTTGAATCCAATAAGAATTCATGGGTCGAACAGTCCAATGAACAGTCTAGGAAAGAGAGTTTTAAAAATGCTGATTTCTGATAGGCAGTCAGTATTTTGGTCATAACTTTTTTGTTTGATGACGGATTGAGGTGATTCCAATTGGAGATGAAATTAAATTCATGTAGGTATCTCCAATAGAAATAGTTTTTGAATATCTATCCAATAGGTCATCCAAACATTGACTGTCCCAGCTCTGTTCCTAAGCTGCCTGCTTGACACCCTGTTAGTATTTTGACCATAAATTTTTCATTTGATGCCCAATATCAAAAATTCAAATTGGTGTGGAAAATAGATTCAAAGGGATACTTAGTATGTAAACATGTTTTAAAAATAATCCCATTTGATCTCTCAAACATGGCCTGTCCCGACTGTGTTTCAGTAAAACTTTCAAGTCAAAATGCCACAAAAATCCAATAAATGAAATTTGACTCCCAAAAAGTGACCAGAATAGGTATGAATTTTTTTAATGATGTAAAATTAAATAGAACACATACACATACCAAAAATTTCAAGCATTGAGTACCTAGATTGACTTACACAGTTTGTTACAGCTACAGCTGCAACTCTTAAAAAATGATATACTGTTGAAATAAAGCATGTGTATTTTTATGGATGTGTTATATATAAATGAAAACTAAATACATACCATGATGTGCAACACACACGTATCTCAAACTCAGAAATTTTCACCTACAGGACAGTCACAGCTGGGTGTTGCAGCTCACAAATTCATGCCCAAGTTCAAGCTTGAAGGGTTCCATAATCGTTGGCTCATTTTCCATGGAGTCTTCATTCACCAATGCTTCCTTTCTCTTACCCACTTCCTGAAAAAAAGAGATTAGTAATATGGATGGCTCTTACTGCACCATGTGTCTAAGAGTTCTTATTCAAAACAAAATGATACTATCTATGCATCCTAGATTTTATTTATTTACAATGTCCTACACTACTTGGAAATAACAATTTTTTTTTTTCAAGTGTAGGAGAACTTCCAATGGAGCCACTTTCGAAGAAATGACTCAAGTATTCTCATACTCCCAACAGAAAAATATAACTTTATGAATGCTAGGATATGAGAGATCAACTTCCCTTGAAATGATGGTGCCAAGAATTGGTGAAGTAAGGAATGATACTGCAGATTGATAACAGATTGAAACCAAGCTTCAATATAGTCTTTGTTCCCTTGATTTCTCATGGCTATTACACCATGAATCTCCTTAGTAAACTAATCTTCCTGATTGCATAAGAGATTTGAATCTAATGATGTGAAGGATGCTTTTGGTTCCAATGTCCATTCATCAGATTTGTTGATCTTGTTAACTTGTTGATGATCATAAGAAACTTCACTTCCAAGTCTTGGATTTAAAACATGTTCAGGCCTCGTATGGATTTGTTGCAATAGTGCATAGTCTTTTTGCAGCAGTGTAGATGAGGTAGAACATGAGGGAAATGTAGAAAAAATTTGCAGTTCAACACTGTAAGCATATTGTACTGCTTTATTATGGTTAGGGTGGATGGTGGATTGGACAGGAAATTGTGTTGGATACCAAGGAGTTTGATGAGAAGATAGATGTGATTGATGTAGAGGATTGGTTTGTGAGGTTGATATTGAAGGACCGAGTTGTGTTGCAGCATGAGGGAAAGTGGCCATGTGATCATAAGATAGGCCATTCCAACCTTGTGGATAAGGTAGGTAAGAGTTAAATTGAGGCTGCAACAGCTGCCATGGTGGAAGAGTATTCAGTGATTGAGTATGAGAGCAAGGAAATAAAGGGATAGAGTTTTGAACCATACTTGTAGGCCACAGTTGCCATGACTGTTGCAATGAGTTTGCTACAACTCCTAGATCTCTTTGATATGTTTCTTTCATCCTTGGTAAGGAGGGGCAGCAATCCGTGAAATGCTTCAAGTCACATATACCACAACTTTCAAGACTATCCAAAGGGAAATCCCTTGCTTCTGTTATCTTCTCCTGCTTTTCCTTAACTTGCAAAGCATCCAATTGTGAATCAACTTTAGAAATTTCAAATAAATTGTTGATATCAGCTCCTATAACTCTTGTTCTTGTAGCAAATTTCAAAGATTGAAAAGAAGGATTACTAGAATTCTTACCAGTCTTGAATTTTCCTCTTGAATACCTTCTACATAACTCACAAATATCATCATATGCTAACTTAAATACATCACCTGTTCCCATCAAATTTAAGATTTCTAAGGATTCATCTTGGATTCCCTTGAGTAGAAGTGTTTTTAAGGTCTCTTTCCCTAGTTGCCTTTGTTTTTATCATTGAAGGTTGTATTGAAAATGTTCAACATATTCCTCCAAATTCTCTTCTTCTCCTTGTGTCATTTCGAAGATATCTTCATTGACCCTGCAATAATCTTGGTACCTATTCAAGAATACATGTTTCATGTCTTCCCAAGTTCGTATACAATTCCCACTGAGGCTCATGAACCATCAGAGGGTTGTTCCTTTTAGAGTAAGGGGAAACACATTCAACTTTTGATCATTAGCGCAATAACCATATCCTCTACAAAGTACTTCGAATTGAAATAGAAATACATTAGGGTCTTCATTTTCCAAACCATGAAAATTTGGTAGAACATGTGGGGGAATGCTTTTCGTTGGTGCCACTCCTCGTGAATCTCTGATGGGAAATTCGAAGGTAACAACTTCTGCATCTTTCTTATCTTCCATCTCGTCATTAGATTCTTTGTGTGTTATCTGGAGGCTCCTCCTTCGAATGTTCCTGTCAATGGGTTAGTATAATGGGTGGTGCTTACAACACCACTAAGGGGAATGATAAGATCTATGCTCCAAAAATTGAAAATGAAATAAAACTAAATGCAAAGAAAGAAAGAGAAAAAAAAACACACTCAAAGCAAATTCAATAAACTGAAAACTAATCATACAACCTACATGCTCTACTTTAACAATGCATCTACAAAACAATGTCAGATGTACTTTTGCACCATTGATAACTTCCCAGGCAACGGCGCCAAAATGTTGGGTGGATTAATTGTCTAGTTAATTAAATAGCTGAAACTCCCAAACATAAATTATCAACCCGAGGAAGTCTTTTATTTCAAAGTTATCGTGCAAGATCTATGCAAGCACAATTTCTACCTGACACTGTTTATCTATGGTATGAAATCAAAACTATTTGTAAACTAGATCACACCTTCTTGAAAATAAATCAAACCTAAAATCTATTCATAAAACCAAACTATAAATCTAATCACACTTCAAGTAAAATCAATTCTTTATGAAGTAAGATCTAATTGCATGAATCTAAAATCTAAGTTCTATGTTGGCCAACGATCTATCAAAAGAAATTAAAATGAAAACAACTATGATAAATCTAATGAATGAAAGCATACAACTATGATAGATCTAATGCATGAAAGCATGAACTAATTAATAAGCAAATCTACATAGCAACACACTTATAATCAACACTACCAGCATCTACTCAGGGAAGAGGGCCCTTCCTCCACTGAGCAGAGCTGGATCTGCACAATGAAAGTCTACAACCCCAGAATTAAGAAACCGCCAGCATGTACTATCAGAATGAAATCATTACATCAGAGTTTTGGATCAAATCCTACAGCATAACATTGCTTTTTCTCTTCCTCCCCCCAATACATGAGAAGGATTACATATTTATACATAAAACTCTCTCATGAGAATGAGAAACCGAAACCCAACTTGTGATCTGTAACAGCTAGAACACGGCCGTAACTGCTAATAACTTTGAAACCGGCCACAACAGTAAATCTGGGAATTACATGTTCAAGGAACCATCTTTATATCTCAAACCATGGCTTTGTTTGGCGATTTCCTCGAGAGTCAAGTAAATGAGGCCGTTGCGCACAAAACCCATGTCCCGTATTTTTGAGATTCGTCTCCAGCTGCCCGCAAATCGAGACGTGAATCACTATGTTCTTATCTGACACGCATTTTTGGTTGGAACTATTTGAGTATGAGCCAGAAGCTGCCAAGTTGGACTTGAGCACGAATTGAAGTCACAAATGCACATAATCAATCCTAGGAATGAAAGCATGTTTTGAATCTCCATGTGTATGTGTGCTAGCATGCCAACTTTGGAGGCTTGAACCATGGCTGATAAAGCTGTTAATATGAACAATCACTCCATAAACCATCATCAGTAAAATTATGCATAAGAATCTTCAATTCATCAAAAATAAAGGAAAATAATCATCATTAACCACTAAAGCATCAATAAGATTAATATGGCATTTCTCGAGCAATTACAGCAAATGGATGGAAAATGGAATGATAAATGGGTGATAATCAGAAGAAGCGGGATGAAATATATGTCGAAAGGTGATGAAAATATGGACAAATCCATGACCCAACAAAATTTTCAAAATTTAGATGACACGGGAGTGGGTTGTAGAAAGGCAGCATCATTGCCATTCATTGAGCTACTCTCTGTTTCAAGAATAATTTAATATTCTCTACTGAACAGGGCCAACCACGTGAAGGTGGAAGCTCTTATGCCCCCCCCCCCCCCCCTCACATCACTCTCAATTCCCCATACCCAATGCATGTACTTGAAAAAAACATTACGTGCAAATTCATGCATATTTCATCATAAACAAACATCTACCATTCATTCAATAAAGGATAAAATCCATTAAACCAATGTTTCATTCTATCAACACATTCATTCAATAAACCATCCATTCATTCAATGAACACATTCATTCAATAAAAACTAACATTCAATAAAGATAATTGTTTACTACACTGAATCATTAAACCATTTCTTACCTTGATTTCAAGAGGCGGCTGTGAAGACGAACAGTCATAAAGCATCGTTTCATATATCTCTGATTTTCTCAAAACTCGAGAATGAAGATAAAGAGGATTTCCATGGTAATTTGTTCCATCCAAACCTATCAAGTGTACTTTTAGGTCAGTAGTATTCTTGTCTTCGAACGGTAGCAGTTGTTTGGCCATTTTCACCATGTAACATCTTAGAAGAAAATGTAACAAAGCCCTGAAAGATCTTAGAAGCAAATGTAACAAAGCCCTCAAAGAAGTTCATGTAACATAGTGGTTTGTGTTTGCAGGAATCCTTCAATTTACAGGGTGAAAATGGCCAAACAGCTGCTACAGTTTGGAGACAAGAATATTGTTGACCTAAAAATACACTTGATAGGTTTGGATGGAAACCATTTTCAATGTTGATGCCACTGCTGACCTAAAAGTACACTTGTTGTCTCTTATTACTCTTTGCATCTTGACACATATGATATTTTATGGTTGTCTCTGCATCCTGACAAAGGAAATTAAAGAAAACATATAATTTGCATCGAAAAAATAACAGGGTACGAACTAAACTGAGGAAATTCGAACCTGGAACCTATGTCTAGTCCCAAGGCTACCACCTTCAAGCTTGAAGTGTAGCTGACAATGGAAGACACAAGTGTATTTTATTACCACCGTGCGAATTTAATTTGACCTTATCAATCAATTCCCATTGCCATTTCCTCTCATACGACGTCCCACAACCATTTCTCTCGACACCCACTCGTGATTCATTCTACATGAATTTCACTATGCAACCGTCTCAGATTCTCACTGTGTTTTCGCTCAATTAGTTTCTCAATTTAGTATGACCCACACCCGACATCCGACGAGTGTTTCCAGCGGTCCTGAGTTTCATCCTGGCAACGGTGGGGATTCATGGTATTATGTTTCCCTTCGGCTGCAATATGGAAAACTCATAGTTCACTACGAAGGTTTGTAAGAATACAAACATTCATAGTGAATGGTGGGGATTCATGGTATTATGTTTCCCTTTGGCTGCAATATGGAAAACTCATAGTTCACTACGAAGGTTTGTATTCTTACAAACCTTCATAGTGAGCTATGAGTTTTCCATATTGCAGCCGAAGGGAAACATAATACCATGAATCCCCACAGTTGCCAGGCTGAAACTCAGGACCACTGGAAACACTCCTCGGACGTCGGGCGTGGGTCATACTGAATTGAGAAACTAATTGAGGGAAAACACAGTGAGAATCTGAGACGGTTGCATAGTGAAATTCATGTAGAATGAATCATGAGTGGGTGGCAAAATAAATGGCAGTGGGACGTCAACTTTACGTATCCATTTATATGTTTTCTGCAAAACATAAGAAAAATGTGGAGTAAGTGAGAGACATGTAAAATCATAATTACTATGCAAAACATATGAAAAATGTGGAGTAAGTGAAAGACACCTAAAATCATAATTACTATGCAAAACATATGAAAAAAGTGGAGTAAGTGAAATACACCTAAAATCATAATTACTATGCAAAACATATGAAAAAAGTGGAGTAACATCACACTTGTCCTTGGTATCATTTTGAGTTTCATTTACTCATGAATCCAACTTAGGGAGCAATACCAGTTCCTCCCTCCTAGGTAGCTCTTTCTCTACATCAAGAATGATAACATTCATATTGTTAGTGGACACTTTAGTAACCATTAATGACGCAAGAGCATGTTAAGAATTCCCACAATGTATTTGAGGCCTCTCAGAGCCAAGTAAACTGTACCCACTTCTTAATCACTGAGTATTAAATTATTAATACAATACTTTTCATTTGTGATCTCTGTGGGTGTGTATCTAGCAAGAAACCTTTTGAGAGAATACATGCAATCAAATTGTCCTACAAATTTGTCTTTAAACTCATTGTGAGGAACATGAGAGGTGAACAAGATGACATAATAATTAAGACAAGTTTGAGGACAAGGTCATGGATGGACAAGGTCATGATTTGAGTCAACTTTGGTGCTAGAGGTGCCTCCTTCAACATAGTTTTTTTTTAATCTAGGAGTCCCAAATCTACAAGGTGATCATGAATGAGTTGTAGTATTTCCCTGGAAATACAGAAGGCATTTCACCAATATATAATGAGTGATAGATAAGAAAAACAAGCTAAGCTACAAAGGATGCTAAAATTATACCATAATGTTCTGTTGAAAAAATAATAAAGTACTTTGAATGATAAGTTAGGGCACACAGAAATATGAACAGTTATAGTGTTGCAACCCAGTGCATACAAGTTGGTTTCCACAAACAAAATAACAAAAGAGTTTGGTAAGGGTGAACAATGTTTCATTCCCCAATGTGATTCGATGGAGGGATTGAACATGCGTGCGTAGAGGCACAGAAACCAGCAACAACATAGTGTTGTAGTTCATTTGATTAATTTCCAGATGTCTTTCAGGATCTACCGCATGAATTTCCAATTTGACAAGGCCAATCATGCTCAATCTTCGTGTGTGGCAAAGTTGTATGTTTGGCTTTCAATGATATTCTCTATTATCGAGTTTCAAGTGCATTTGCATTGTGGTATTGTTGGTACTTGATGTATACTTTTGGGGCATTGCTTAATAATTGTTATCAATATGGTGTGCATCAAAGCAACATTTTGGTGGCCCTGTGCTCTTGATAGACTACATGGAGATCTTGATGCTTTGAAGATATGTATGGGTGGAAAATATGATTCCATGCTAATTTCCAACTCATCATACTTATCAAATAATCACTAGTTATAAAACAAATCCTAATGAGAGTCACTCCATCAATATCACATATAGTCATCCACAAAACTATCCTAAGGACACACATTGTTTTTCGTACACCATTGTAATATATGGGATACATCATAGGCAAATATTGTGAGGCACTATAATTCAAGATCCAAACCTTTTTACAATACTGGAGAAATCCAATGTATGCTTGGTTCTAAAATGTTTAGCAATGGATACCAAAATCAGTCAGTAGATGACCTAGGCCCTACTTTGAAACTATGCCCACTGAACTGTGCCAGCTATAATCTATAAAATGAATGCCATCTATCCATAACTGATGATCTACCTCTGGTGCTCAATGTCATGGACTGCAACAGTCTACTAAAAAATCGGGTCTGCTCTAGCAAAAATGAGAGGTAAATCCCCCCGACGTAATCTGTGATAACAATCTCATCTCAAGCATTTGAAAGATGATTGAATTTTGAGAAATAATAAACCCACATGTACAACATGGAAATTCCATAGCAAAATGGGTTCACAACATTGCACATTGGGACAAAAACTATAATCGAATGCATGTACATGCAACAAAAAATGAGAAGAAATCACAAGAGAGCAAGATCACATACAAGTTTGTACATACATTGTACATATATACCCGATGGCCAAAAATAGAAAGGATAATTTGTCAAGATTAGGCCTTTGACACACTAGATCTCTCTTTGCTTGAGGAATATGTTCCTGATTTTGTAAATATGGAAACTTTTCATCATGAGAGCTATACGGTTTTCAAAGACAAAGTGTATTGGCATCCTACCAAATAGAGAGTATTTTACTCTCGTTGTGTAGTTTTGATGTTGACATCAAGCAAAGTATCTCTCAAGCAAAAGTTGATATTTTGGTATGGTTTGAAAAAGTTGATATTTCTGTATGGCATTATAAGGATGGAGAGCATGTACCTCCTAATCGTGGTTCATAGTGCTTGAATTGTTTGACATTCACCACAACATTTATACTAAGATGAGCTGGAATATCAAAGTGAAAAGCATTAGATATTATAACTTGAGTGATGTTAAAGGAATGTATCAAATGGGCTTTAACTTGTTATGTCAATGGTGCTTGAAGCATTCCCTATCTAAGTGTAACCATACTCTATTACCAACTTGGAAGGTATGTTTGTCATACAATTATTTGTGAATAGAACTATGTTTGCATAAGAATGTCTCTATTTTTGGTGTGTACTTTGGTGATATGATCCACAAAAGAAGCGGCTTTGCCTTGCACTTTCAAGTATCAGGCGTTTGACATCCAGAAATAATTGCAAGAGATTTTGCATCAAGTTAGTGAAAAAATCCAAGTCTAATTTGTGACAGCAGTGGGCCCTTTCATTGTCAATCTCATACAATCCAATAGTAATGAATATGGCCATACATTAAATCTGGGCATACTAGAAGGCATTCTAGAAAATTATAGTAAGGATAAATGTCATATGTGGGCATATTTGTATTCATTTCGAGTTGGTTGTGGCAATATTATCCCCAAGGAAGCCATTAAAGCATCAATTTTTAGGCTTGTAGCTGAAAGGGTATGCGCAACAGGTATGAGAACATTATGTGCACTGTATTAGACCTAAATAGGGGCCCTAACCATTCAATAGTAAGGTCGCCTAGTACAACACCCAGACTTGGATCAACAGCCTACAATTGCATAGTAGTCCTGTAACAACACATAGTGAGGTCTAAGCGCATCTTCTAGGAGTTAGATTTAAGATATGATCACACAATAGAGGGAGTTATCTCATTGTTTTGGAAGGTGCCAAATATTAGCAGTTACCCCTTATGCCAGCCCAGCCCAACCTTGTTTTAGAACAATCATCGTTTGAGGTCTTTAGAACTAATTTTGAGTGAAATTTTGATAATGATCAATCTTTAGGGGTAGTTTAGAGAAAATAGCATGATTATGACTATCAACAGTTCTAGTATAACAATCCTCATGACTAGCAATGTTGATGACTATCAACAGTACTGGGAATTTCCCTGGGGATTGTTTAGAGAAAATAGCATGATGCTTGTTAAAATACAATCCTCAATACATACCTTAAATATCATGTGTATTCCTAGGGTTTTGGGAAATCCACCCCACTGATCCAAGAGGATCCAGGATCACTCAATTTTTCAAACTCTCAAATGATGCAACATAAGGGTACCATTGTGAAGGGATCGACGAGAGATTGTAGCGACATTCGTTTCGCCTCAATGAGTTAGCAGTATGGCAGGTGATGTGGACTAGACATTTAGTGAACCGTGGTACAACTTTGTGTACCTTCTGGTGAGCATCGAAAGAAGCTTATCTAGGATGCACACTACAACAAAATAGCAGGACACTTTATAGTGGAAAATACACTTGTTGTGTTCCAGAAGTATTTCTACTAGCCTTCACTCAAAACAAATGTCGACAAGTACATCATGTCATACATGGCTTGGGCCATTTCCAAGCCACTGAATCTATGACAGGGTTTGTATACACCCTTTCTTATTTAGTCGACCAACTGGCTCGGTGGAAATCGACCATGTATAGTGATAAATCGATAAGGAACTCAAGTTCAAGGATCAAGTTCACCTCAGAGGAAATTGGAATTAACGTATTGGATCCAGGTCCTAATTCAACAAGATCGACATAGAAGCAAATCCTGAATTTGGAAATGGATAGGATCTTCTTGGGAAACATATCCCACAGACTTGAAGCATAAAGTACACATGGAAACAAAATTGCCCTTGATTGTTGAAACCTTGAAAAAATCAATGCCCTAATCCTCATTCTAAATCCCATAAAAATCGAAGTTGCACAGACACACATATAGATACAATATCCATGAAAAATATGGTAACTACAATGGATACTACTATTATAATAAAACCCTATCCCCAAGCGAATTCAACAAATGTGCCAAACGCGTGTGGCAAAATGGGAAGTTGTTGAAGTTACCGGATTTCTTGACATTGTGAGGCACATTGGTTGAGTTGAGTATCCTCTGCTAGCACTGCATGCTCTTCTCGCTGCTGGATGAAATGAGGGATAGCATGAGATCCTCTTATCTCCCCTATCTCCTCTGCTCAGATATTTGAAAATGGAACCTGCGATTCAGGTTAACTGTGCAAATGGAACCCGCAGTCTTCTCCTGAGTTATTTGTGCGAATGGAACCCATGGTCTCCTAGGTTATTTGTGCAAATGGAACCCTCAAACTCCTTTGCGGCCTCCTCAACATTCTCCGTGTCTGCCTCGGTGACCTCTACGACCTCTTAAGTGACAGCCACGGCCTCTACGACCTCTAGTATTGGACATTCTTGCAGGGTGAGTGCAGGGTGAGGTAAGTCATGAAATGTGTTCACGCAAGCTCATGGGAGGGAGGTAAGTTCTATGTTTATTATTGTTTTATGTTTTCTTTGTATTTATATTTATTGTTTTTTAATTAGTTAGTATTTATGTATTATTATTTATTTATTAATATATGTATGCAAATGTGTGTGTATAAAACCTAAAGTGAACAAGCAATATATTAAACGTAAAATTAATATTCTAACATATAAAAATAGATGAAAAAATCGACCACAAAATATCGATGGATTGAAAGAGACGTCTATTCCATAGGATTGTTGTTGATTTTGATGGATAGTGGACTGAAAGAGAGAACATGACCATTGGGAGTCGGGAGGCGCTACTAGTGTCATGATATCAAACCGTACTATATGAAAGGAACTATATGACTGTTCGGAGGTGCGGTCAGATTTGTTCATAATTACCATGAGATATTATTCATATTATTCATCATCGTTGTCAGTAATCATCATAATCATCATCACAAACAAGTACACCATTGTCGTCGCCATGATCATGGCCATCATCATCAGTGATGATGATGATTATAATTAAATCATCGGCATCGTTGAAGTCAACATGACCATCATCACAACTTTCAACACTATTGACTAATCAGATTTAATTGTCCCCTCATTGAAAACCAATGAGACCACAATCCTAAAAATATTTTTCTCATTTTCCCATTGGGTGTATCTTACAAAGCCATTACAAAACAAAATACGGAAACGAAATGAATGTCAATGATGTTATCACATTATGTTGAAAACACGGGCATCCGACGACCAAGAAACATAATCTAATATTATCTTAATCATAATTCATCACAACAAACTCATCAATGTCGTGTGCGCATCCAAACAGTCATAAGTGAGTACAACAAGTTCATCATGTTTGTGCCTCCAAACAGTCACAATCAAACAAACTAATCAACGAGTGTGCATCCAAACAGTCATAAGTGTGTACAACAATTTCATCATCTCTGTGCATCCAAACTGTCACAATCACAATGTCTCTTTCGATATAAACAAGATTTGCAAAATCTTTTTAAATATTTTTTAAACAATGTCTCTTTCGATATAAAAAAGATTTGCATAATATTTTGATATTTTTCAATAGATCCCGTCGGATATCCAACGTATTCGGGCATAATATGTTGATGTTATTTCAATAGAATCCGTCGGATATCCAACAGGTAATTCTAACATTTTAAAAAAAATTATGAAATTTCATAATTTTGAAAGTGAAATCCGACGACACAGTCTTTTTTGTCAGAGGTCGTCGGATTTGCTTGTCGGATTGTGGGTACAAATCTTGTAGTGGCCTCGTTGATATTCCCACTATGTGCATATCCTGTAAACATTACAGTCCAGGAGACCATGTCTCCTTCAAGCATTTTCTCAAACACTTGGCATGCATCCTCAATACTGCCACATTTAACATACATTTCTACAAGTGAACTAGCCACAAACAAATCTGACTTAAACCCACTTCTCACTATCTATTCATGGATCTCTATACACTGTTCCAGAGTTGTGAGCATTGCACATGCTGGGAGCACGCTGGAGAAGGTAAACTCATATCCGGTCATTAAGCCTCCAAAAACTATACGTAGGGGATCTACATCACTACCAAAGAAGGTGACGAGTTGAGATTTGTTGGCATTGAGACCATAAAGAGCTGGTCATTTTTCTCCATAGGAAGCTACCAAAGACAATATAGACCCCATTGCCAACACTGCATCGCCCTCATTTTCCTTTACTCTGTGACTCTGTATCCTATCTCTTCTTCTTCCACAAAGATGCAATTTTGACAAAATTTGGCGCCACCTAGAGTTTGGGTTTTTTGTTTTTTTAATTTAGTGTTAATAGGTTTACTTCACGTGTTTCTTCAAAATCTCATTCATTTTGTGTATTATAAAGTTAATTTGTGTATTAAAAAGTATAATTAACTTGACTTTGATCTTATACCTTTTCACTTTTCATTTTGTTTATTAAAAAGTGTAATTAACTTCACTTTGATCTTATACTTTTTCACTTTTCATTTTCTTCCTAGACCAAGTGACTTTATTTGTTTGGTACACCAATATATCAAAAACCCCAAAACGTCTTTATAATTTTCTTTTCATTACATAACATATACAATATCATAATTTATATATACAATGTGTACTATAATTATTTTATTTTATTTTAAGTGCACACATTTCTTTGAAGCTTAGACCCTTCTTATATAAACCATTTAGATGTATTTTATTAAATATATATGGAATTTTGTGCTTTGAAGATATTTCAATATAAGTTTAATGAATAGTTTTTGGTGGCTATAACACTTACAAAACAAGATAAATCTACAAATCAATTTGGCAACTATTATATTTCCACCACTACAATGGCTAATTAAATAAAAAATAAACAATGAGGTGAAGGCCATAGATGGAGATCACATGATATGTGGAAGATGTAAGGTAGGCATCATTGATATTCTATGGGAGGTTTATTTTGGAAATGAAAATGATTTTTTTGGAAGCCTCGTTATGTTCCTCATGCATACAAAACCATGCATTTCTTGGCAATTTGTTAGCCCTTTTGTTTTAATTTCTTCCATATTATACTTATGTACATTCCTGCAAAAAAAAAAAAATGAGAACACAATCAACAATGAAGAAGAATGGAGTTAGCTACCCACTAGGTGTAGAATAGACAGTGAATGGGTGTACTGTTAAGACACTCCTTGCATAAGGTCACCGATTCAAAACTCCATGGGTGCGAGCCTTACAAAAAAAATGGAGTTAGATGAAGTATAGAATGGAGAAATGAGGGAAGAAAAGAAACCTTCTACCTTCTAAAATCCCAACACTTCATTTCCCAAGCTGATGGAAACTCAACCAACACATCAAATTACTGAGGAAGAGTGATAAAGTTCAAATTGTTAAGGAAGAGAGCATACAACTTTTCTAAATGAATGATTTTCTCAAAGATAGTCTAATTGCTGAGTAAAATGTTGAAGAGGTCCAAATTCTTGAATAGGTACAGTAACAACACTCCATAGTGAGTGATTTTCCTCTCAAATTAAAATTGTGACTTCAAAAGGCTTTATGGAAAAATCACTAACCTTGGGCAATTATTTTCCTCTTAGGCTATCAATTCCCTCTTTGTTGTCCCTTGTGTTTGTCACTAATTCCCCAAGGTGCACAAGGAATTACCATGAATAACTCCAAGCTTTGTTGGGGAAAAGATTCAAATGTGACAAAAGATGAACCCTTCTAACTCGAGCATTTCATTTTCAATTGAAGTTACCTAGGAATAGATGAAAACTTTGTTGGGTAAAAGGGACAAAATGTGATCGAAGATGAAACCCTTCCATCTAATCATCTCATTAATAATGACTACTCATAATTCCTTGATGATGAGAGGGGAATATTAATATGGTGAAGGAAAGGGGTTTAATTTCTTGTCAATTTCATTCGTTCTCCTCTTCTGCAAATCCTTAATTTCTATGACTTTTTGAATCCAGGTTTCCTTTGAATCTTGTCCATAGTTAGGAGATGGATGCTCTAGAAATAAAAATCAGTGAAAGCAAAGAAAAACTAGCCATGGCATCCAGAGACATCATGAAATTGAAACACTAGGAGCACCACATTTATTATAAGATCAAAAGACTTTCACGTAGACAATCGAAGTGGTTATCGAACTAGTGATTGTAATACTCATAGGAATTCAGAGAAAAAGGACGAAGAAGAGGTTAAGAAGGAACATCTCAAACATGAATTGTTGGAAGTGGAAGAGAAATTGGAGCCTCTTTATAAGAATATCCTGTTTGATTTCTATAATACAATGGAAAAGGAACAAATTATAGAATTGGAAGCTAGGAAAGAAGATATACTAAGTGTTGAGGAAGAAACATGGTGTTTAAAGAACAAATCTATTTGGATTTCACAGGGTGATGAAAACACATTTTTTCTCAATGGTTCTCCAACTGATTTTGTCAAAGTTGGAAGGGGGATTAGACAAGGATTTCATTTATCCCCTCTCCTCTTTATGCTTGTGATTGAAGGGTTAAGAAGAATTATAGGAAAGGCTATGAGAGATGGATGTCTTAAAGGGGTAAGGTTTTCCACATCTCTTTATATCACTCATTTGTTATTTTTAGATGATGTATTGTTGTCTGGGAATGGAATAGTGCAGGAGTGGAAAAAAATTTTAGATATCATTGCTCTATATTGTAATGCATATGGTATGGAAGTCAGTATCAACAACAATTCCCCATGAATCCTCCCTTGACCATGTCCAATGCCACAAGTCCCCATGACTTGGATGCATAGTTCCATTGACACACTATGAAGCCATGCGTGGTGCTTTATGGAATTATTAATGGCTTTGGATGCCTAAATAGTTTCTTTATGGCCAAAGGAATGACCCTCTTCTATAGAATGTCATTCCCAAGACCCCAAGACAAGTTTGTATTGCTTAAAACCACCTAATGGCACCAACATCTCCAATCATAATCCAATTATACCCTTAAGAGACCATGTGTGGTTGATGGAGGAAAAATTCCTAGACATGGATGGATAGAAGCTTCCTTTAGGGTCCTATGTTTAGATATTTTCCACTAACAATGTTGAAATCCCTAAGGCCACAAGACCTAGATACATAGTGCCATGAATACCCCGAAAAAGTCATATGTGTGGTGCTTCGAGACATTGTTCATGGATATGTATGTCTCGATTATTTCTGAAGGTCCAAAGGCATAATCTTCCTCCCTATAACTTCATCCCCAATGCCTTGATACATGTACATACTACTCAAAATCACCTAGCGGAACTGAAATCCTCAATCATAGGCCAATGATACCCTCAGAAGACCATGTGTGGTTGGTGGAGACAACTTTCTTAGCCCTAGATGGCTAAAATATTTGTTTAGGTCTTGAGCCTCATGCCTCCTCCCATGACCATGTTGAAGCCCCAAAGTCCCAAAGACTTAGATATATAGTGCCATGGATACCCTTGCATAGTCACACGTGGTATCTTAAGGAATTGTTCATGGTTTTGGATGCCTCGGTGGTTTCTTTAGGGCCAATGGCATGGTATTTCCCTTAGAATGTCATTCACAAGGCATCGATACACATACATATTTCTCAAACATGCCTAATGGAATCATCATATTTAATTATAGGATGATGATACCCTCAGGAGTCCATCTGTGGTTGGTGAAGGAACCCTCTTATCCTTGGATGGCTAAAATATTTTAGGTCCCAAGGTTCATGTCTCTTCTATTGTCCATGTCCAAATCCTCAAGGCCGTGATACCTAGATACAAAGCTCCATGGATACCTTTGCAAAATCATGTGTGGTTCTTTGAGGAATTATTCATGGTTCTATATGGCTCAGTGGGTTTTTTAGAGCCAACGGCATGGTCTTCTTCTCTAGAGAATCATTCCTAAGGCCCTAAGACACCTACATACTTCTCAAAACCACATAATAGCATGAATATCCTCAATCATTGGCCAATGATACCCTCAAGAGGCCATGTATGGTTGATTGAGGTGATCTTCTTAACCTTGGATGGATAGAAGATTATGTTAGGGCCACTGGTTTATGTGGTGTTATAAACCATATCTAGTGTTTTAAACTTCAAAATGAGAACCACGTCCCACTTCCAGGCCAAATAT
Source organism: Larix kaempferi (assembly GCA_027924585.1). NCBI lineage: Eukaryota > Viridiplantae > Streptophyta > Pinopsida > Pinales > Pinaceae > Larix > Larix kaempferi. Next base: position 1,491,568 of record BSBM01000936.1, read on the forward strand.
CCCCTATGGAGGGCTAATATGGTGGTTTGGGACCACACACATGGACCATGACCCCCATAGTAAGATCTCTAAATCCATCTGCATTGTTAAAATTTAGTAAAATATTGTACAAATTCATTATCAAAATTGTAATTTTCCATTGTTAGTGTGACACAGCTAAAAATGACTAACATAAATGACTAATTCACATTAATCGTTGTTAGCTAGTCATATTTATATTCCCGTGAATAAATTATTCATTTACGTTAGTCATTTTTACTTTAGTCACTTGTTATCTAGTCATATATTTTATCCCGTGACTAAATTAGTCATTTATCTTAGTCGTTTTTAGTTGGCTTACTTAAAATTGCTCAATTTTAGTCATTTATCCCTTGAAAAAAAAGTGGTGACTAAATTTTTTAGTCACCTAGTCACTTATCTCTCATTTTGTACTAGTGCTCAAACCTAAAAAATAACCTCCCAAGGGGATATGGGCACAATTATGAGTTTCCGAGCAGAAGGTATGAGTCACGGGGCCCTCAAGAAGGTGATGGGAGGAAACCTAGGCATTGGTCCCTAAAGGATAATTTTTCACATCCAAAGCCAAAAAAAATGCCGTGAACCTACAAAAATGACCTCCCAAGAGAAATCTTCACCTTTGAGTTAGCATATTAGCACCATTAGTTTTTTTGGTGAACTAGGCAATGATATCAAGGTTTGGATCAAGGTTAATCAATGAAACTCAATCATTAGGCACAAAAAGTAGCTCCTAGGGATCAAAATCCATCAACAAGGCCTCAAAACCACCACACATGAGTTATTTATGGAATCTTTGTCTTTCAGTGGAAATATGGCCACCATTAGAAGGTGTTTTAGCACCAAGGATGGGTCATGGCACCATGGACATTGTTAAGGGAGGAAACCCAACCCTTATGACGTAAATTATGCTTTTAGGCATCTAACTCGAAGAATAATGCCTTATGCCACCACCAATGGTTTCTTGAGAGTACCATCTACCTCTAAGTTGTGATATGGGCACCATAGGAAGGTTTTGAGCACTTGGTATAGGTTATGGTACCTTTGTCACGTCCCCATTTTGACCCTTATAATATTTTGGTCTATAATGTAAATACTATATGCATATTATGTATGATTCCTAGCATGGAGCTCAAGGCCAAGGCCCCGCTAGTGAACAATCGACCTTGAAGAGGAAAGTATTTGATATTATGCTACTCGTGTGCTATTGAGCCATGGAAATTGTAAATATGCGCTTTAATATAAATGCCCACAACTAGCTATGCAATGCAACAAGAGATGGGGGCATGATGTTTACAAGGAATTGGGAGGGAAATATTCAAACCCTTGAGCCAATCAAGTCAATCCAAGTGTCAATGAGAGAACCCATGAACCCTCAACTACCCATGTTGACTTTTGTGCCCAATCATTCATTTCTCCCAAGAGTTGGTTGAGGTAGTTAATGCCTTGGGGAATGGAGAGGTATGGTTGTCCAAATTCGAGTATGGGAAAGCCACCCTTCCTAGAATTTTGTGTTTGGATTTTGGGCAAGAAAAGAGCCACGAAATTGTCCCCAAGCCATTATTCACCCATTAGTTTTGCTCTCTCACGAGTTTGGAGCTACCTGGGCATTTTCCTCCATGAATTTCCTGTGTTTTCCTTCATTTTCCTAGCTGGGAAGGGCGTTTTTATGTTGTATAACAGTGGGGAAGAAGGGGAAATGATTTGGGGTTTTATAGAGGTCGTTTTGGCCCACTGAATGCTCATACATCTATGGGAGAAATCAATTTTCTTCCCTGGGATTGATTCCCTCTTCCCACAATCCATGTTGGGTGTGCAACGATTTGGGGAAAACCCATAGACCCTATTCTATGAATCCCATTGCTGAAATGTGTATCCATGCCCAGTTTTGAGTTGTTGTGTGTGTAAAAGAATGTTGGGATTGAGATGGGTATCCATTGCTTTGGGTTGTGCTGAGCTTGAGAGTCCCCTTTTCCTTGTAGATATCATGCCCAGCTCGGGGGTGGTCTCTGAGTGCTGAAAGAATATAGGCTGGGCAAAGACCTATGGTTAGGTGGAATGTTGCAACGACATATCTAGTTGCTTGGGACAACATTACAGGGAGATAAGTATATTCTCTTATGTGTATTTACTTCTTCACTGTTTTAATTAAAGGATGGTTGCTCTTGATATGGTTGATGCATGTGAAATGTATGTGGTTGATGCATGTGAAATGTATGTGGATGATGTCTTATTCCGTGTACATGTTTGCTTGATTTTTGGGCAATTTTTTATATTAATATGAATCATGGATGTTGAAATGGGCTAAGTTTTATAAAAGCCTAGATTTTGGGTATCATGTTCCCTTCCTTGCGTTAATAGATGGGAGCGGATGTGACAGCCTTGACCATGGCTAGTGGATGAAACTTGGGCCTTATTTTCAAAAGGTGGCTTCTAGGGGTCAAGGGACATGGACAAGGCCTTAAAGCAACAAACAAGATCTTTCTATGGAATCTATGGCCTCTAAGAAGGGATATGGGCTCTATAAGAAGGTTTTTAGTAAGTTAGGATTGTGTCATGCAGCATAGACATGGTAGGGGGTAGGAACATAGACCTTAGTAGGTCCTAAAAGAAGCTTCCATGCATCTAGGACTAAGAATGTCACCAGGAACCACCACACACCATCTCTTGAGTGTATCATTAACCTTTAAGGGTGGATATGGGTACCATTATCGGTTGGTGAGCACCAAGGATGGGTGCCCATGTGTTAACCATGGTTGGTGAAGGAAGCTCGGGCATTAGGATCTTAAAAAGACCACTATAGGTCTCATGGTCTTGGAATGATGCATTGAACCACCATAGATGACTTCTTGATGGTATTTATGGCCTTCAAATGGGGATATGGGAAACATTCAAAATTTGTGTGCACTAGGTATGCATGGTATTGGGATATTTTAAACACGATCAAATGAGTAAACTTGGGCCTTAGGTCCCAAAGGAAGTAAATATACATATAAATCCATGAATGACACACTATGCCATCATAGAGGACCTTTACAGGGTATCCATGGACTTGAAGTGGGTATATTGGTGCCACTAGGAGGTTTGCAATACCCAGTATCCGGGTGTTCAAGCCTTTGGTGGGATCTATGGCCTCTAAGAGGGTTTATGGGCTCCATTAGAAGGTTTTTAGTACTAGGCATGGGTCATGGCAGCATAGACATGGTAGGGGGTAGGAACATAGGCCTTAGTAGGCCCTAAAAGAAGCTTCTGGGCATTTAGGACTAATAATCTCACCCACAACCACCACACACCATCTCTTGAGTGCATCCTTGACCTTTGAGGGTGTATATGGGCACCATTATCAATTTGTGAGCACCAAAGATGGGTGTTCGGCTGTTAACCATGGTTGGTGAAGGAAGCATGGGCATTAGGCTCTTATAAATACCACTATAGGGATCATGGTCTTGGAATGATACGTTGAACCACCATAGATGACTTCTTGAGGGTATTTATGGCCTTCAAATAGGGATATGGGAAGCATTCAAAATTTTTGTGCACTAGGTATGCATGGTATTGGGGTCTTAAACACTGTCAAGGTAGTAAACTTGGGCCTTAGGTCCCAAAGGAAGTAAAGCTACATCTAAATCCATGAACAACACATTGATCCATCATAGAGGACCTTTCCAGGGTATCCATGGACTTGAAGTGGGTATATTGGTGCCACTGGGTGGTTTTCAATACCCAGTATCCACGTGTTCAAGCCTTTGGTGGGATCTATGGCCTCTAAGAGGGGGTATGGGCTCAATTAGAAGGTTTTTAGTACTAGGATTGGGTCATGGAAACATATACATGGCACGAGGTAGCAACATAGGATTTAGTAGGCCCTAAAAGAGGCTTCTAGGCATCTAAGACTAAGAATGTCACCAGGAACCACCACACACTGTCTGTTGAGTGTATCCTTGACCTTTGAGGGTGGATATGGGTACAATTATAAGTTTGTGAGAACTAGGGATGGGTTCCCATGTGTTAACGATGGTTGGTGTAGGAAGCTCGGGCATTAGGCTCTTATAAAGACCATTATAGGGATCATGGTCTTTGGAATGATTCCTTGAACAGCCATAGATGACTTCTTGAGGATATTTATGGCCTTCAAATGGGGATATGGGTAGCATTCAAAAAATTTGTGCACTAGGTATGCATGGTACTAGGGATTTAAACATGGTAAAGGGAGTAAACTTGGGCCTTAGGTCCCAAAGGAAGTAAAGCTACATCTAAATCCATGAACGACACATTGAGCCATCATAGAGGACCTTCCAGGGTATCCATGGACTTGAAGTGGATATATTGGTGCCGCTAGGTGGTTCTCAATACCCAGTATCTAGGTGTTCAAGCCATTGGTGGGATCTATGGCCTCTCAAAGGGGATATGGGATCAATTAGAAGGTTTTTAGTACTAGGATTGGGTCATGGAAACATATACATGGCACGGGGTAGCAACATAGGATTTAGTAGGCCCTAAAAGAAGATTCTAGGCATCTAAGACTAAGAATGTCACCTGGAACCACCACACATTGTCTCTTGAGTGTATCCTTGACCTTTGAGGGTGGGTATGGATACAATTATAAGTTTGTGAGCACTAGGGATGGGTTCCCATGTGTTAACAATGGTTGGTGTAGGAAGCTCAGGAATTAGGCTCTTATAAAGACCATTATAGGGCTCATGGTCTTGGAATGATGCCTTGAACCGCCATAGATGACTTCTTGAGGGTATTTATGGCCTTCAAATGGGGATATGGGCAGCATTCAAAAAATTTGTGCACTAGGTATGCATGGTACTAGGGCTTTAAAAATGGTCAAGGGAGTAAACTTGGGCCTTAGGTCCCAAAGGAAGTAAAGATACATCTAAATCCATGAGCAACACATTGAGCCATCATAGAGGACCTTTCCAGGGTATCCATGGACTTGAATTGGGTATATTGGTACCACTAAGAGGTTCTCAATACCTAGTATCTAGGTGTTAGATCCTGGTGTTCGAGTACACAGGGTACTACCAAAGGACCGAACACCAAGAGCAACCACTTCACAAAAACAGATCACAGATCAACACACCGATGTTTTGACGTGGTTTAAACCCTCTTGAGGGAAACACTCCACGGCCCCGGCCAAATAGCTTCTACGGGACAATTTATTATGCAAAGAAAGAAAGTTACAAATGAGCTTCTCATAATCGATCAACTAAACAATGACCCTCCATGCTCTTTAAATAGAGATCATGGACCAATCGGGTGTTAAGCCACGGATCAAGGTTAGGTTTGATCTAAGAGAAGTTGAGCCGTCGGATCACTCTATGTCGGAAACATATCGTGACCGTCGGATTAAGTATTTACAAATGCATACTAATGCATACTAAAGAAACACACTATCCCTAATGGATATATTACACAAGTTGATCTTAACTAACTCCTAAGTGTCTAAATATCCTAACATCCCCCCTTAAGAACAACTTGGGATAGGATTGAAGGATTTACAAAAGTGACACTATTAGGAGAAGGAAGGAGGCATTAGAGCCTATCCCCCCTTAATGACAAGTTCCTGAACTCCTAACATAGATCGAAGTTTAGAAAACTTCGCTTCTGTAAGAGACTTGGTGAAGATGTCTGCAACTTGATCATCTGTAGGGCAAAAGAGCACTTCAAGAACCCGATCATGAACAAGATTTTTGATGAAGTGCATATGTAGCTCAATGTGTTTGTTGCGTTGATATAGAACTGGATCTTTGGCAAGCTTGATGGCACTTTGATTGTCGCACCAAAGTGGAGTAGGGTGTTGCTGCTCGAATCCAAACTCTGAAAGGATCTATCGAAGCCATAAAGCTTCCTGACTGGCATTAACTGTTGCTCGATATTCTGCCTCTGCTGAAGAAAGAGCAAGACTTGTTGGTCTTACAAGCCCAAGTAATAGGTCCAGATCCCAGACTGAAAACATAACCTGCAGTAGACTTTCGATCATCAGGATCGCCGGCCCAATCTGAATCAATGAAACCAACCAACAAAGGTTTCCCCCCTATACTGTAATGAATCCCAAACTGAACTGTACCTCGAATATATCGAAGTATTCTTTTAGCTGCTTTCCAGTGAATTTCATGAGGTGTTTGCATATAACGGGCAACTCGACCAACGGCAAAGGAAAGGTCAGGACGGGAATGAGTCAAGTATAAGAGACTACCAACAAGCTAACGATACAAGGTGGCATCGACTTCAGGTGAAGTACAAGTGGCAGAAAGTTTGACTCCAGACTGGAAGGGAGAAGGGGCTGGTGTACAATCTTCCATGTGAAAGCGACGAAGAAGGTCACAAGCATACTTAGACTGAGAAAGAAAGATTCCTTCTTTGGTTTGCAGGATTTGGAGACCAAGAAAATAATGCAAATGTCCTAGGTCTGACAATTCAAAATTTTGTTTAAGACTGGATTTCACATGGGTTATAAGCTTAGGGTCACTACCAGTAAGAATAAGGTCATCAACATATAGAACAAGTATGATGAGATGGTTTCCTACTTTCTTGGTATAGACATTGGGGTCAGAATGGCAACTAGAAAAACCAGTGTCAAGGAGAAGGTTATCCATTTTGGCATACCAAGCTCTAGGAGCTTGCTTAAGGCCATATAAGGATTTCTTAAGGCGGCAGACAAGGCTAGATTTATTCTGAACATAGCCAGGAGGTTGTTCCATGTAAATTTCCTCCTGTAAATCACCATGTAAGAAGGCAGACTTGACATCCATTTGATGGACTTCCCAGTTGTGTAAAGCTGCAAGGGAAAGAACAAGGCGGATGGAGTTCATTTTTGCAACGGGAGCAAAGGTTTCATTGTAGTCAATCCCTTCAACTTGGGAAAAACCTTTGGCAACTAACATTGACTTAAGTCTTTCAACACTTCCATCTGATGCATACTTAGTTCTGTAGACCCATTTACATCTGACAAGTTTTCTTCCTTTTGGAAGAGGTACAAGATCTCAAGTATCGTTCGCCATTAAGGAACAATATTCTTCATCCATGGCTGCATCCCAATCTGGATTCCCTGAAGCTTCTGCAAAATTTTCTGGATCATGATTCTCAGAAACTTGAGCCAAAAGAAAAGAGGCTCGCTGAAACTGAGAACGTGTTCGACGTTGATCTCTAGGATCATCGGCAAGATCACCAGCTGCTTCACATGTTGAACGGACCCATCGAGGAAGCACTTGTGCTGGTGCAACTGGAGGAACATGAGCAGGCGGAGGTGGATTTTCATCTTCACTGTCATCATCAGAAACTGGAGTTGGAAACCTGTCAAGGAAGTTGGAAGAAGAAGAAGGAGGCACAAACGCCGAATCAGGCTCGCAGGCCAAGAGATTTTCATCAAATTTAACATCTCTTCTAATGATTATAGCATGAGAATGTGGTTGAAGAAGTCTATAACCTTTTACATCTTCAGAATATCCAACAAATATGCACTTTTCACTTTTGGGCTGCAATGCTTTCCGTTTTTCATCCGGAATGTGAGCCCATGCTTCACTACCAAACACACGAAAGTGACTTACATCAGTTTTAATTTTACTCCATGCTTCTTCCAGTGTTATACCTTGTAATACTTTTGTGGGGGTGCGATTAACTATGTAATTTGCACAATTTATGGCTTCAGCCCAAAATTGAAGACTTAGTCCCTTAGATTGAATCATACAATTAGCCATTTCTTTTAAAGTGCGGTTCTTCCACTCAGCTACACCATGTTGTTGTGGTGTATATGGAACAGTGTGCTGTTGTTGGATGCCTTGTTTAGTGCAGAAAGTAGTGAACTGTTTGTTAACATATTCTCCTCCATTGTCAGATCTTAACTTAATAATTTGATGACCAGATTGTTTTTCAACAAGGGCCTTGTAGGCCAAGAACATGTTAAATACTTCGCTCTTAAGTTTTAGGAAATAAACCCAAGTGCGTCTGGTGTAATCATCAATGAAAGTTAAGAAATATTTGAAACCAGAAAAGGAAGCAGATGGAAGAGGACCACACAAGTCACTATGCACAAGCTCCAAGGGAACTGAGGCGTGCCAAGAGGCACGTTTGTCAAAACTGTCCCGATGATGTTTTCCGAGTACACAACCGGAACAAACACCATCTCTGCAAGATACCATCAAAAGACCTGTCACCATATTTTCTTTACATAGTTGTTGCAATGAGCGATAATTTAAGTGACCAAATCGCTCATGCCAAAGTTTGCAAGTTATCACCATGAGCAACAAAAACTGAAGGGAAAGGTGATGACCCAAAGTTGTTAAACTTGTACAACCTGGTAATATCATCAACAATTCCGGTAGCTAGGACCTGTTGAGGATCTTTAAAATCCTTGATTACAACTTGGTGAGGTGTAAAGGTCACAGTTTTACCTTCACCAGAATGAGTGATCTGATAGACTGATAACAAATTGCAGGAAATTCTTGGAACACATAGTACATCACTAAAATGACCATTATCTACTGGAACTGTTCCAGCTCCTACAACACTTAGAGATCTATCATCACCAACAAATATTTGTTTGGTGTTACATTCATGCATAGTAGAAAAGATGGCTTGATCCTTAGCCATATGATAAGATGCTCCAAAATCAATGAGCCATTCATTTGAAGTAGAAGAAGAAAATGCATTATAAGAATAACCAGAAGCACAAAGTGCATGTCCATGAGAGGCAGATTCTGAAGGCGAATCTAGGCTGATGTGGTGCTTCTTCATTGCTGCTTCCAAGGCTGCCATCTTCTTGAAACACTTAGATTCATCGTGATTATCTTTCCCACAATAGTTGCAATGACGCTCAGTCTTCTTGCCTTTTGGCTTGGATCCTTTGTCATTTTTTAAAGAAGGAGCTGACTGAGAGGGTTTGGGACCCTTGTTTGACTTATTATTGTGAAAATTTTGTTTCTTGGGAGGCTTGGACTTTTCTTTCTGTTGGGACAATAAGGCTTTCCCAGATGTATCTGCATTGTTGATTATTCCAAGATGAATGAGTTTATCTTGTTCTCTAATCAAGGAATCACAAAAGGATTCAAGACTAGGCTCTTGATAGCTAGCTGCATTCAAGGATGCTTTCATGGAGTAAAATGTAGATACAAAAACAGAATATGCCGATCCAAGTTTGGAAAGAATATGATAAATGCATTGTTTGTCTTCCCTCTCAATCTTACATTCTGCACATAAGAGTTTAAGAGTTTTGTACTTAGATAAATAATCTTTAATGCATGAAAAGTCACTTGGATTTAAAGAAATCAACTCATTTTCGAGTTGGTGACCTCGAATTTCATTGTGTTTACCAAACACAGATTCCAACTTGTCCCAAGCAGCATTAGGTTCATCAATTCCAGATATGTGGAATCGCAAATCAGTAGAGATTGACATCCCAATCAATCCACGAGCTTCATCACATCTATTTGCCCATTTTATTTTCTTATCATCATCAGTGGGTTCTTTTTCTTTCCCTGTTGTAATTCTGAAAAGTCCCCTACTTCGTAGAACATCCTCCATACGAGATTTCCATGAGAAATAGTTGGAACTGTTAAGTAGAATATCACAATGGGTGGCCATATTTGTAAATTAATGGCTATAAAAGCAGAAACCACTAGTCTAGATGTGAAGAGCTCGAAAAAATAGGTGGTTTAAAAAAAAACGGCACTGAAAACGGACTCTGTATGATGAAGTTATGCTTGAACAAAGAAACTGTTGAAGATGTCCCCAATAGTGACGTGGCAGCTAGAGAATGTCCAACAAAAAAAAGAACCCCCCTCTTCCTAAGATGAACCTTTTGACAATCACTTTACAAGAAAGTTGCTTTAAGTGAACCACTTTTGTAAAAATAAGTGATTTCACTTTTACAATGATATTACTTTTAAATAGTGCAACAATAAAAAAACTTAAGTGACTCACTTGTATTTTTATTTTTTATTATTTAAGTGAGATGCACTTTTACAATAAAGTAACTTGAAATTAGAAATTGCATGCACTTTTTCTTTTAAAAGTAACTTCCTAAGACTTGAACTCAAGACCTATTAAGGAATAAAGCAACTTTGAACCAAGTGAGCTAGATTAAAAGGTATGTAAAATATGGAAATGAGGAAGGGTTTTTTTTTTTTTTTTTTTTTTTTACTCTTCTTGCTCGGTTTGCGTGCTTGCCCTTTTTCCTGCAAAACAAACCACAAATCGAAACAAAAAAAATTTCCACAATTGTGGAGTTAGATCTTGTTAGCTTGCCCGGAAAGTCTACGTTTTCTCTCTGTTTCTAATTTGCCGAGCTCGCGCAAGGTGTACAGCAAAGACCATACGCAGCCGAGAAAAACCCTTTCCCTTTCTGTTTCTAGTTTGCTGAGATTGTTCAAGGTGCACAGCAAAGAGCATACGCAGACGGGAAAGCAACAATCCGAACCCAAAAAAAAATCTAACAGTAAAAAAGATGAAATATGAGATTTTTTTTTTGAAAAAACGAAATAAAAAAAATGCGTCACTGTAACATTATACCTTCAAATCTGATGAAATACACGTTTCTAGACCAACAGGAAACCGTTTTCAATCAAACGAAAACTATTTCCCAATGGAAACGACGCTCCAGACGCAATGGAACACCTCCCACAACCCAGAAATGCACAGAAATACCAGAACTAGAAACCCTTTCGAGTTTCGGCAACAGTAATTCAAGATCTAAATCACAACTGGAAGCGGCACTTCATAAAAGCTCTGACACCATGTTCGGGTACACAGGGTACTACCAAAGGACCGAACACCAAGAGAAACCACTTCACACAAACAGATCACAGATCAACACACCAATGTTTTGACGTGGTTTAAACCCTCTTGAGGGAAACACTCCACGGCCCCGGACAAATAGCTTCTATGGGATAATTTATTATGCAAAGAAAGAAAGTTACAAATGAGCTTCTCATAATCGATCAACTAAACAATGACCCTCCATACTCTTTAAATAGAGATCATGGACCAATCGGGTGTTAAGCCACAGATCAAGGTTAGGTTTGATCTAAGATAAGTTGAGCCGTTGGATCACTCTATGTCGGAAACATATCGTGACTGTCGGATTAAGTATTTACAAATGCATACCAATGCATACTAAAGAAACACACTATCCCTAACGGATATATTACACAAGTTGATCTTAACTAACTCCTAAGTGTCTAAATATCCTAACATTTGGTGGGATCTATGGCCTTTGAGAGGGGGTATGGGATCTATTATAAGGTTTTTAGTACTAGGATTGGGTCATGGAAGCATATACATGGCAGTGGGTAGGAACATAAGCCTTAGTAGGCCCTAAAAGAAGCTTCCAAGCATCTAGGACTAAGAATGTCGCCAGGAAGCACCACACACTATCTCTTGAGTGTATCCTTGACCTTTGAGGGTGGATATGGGTACCAATATCAGTTTGTGAGCACTGGGGATGGGTTTCTGGGTGTTAACAATGGTTGGTGTATGAAGCTCTGGCATTAGGATCTTATAAATACCATTATAGGGCTCATGGTCTTGGAATGATGCCTTGAACCACCATAGATGAATTCTTGAGGGTATTTATGGACTTCAAATGGGGATATGGGCAGCATTCAGAAACAATTTGCACTAGGTATGCATGTTACTTGGTATTTAAACACGATTAAGGAAGTAAAATTGGGCCTTAGTTCCGAAAGGAAGTAAAGCTACATCTAAATCCATGAACGACACATTGAGCCATCACAGAGGACCTTTCCAAGGTATCCATGGACTTGAAGTGGGTATATTGTTGCCACTAGTAGGTTCTCAATACCCAGTATCCATATGTTTGAGCCTTTGGTGGGATATATGGCATTTGAGAGGGGGTATGGGCTCCATTAGAATGTTTTTAGTACTAGGATTGGGTCATGGCAGCATATACATGGCAGGGGGTAGGAACATAGGCCTTAGTAGGCCCTATAAGAAGCTTCCAGGAATCTAGGACTAAGAATGTCACTAGTGACCACCACACACCATCTCTTGAGTGTATCCTTGACCTTTGAGGGTGGATATGGGTACGATTATCAGTTTGCGACCACCAGGGATGGGTGCCCAGGTGTTAACGATGGTTGGTGTAGGAGATCGAGCATTATGATCTTATAAATACCACTATATGGCTCATGGTCTTGGAATGATTCCTTGAACCACCATAGATCACTTCTTGAGGGTATTTAAGACCTTCAAATTGGGATATGGGAAGCATTCAAAAAATTTGTGCACTAGGTATGCATGGTATGGGGGATTTAAACACGATCAAGGGAGTAAACTTGGGCCTTAGGTCCCAAAGTAAGCAAAGCTAATCTAAATCCATGAAAGACACATTGAGCCATCATAGAGGACCTTTCGAGGGTATCCATGGACTGGAAGTGGGTATATTGGTGCCACTAGGAGGTTATCAATACCCAACATCCAAGTGTTCGAGCCTTTTGTGGGATCTATGGCCTTTGAGTGGGGGTATGGGCTCCATTTGAAGGTTTTTAGTACTAGGATTGCATCATGGAAACATATACATGGTAGCGGGTAGGAACATAGGCCTTAATAGGCCCTAAAAGAAGCTTCCAATCATCTAGGACTGAGAATGTCATCGGGAACTACCACACATCATCTGTTGAGTGTATCCTTGACCTTTGAGGGTGGATATGGGTACCATTATTAGTTTATGAGCACCAGGGATGGGTTCCCGGGTGTTAATTGTGGTTGGTGTAGGAAGCTCAGGCATTAGGGTCTTATAAATACCACTATAGGGCTCATGGTCTTGGAATGATGCCTTGAACCACCATATATGACTTCTTGAGGGTATTTACGAACTTCAAATGGGGATATGGGTAGCATTCAAAAATTTTGTACACTAGTTATGCATGGTACTAGGGCTTTAAACACGGTCAAGGGAGTAAACTTGGGCCTTAGGTCCCAAAGGAAGTAAAGATACATCCAAATCCATGAACGACACATTGAGCCATCACAAAGGACCTTTCTAGGGTATCCATGGACTTGAAGTGCCGGTATATTGGTGCCATTCGTATTTTTAAAGAAGAGCATGATTCCTCTACATTGGAACCAATCTATGACAAAGGTTTCACAATTTTGAAGGAGCTGCATGATACTACCCATATGGATCCTTCCCATGATGAAACTTCTGCACTTTTTGATCATTTGGGTGAGTTAGTCCATTCTCCTACATCCTACAATTACATGTTTTGTAGCATTAGTCTTAATGAAGTATGGGTGAAAGGGTTCTTTTTTATGGTGCCACATGAAGAGTATGGAACTCAAAGATTTAATTTTTATGATGACATGGTTGGAGCACATTCTTATTCACATTTGCAGCAGCATCCTTTGTTACTTTATGATGATTCACATCTACCCGGATGCACCTATGATATGCATTTGAGTCACTTGAAGACTCGTGGTTTTTCTTGCTCAACACTTGATTCATTTGATGTTGGAGGAACTTCATCCAACACTTGGGTGAATAGATTTATGATTGAAGAAAATTTTTGTTGGAATCCACATACTTTGTTATATCTTTATGATTCTCACATTCAGGGATGTATGGGTGAGAGTTCTTTGAGTCATTTGAAGTTTCCTTGTTTTTTCTACTCATTATTTGGTTCAGATTTTAGTGGAGATTCTTTATTCACTTCTTGGATGGAAGAATAAATGGATGAATATTTTGATGCATATCACATCCTTTTGGAGCAGCATTATAGGACATGGGATCCTCACCTATGTCATTGGATCATATTTGATTGGTCCCTTGAAGTTTGTATGCACTTGGAAAATGGTGGTCTACTTGCTTGGAGGTATAAGCACTTTCATGATTCTTTGATGAAGCACCTCCTTGATGTACATTTTCATTATGTTGTTATGTACTTTGATAATATATATTTTGTATTCATGATGTTTGGAAGAATGCATACAAGAAAATGGGATCCAAGAATCCTCTTATCTGATGGTATGGGTTGGAGACAACTCCTAATTGTTGGGGTGCAGTACAAGCAATGGGACCCTAGAATAATTTTTGTCTCATTGGTTTCAAATTTTTTGGGGAAACAAGCAGTATGGGAGATGGATTTCCCACTTAATAAAGTGATTTTTATCAGAGTAATGCAACAAGAAGCATGGTGCTTCCTCTCTAAAATCTTCATGGAATCTCAAAGACTCAAGGTTGGGCAATTCAATGGCAACTTCAACGAATTATACAGAAAGAAGGTTCTTCAACACCCATGTTTGAAATTGCTTGAGGACAAGCAATATTGGGAAGGGAGGGATTTTCATGTCCCAAATTGGAATTGGGTCACAATGGCCTAAGCACATTGTACATATTCATTATATTTTGTCAAATTTATGCTAAGGGTCAAATAATTGCCAAGGAGAAAAATTACTAGTTTCCTAGGTTTGGGGTGGAAGCTTTGGGATTTGGAATAGGGGGAATAATAAATTATGTTTGAACATTAGAATGGCATAAATATTTAATAAAGGAGCTAAATAAATATATACAAGTGAAAATCAAGTGGCATTTGATCATGAAGACACATGGAGGAAGGGGGACCCACATATGGCTAGATTTTCCCACTACACTTGGCATCATTCTCTCACCAATTCAAATTCAAGGTGAATGGTAAAATACTTGGGGGAGTTCAAAAGGTATTATTCATTTCATGACTCATCCAAGGTCGAAATGTAGAGGAAGAGTAACTCCCATGGAAGGGGAAGAGGCAATTTGGAGCGAGTGAGACACTTGGGATAGATTCCCTAGCTCTATGACAACAATGATGAAGATGCTATGACACCTATGACACAAATCAGACCTGAAGGCTGAAATATGACATATATGACATGTCAGGGCAAAAAATAGCCTCCAAGAGGGTGCTCAAGGGATTTAGGGTAGCTAAGATGCTTCCACATTTGATTTGGTGGAAGTGGGAGACTAGGAATTGTTGTACAAGTGGCATTCTTTGGAATCTCTTCCCAACTTGAGTTGGCATGAGTCTCTTGGAAGGAATTCGACCCATGGAGGACATTAGAAGTTTATAAATGTAAATAACAAAGAAGGAAACCATCTTTTGATCATTTAAGAAATTTGCAATTGCATTTGTGAAGAGGGAGAGCTAGTGGATGACTAGTTTCTTGCCTTAGCCAATTTCAAGGAACACATATTTCATTAAATTTGGAATTAAACAGTGGATCTAGAATTCAAAAATAAATAAATAAACTCAATTTTGGTGATGTCCTTGGAATAAAAAATTTCCAATTTTAATGAAATATGTGTTAAGGGTGAAAGATTCCCATCCAAGTTGGTAATTGGAAGGCCATTCAGACATTTCATTTGGATATTTAATGGAATTTTTATATGCAGGTGTAATCTACAGGGAAGCTCATGGTTTCTTCTTGTGCAGCACACTCTCTCAACCATTTCCAGTTTTGATGGCATATTCTTGACTTTTGAGGGAGGTTGTTTTTGGTGAGCTCTTGTACTCTTTGGGAGAGATTCTCATGATCTATTTTTGTTTTAAAATGATTAATATACTCTTTTATTCATCTCCAAAAAGTTTCAAGTCGAAATACCAAGTGGTTATATGTAAAATGGATTATTAATGAAACAATGACCATTCCCCTACTAGATTGATGTATTCCAATGTATTGGTGACGATTTCGAATGGAAGAATTTTTATATGATATATTTATGATGTATGGACTTCCATTGATGAGTATTACAAGTTTCATATTCATCACTTAAGCATTTGGAGCCATCTTGCTCAGTTTTATTTTATTTGAAGAAGATTTCATGTTATTTCCCCCAAGGTCGAACTAGTATTTTTGCTGTTGTTTGGGAGAAGGTTAGAACAGACTTAATAATTGATTAATGGTGCACATGAGACCTAAATAATGTCCCTCAGACATAGCCTACCTCTATTCATAATTTTGAGTGATTTTGGAGGCATTTGGATAGTCATTTTTAGTACTTACCCTGGGGGGATTTGAACCCCAAATTGCTAGTTAAATTCCATACTTTGTCAAGAATATTAAACAAGTTTACAGAATTTTTGATGGTCATAAATCATCCATGAACATCATAATCAAGTACAAATATCATTCATACACCAATTGGAGACCTAGAGACCAATACTAGTCAAAGGGAAATTACTAGTAAAGTTCCCTACATTGGCCAGAATTGAAAGAGGATTTGCAGAAGTATTTTAAAGGTCCAAAAGCATACATGAAACACATATTTATGTTCTAACATCATCCATATACCTTCTCAGAAGATTTGGGAGCATTTGGGGCAAATTGGAGACCTAGGCATCAAAACTAGTCAAAGGTCGAATTTGGGGAAAAAGTGAAAAATGGTCATTTTAATAAAAATTCAAAAAAGGGTCATCACACAAAATATATAGAAATATGGTACTCTTGCCACAAAATTGTAATAGGAAAAAAAAATAGTTTGCCACAAAACTACTTAGCCATCGAACCTGAAGTTTCTTGCAATGAATAAGATGATGAAACTTAAAATTTTATCATAATTTGATATATTATGTAAAGGCATTGACGCCATCCAAAACCCTAATCATAGAAGAATACAGTATCTATTCACAATGATATTCAACTAAAATTAGAAGGAAAAAGACATACCAAGTGGAGACAGTTTTCTCCATGCCATTCATTTTTAACCGAATAACTTCACAGCCTTACCATGGATCAACTCCCAATTTGCTAGTACTCTCATCAAATCTTGAGTATATTCACCAAACTAATTTCTAGGTATACTAAATTCTCCATGAATCCATTGCATTTTGGGGAACTTTGAAGTTTTGGAACAAAATTTCACCATGAAAGGAGATCGAACCATTGTGAACATTTGGATTAGTATATGTACCATATCATTTTAATTCAATTCACAATTTCTGATATATCTTTCATTAGCTTCCCTTCATCTCCCCCACCGCTCTTCTACTAGAAAATGTGGCCTATCGACTAAATATATTGCATCGCCCACTGTTCAATTCCATGTGTTCTTCTGAAATATGCAGAAATGAAAATGTCTGGGTGGAGTGGTGGCGGAACAAGCCAAACTGTTATGTACGAATGCTTTGTAAGCCCACTTAAAACTGAGCGCAGTCAAATGAAAAGGTAAACTATTACCAGAGCATCTCCATATATCCATTGCATCTTCGGTACAAGAAATATTTGCAAGAATAAATTGTTATTCTTGCAAGAAGAACGATTTGCCGGACTCCAGAAATGATTGGGAATGGAAGGCCGAGGCTATTGGGGGAGATGAGGCGATTGTGATTCCTGGGCGACCACTGTAAAAACTCAAAATTTTAACCTATTAACTTACTCAAAACTTCCCCCCGTGGCAAGAGAGTTGTATTAACCATTGAAACGGTGGATTAGCAATCGACCTTTCAGTGTGCTGTTCACACACAACAATCCTCTGCCCTTGGATGTGTATGTTGGATGAATCTTATTTGAGGTATATGCCAAAGTATTGAATCCCCACCCTCCATCGTTCATCAGGGAAGGAAAGGTTGCGGTAGCCCTCCACTACAATGAATTCTCATTATAGCACCTATCGGCAAAAAATAGTTAAATTTATCATTTGAAGGCTTTTATAAGTTATAATTTTAGGTACTTTAATATTTGAAATAACAAAATTTACATTTTCTAAAATTTTAAGGTTTAATTTTATAAGTTTTTACTTATTTTAAATGTTAAATGAAAAAAAAATTGCATTATGTTTCCATGTATGTTTTATAATAGGAAGAATGATAGATATACATAATTTGGCATGTGTTTTATAGTAAACTAGTTATGAAATTCAATAAGAGAAGTTATTGAGGTAAATGATCATTTTTTTTACTTAAAAAGCATTTATCCACCTAAAATTCTTATAACTCCTTATAATCCTTTTAACTAACATGACCATGTTTTTGTTCACCAATATAAATACATTTTTTACACTAACAAATTTATCTGAATATTTTAGTTTCATATTTCATCCAATCAATTTTATATATCAAATTATATATAAAACTATATAAATTAACTAAATAAGAATTTTGATTTAAAATAATTTTTTTAAACATTTCAAATACAAATATTCAGTATAAAAACTTTTTTCTTATTAAAAATAATATATTTTTTAATCTATTTCTAAAAATCACTTCAGTTTGATTCCTTCCTTAAAAAATTAACTTATTATTATATTGTAAAGTAAGAAATATTTACTTAAATAATCAAAATCTTTAGTTTAATATACATTTTAATAAAAATAAAATCAAAACTTTTACTAAATTCTATTCAAAATTGTGATAGAAAACAAAATGAGTCTGCTTTATATTCATTAATTGTGGCCAGCAACGATCTCCGGGGTGGAACCATTTTCTGTATTAATGGTGGAGCTGGAAGGCAAGTTCATCTCCATAAACCAAGAATGACCTGCATGACCACGTTCAAATGCCAATTCAGTTCTGTACCACTGCTGCTTTAGTTTTGTCATTATATTGAGACTATATGCAGATTCAGTCCTACAAACCAAAGACATACATACAAATTTTTTTCCTATAAATGTATACCTAATAACTATTAACCACAGAAGTTCTTTGCAGCTTCCAGCTTGGTAGACGTTAAAAAACTAAAACTAAAAAAACAGTATAGAGTTATGTTAAAACTTTAAAACTTTATTGAGATATAAAAAAAATTATTGAGATTATCTACAGATTCATTCTTAGAAATCAAAGACATTTATACAATTTATTTCCTACAACTTAATAATAACTACTAACCACAACTTAATAATAACTACTAACCACAGAAGCAATTTGGAAGAGATCTTGTAAACTAAAAAGATATAAACCTATGTTAAATTTAAAAATCTATTGAGATATAAATTTGTTTATTAAAATTATATGCAAATTATTTGTAGATTCACTCTTAAAAACCAAAGACATATATACAATTTTTTCCTCCAAATTTATACCTAATAACTATTAACCACAGAAGTTCTCTACAGTTTGCAAGAGATAAACTTTAAACAATAAAAACATAAAACAATATAAATCTATGTTAAACTTAAAAAATTAGTAAAATATAAATTTTTTTACTAAAATTATATGCAAATTCAATATTAAAAACCTAAGACATAGACACAACTTTTTTCCTACAAATTTATACCTCATAACTATTAACCACATAAGTTCTCTAAAGCTTGGGAGAAATAAAATTAATTGAGATATTAAATTAAAAATAAAAAAATTTAAACGTTACAAAATAATAAAAAAACAAAAAATAGTATAGGTCTATGTTAAATCTAAAAACATTTAAACCTAGTTCTATCCATTGTTACACTAACCATAACAATTTTAAATATGCCACTCCAATTATAAAACCCTAATTTTATTTACAAACAAAGTTTACATATCCAGAAAATTTAAAGAAAATAACAGCTCACTCAAGATTTGATCGCAAGAAAGTAGCCGCATGGGGTCTGTTTGCAACATTCCAAGAACAAGTTCCTTTAGAGTTCCTTTACAGAATCGGATATGTACTTCCATACACCGCTGCTGAGATCTGGTTTTGTATTCTGTATTTGATCATACATGCTATTCAGGTCCTCACTCTCAACATCAAAAGGCTTCTTCCCACAGAGAAGAACATACAACACAGCTCTCGTGCTCCATATATCAACCTCGTACGAGTAACCATGTCCGTGCAGCATCTCTGGAGCAGAAAATTCCAACGTTATCGATGACAATATTTATATTACTTGTAAAATTCAAGAATCCATCAATATACTACCACATAATTCAAATTCACAAATTAATCTTGAAAAATATTTCTGCCACATACCTTTCCAAATGGCCAAATCAAAATTTCTGAGTTTAAAAGCCAATGAATAAGAATTTACACTGTTTGCTCTAAAAATACTCGATGGTTTTACATCTCTGTGAATGACTTTCGGCAATTGGCAGAATTTAAGGGATTGGACAAGAGATTGGATTATTATGGCGGTGTGTCTCGGAGAAAGAATAGCATGGCTACGCTCGTTGAGTAAATGTTGGAGTCTCCTCCATCACAGAGCTCTGAAATCATGTAGACACTCTTGATTCCACTAAAGAAGAGGAGCCCTTTTCCCTGTTTAAAACCCTAGTAACTTTGTTTTCGACATTTATTCTATAATTTCAGATTTCAAACAGCTAGTCATTGGTTCAGTTCATAATAATAGAACTCATAAATTATAAATTATAGAAGCAAACAAAATTGAAACAACATTTCATCTGAAAACTTTGAAGGTACTTAAGAAACCGATTACAATAATACTGCAAACGGTGTTTCTCCAAGCAAAAAAGACGCCTGTAACTCAGAACTCTGGGGCAAGAAAACATGGTATCGCTCTTTGAATTTATAGATGAATCGGGTCATCTTATCACGGTCGTCAATTCCATCAAGCAACGGACTAATCCGTTCATTATAGCTTTGGCTTAAGTTTAGAGTATTTTGTCTCTTCATACTTATTTCAGAGGACATTGTGTGCACTCCTGATGTTGCAGATTGCTGAGGTGATAATACCAAAAATAATAAAAAGGCCATTATTAATGGCCCTAGGGAGAGAGGGCATATATTTGATGACATCTGCGTGCCTGTGAACCAGAGAATGACTTGAACTTATTAAACAACAGCCTATATAATTGATAACACGGCAAATTTACAAACATATCACATCCCCATTTTCGGGCGGCAAATCTGGCAAGAGTCTATCCAGAGAGATCAAGTTAAAACGAGGAGGCTTCATCTCTAAAATGCTATGCACTATTTAATAGAAAATTAACCTGCTCGTCCTGCGATCTGGATCTGCTCGTCCTACGATCTGCTAGTCCTTCGATCTGGATCTGCTGGATATGCTATAAGAGAGTCCTGCGATCTGCGAAGTGGCCGTCCACCTGGCAAAAGACAGTCCCAGAATGTGCCCGTCCGATGGCAAATCGTTTCTCATCCCCAGTGCGTGGCAACAGAGTGATTCGGTTTCTCTTCCCCAGTGCGTGGCAACAGAGTGATTAGCAAAAAAAACGCGTCAATTAGTAATAGACCTTTCAGTGTGCTCTCCATTCACAACAAATTTCCGCCGTTCGATGAATGTGTTGGACGAATCTTTTTAAAGGTATATGCTACAACAACGAATCCCTACCACTCATCCTTAATCACGGATTAAAAGGACGCGGTATCCTCCCACTACATGAATTCTCATTGTAGCGCCTATCGGCGAAATATGGACCTGGAGTTGGAGTTCAAGGTTGTCCATAATAAATGAGGTGGACTCGATCAGTTGGTTTGGAGTACACTACATACCACATTATATAATAAAATATGTGCGTTCACTTTATTTTATCTTATTCATGAAATTCGACGCTTCTTCAAGAAGTGTCAGACCATCAATATAAGCTAAAAGCACTACGAATATTAGCATCCTTTACAAAGATTTTGAATTTCAATTTGCTAAAGTATCGTATAAAATCTAAAAGAAATAATTAATTGAAATTGAAGTCAATTTGAAAATGTATAAAGTAAGTTCATGTCACATATCTTTTTCCTTATCCTTATTTTAAGTAAAAAATTCTATCGAAATCATAAGGAATTAATGTGCTTCTTAGTGTAGGGAGCTTGCTTTATCACCAAGATGAGTAGATGTGTGGTTTATGGGTACAGTTTTTTATATTAAATCATAATCATTACATAATTATTAGAGGTACTTACAAATATTTTTAGCATTAGGTGTAAAAAGATGAAATGTAGATATATAATTTTTATTTATGGAAAAGTGGTATAACCACCCCAGAATGTAAAACAATATGTAGAGGCACGGATCTTGTCGAAGGCTATTTTTCCAAAATTTTAAAACTTAATTTTATATATTTTTTTAAATTAAGAAAGTCAGGCCTAAATGACATGGTCGAGTGTTGGTCCACCCTATCATAGCCTTAACATAATCAATAACTTTTTTTTAGCTTGTGGGTATTTTTGTACTCTTGTGCGGGTTCTTTTCCATTTTCCAAATAGGTAAGCCACTCAAAAGTTATAGCCAAAATAAAAGACCTATGTTGTATACAAATTTGACATGAGTGCAATTAAAAATGAATTAAAAATAGAAAACAATAACATATTTATTCAAAACATATATAGTTAGAATGAGCTCGACAAGTGTGTGCACTTTGAATCATCAGTAGTGCACAAGTGGAGCATATGTGGAACGGAGGGTGAAAAACATGAAGTTACATAAATTGGTGTGACTCAGTTCGAGCCTCAAGGTTTGGCAATCCGAACCTAGTACCAAACTTGCAAGGGAGCCAAAAAAATTGAATTTAAACACGTGTACGGGAAAATGCGTGCATGCATACTAGCGCGCACGTGTTCTTTGACACCCTCATTGTAATACTCCCATTTTGA
Organism: Larix kaempferi; assembly: GCA_027924585.1. Classification (NCBI taxonomy): domain Eukaryota; kingdom Viridiplantae; phylum Streptophyta; class Pinopsida; order Pinales; family Pinaceae; genus Larix; species Larix kaempferi. The sequence goes on from BSBM01000936.1 coordinate 1,514,059, forward strand.
TCCTTATAATATTTTGGAATATAATGTAAATATTGTATGCATATTATGTATGATTCCTAGCGTGGAGCTCAAGGCCAAGGCCCTGCTAGTGAACTCTCGACCTTGAAGAGACAAGTATTGGATATTATGCTACCCATGTGCTAGTGAACCATGGGAATTTTGTAAATATGCATTTTAATATAAATGCCCACAACTAGCTATGCAATGCAACAAGAGATGGGGGCATGATGCATGATGTTTACAAGGAATTGGGAGGGAAATATTCAAACCCTTGAGCCAATCAAGTCAATACAAGTATCAATGAGAGAACCCATGAACCCTCAACTACCCATGTTGACTTTTGTGCCTAATCATTCATTTCTCCCAAGAGTTGGTTGAGGTAGTTAATGGCTTGGGGAATGGAGAGGTATGGCTGTCCAAATTCAAGTATGGGCAAGCCACCCTTCCTAGAAATTCGTGTTTGGCTTCTTGGGAAAGAAAGGAGCCACAAAAATTCCTCCCCAAGCCATTCTTCACCCATCATTTTTGCTCTCTCACGAGTTGGGAGTCACCTGGGCGTTTTCCCTCCACATTGTTTTGTTTTTTTCGTCATTCTCAGCTGGGAGAAGGGATTTTTCATGTTGTATAACAGTAGGGAAGAAGGGGAATCGATTTGGGGTTTTATAGAGGCCGTTTTGGCCCACTGAATGCTCATACATTTGTGGGAGAAATCGGTTTTCTTCCCTGGGGTTGATTCCCTCTTTCCACAATCTATTTTGGGTGTGCAACGATTTGGGGAAAACCCATAGAACCTAATTTGTAATCCATTGTTGAAATGTGTATCCATGCCCAGTTTTTGAGTTTGTTGTGTGCAAGAGAATGTTGGGACTGAGATGGGTATTCATTGCTTTGGTTGTGCTGAGCTTGAGAGTCTCATTTTCCTTGTAGATATCATGCTCCGCTCAAGGGTGGTCTCTGAGTGTTGAAAGAATATAGGCTGGGAAAAGACCTATGGTTGGGTGGAACTTTGTAGAGACATAACTAGTTGCTTGGGACAACATTGCAGTGAGATAGGTATATTCTCTTATGTGTATTTACTTCTGCACTGCTTTAATTAATGGATGGTTGTTCTTGATATGGTGGATGCATGCGAAAAAGGTGTGTGGATGATGTCTTATTCCGTTGTGCATGTTTTCTTGATTTGCATCTGCACACATATGCATTTTATTTGTAATGCCATTTTTATAGTTATATGAATCATGAATGTTGAAATGGGCTAAGTATTTTTTTATAAAAGCCCATATTTTGGTATCATATTCCCTTCCTTGCATTAGATCCACGGGAGGGGACATGACACTCATTTTCTTTACTTATTCTCCCTAAACTCCCCCTCCCTCTCTATAACCCCACCCCCCTCTCTCTTCCTATCCACCCAATCCCCCCTCTCTCTTCCACTCCGCCCAATCCCTCACCTCCTCTCTCCTTAACCACAAGGGTTAGGAGATTTAGTCATCGATTTCCATGAATAACACCTAAATCCATGACATAGGATTTTCTAAAGCTGGCCATGATTCCAAGTATGAATATGGGTGTGGTCATTCTCATGTCTTGGATTCTAGGTATGGGTGTTTGGTCCCTATACATGGTTGAGGGATGGAACCTTTGCTTTAATTCCTAAAATAAGAATGTAATCATCCAAGTTCAAGAACAATGCCTTAGTCTACTACACATAACCTCTCAAGCATATCCTTCGCTATGAGAAGCAATACTAATGATAGTAGGAATGTATGGTCACCGGGTATAGATCTAAGGGTCTTAGACATGGTTGAGGGAGAAAATCCAGGCCTTATTCCCTAATGAAGATGATAGAAATCTAGGCTCAATATCGATGCCTCAAACCTAAAAAATAACCTCCCAAGGGGATATGGGCACCATTATGAGTTTATGAGCAGAAGGTATGCGTCACGGGGCCCTTAAGAAGGTGATGGGAGGAAACCAAGGAATTAGTCCCTAAAGGATAATTTTGCACATCTAGAGTCGAAAACAATGTCGTGAACCTAGAGACACAACCTCCCAAGAGAAATCTTCACCTTTGAGTTAGCATATTAGCACCATTAGTTTTTTTGGTGAACTAGGCAACAATCTCAAGGTTTCGATCAAGGCTAAGCAATGAAACTCAATCATTAGGCCGAAAAAGTAACTCCTAGGGCTCAAATCCATCAACAAGGCCTCAAAACCACCACACATGAGTTATTTATGGAATCTTTGTCTTTCAATGGAAATATGGGCACCATTAGAAGTTGTTTTAGCACCAAGGATGGGTCATGGAACCATGGACATTGTTAAGGGAGGAAACACAACCCTTATGACTCAAATTATGCTTTTAAGCATCCAACTTTAAGAATAATTCCTTTCACCACCACCAATGGTTTCTTGAGAGTATCATCTACCTCTACGTTGGGATATGGGCACCATAGGGAGGTTTTGAGCACTTGGTATAGGTTATGGTGCCTTGATCGTGGCTAGTGGATGAAACTTGGGCCTTATGCTCTAAGGTGGCTTCTAGGGGTCAAGGGACATGGACAAGGCCTTAAAGCACCAAACAATACCTTTCTATGGAATATATGGCCTCTAAGAAGGGATATGAGCGCTATAAGAAGGTTTTTAGTAAGTTAGGATTGTGTCATGGCAACATAGACATGGTAGGGGTAGGAACATAGGCCTTAGTAGGCCCTAAAAGAAGCTTCCAGACATCTAGGACTAAGAATTTCACCAGGAACCACCACACACCGTCTCTTGAGTGTATCCTTGACCTTTGAGGGTGGATATGGGTACATTATCGGTTGGTGAGCACTAGGGATGGGTGCCTGGGTGTTAACCATGGTTGGTGAAGGAAACTCGGGCATTAGGCTCTTAAAAATACCACTATACGGCTCATGGTCTTGGAATGATGCATTGATACACCATAGATGACTTCTTGAGGGTATTTATGGCCTTCAAATGGGGATATGGGCAGCATTCAAAAAAAATTTGCACTAGGTATGCATGGTACTGGGACCTTTTAAACACGATCAAATGAGTAAACTTGGGCCTTAGGTCCTAAAGGAAGTAAAGATACATATAAATCAATGAATGTCACACTAAGCCATCATAGAGGACCTTTCCAGGGTATCCATGGACTTGAAGTGGGTATATTGCCACTAGGAGGTTTTCAATACCCAGTATCCAGTTTTTCAAGCCTTTGGTGGGATCTATGGCCTATGACAGGGGTTATGGGCTACATTAGAAGGTTTTTAGTACTAGGATTGGGTCATGGTAGCATAGACATGGTACGGGGTAGGAACATAGGCCTTAATAGGCCTAAAATAAGCTTCTAGCTATCTAGGACTAAGAATCTCACCAGGAATCACCACACACAGTCTCTTGAGTGTATCCTTGACCTTTGAGGGTGGATATGGGTACCATTATCAGTTTGTGAGCACCAAGAATGGGTGCCCGGGTGTTAACCATGGTTGGTGAAGGAAGCTTGAGCATTAAGCTCTTATAAAGACCACTATAGGGATCATGGTCTTGGAATGATGCCTTGAACCACCATAGATGAATTCTTGAGGGTATTTAAGGCCTTCAAATGGGGATATGGGAAGCATTCCAGATTTGTGTGCACTAGGTATGCATGGTACTAGGGTTTTAAACATGGTCAAGGGAGTAAACTTGGGCATTAGGTCCAAAATGAAGTAAAGCTAAATTTAAATCCATGAACGACACATTGAACCATCATAGAGTACCTTTACAAGGTATCCATGGACTTGAAGTGGGTATATTGGTGCCACTAGGAAGTTTTCAATACCCAGTATCCAGGTCTTCAATCCTTTGGTGGGATCTATGGCCTCTGAGAGGGGGTATGGGCTCCATTAGAAGGTTTTCATTACTAGGATTGGGTCATGGCAGCATATACATGCTATGAGGTAGGAACATAAGCCTTAGGGATAGTGCAAGGTAATGATACCCACTTATGATGCGTTAGTTGCAATGGCATGTTGGAAAATCAGAAATCTGATCATTAAAATGAATTATTAGAGGTACCTACAAAAAATTTTAGAATTAGGTGTAAAAATATGAAACGTAGAAAATCGAATCACCTTTCGGAATATATAACTTTTATTTATGTAAAAGTGGTATAACCACCCCAAAATGTTATTATTCTAAGACTTTTATGTTATTTTTTTCTCTAAAACCTAATGCATATGTTCACGCTGGTCCACCAGTTTGTTATGTAAATTGTCAAATTATGAGGAAAAAATATGTAGAGGCGTAGGAAACAGACGAATCTTGTGCAAGGCTATTTTCCCAAAATTTTAAAAGTTAATTTTATATTTTTTTAAATTATGAAAGTCAATGAATCCCTAAAATGACATGGTCGAGTGTTGTTGGTAGATGGTTTGATGGGGAAAGATCGCGATACCGCTGACGCCGCAACATGCCAGAAGAGGGCGCGAAAGGAGTACTTTGTGCCAAAGGATACAGCAGTTGGCAGGTTTTGGGTCACTTGGACCATACATTATGTAATAGTGAGTCATTATACTGCGGTATGCGGGTTTTTGGGGTCATTTGGACCAAGTCAATTAGATATTGGGTCAATTGTCCATAGTGTTGGTTAGGGAGTCAGTTGTAAGTGGACAAATATGATAAGGGAAAAAGCCTATAAATACATGAGAGTTGTAAGTGTTAAAGGAGAGGCATGCATGAGAGGAAGAAGACAAATGGGATGGGAGATCCGTGTTTTTGCTGGTGTATTCGCGACAATAATATAATGATGTTTTGGTTCAAACTTTGCGCAATGTTGCGATGTATGAATGTTGTTTAATGCAATGTCTACTTATTGTTTCCTTGATGATAAATGTTGTGATTAAGTAGTATGTTCTATGTAGAATGTGATGATAAATGTCGCAATGAAGTAAATGGTATAACCCCTTGAATGCTGCGATGAAGTGATATGTTATAACTCCTTGCTGAATTTTTAATGTTTCTGGGTAAATTACCGCAATAGAGTCAGTCCATGCAGCCACAACTCTCCTCCTACCTCGATGGAAACATGGTTCCATCTGCTCTTCCTGGATGCCTCGGGTGAGACCTCATCTGCTCTGCGGGTGTTGCTGGGTGGGCTCAAACCTGCCCGGGCCAATGCCCAGGGAGACTGCGGTATGCGTCGATAGTGAGGTGAACCCCTATCGACTAAGGTCGCGTTGGTCAACAAATGGTTCTATTGCCGGGACCGTGTGCAGATTAGAAGGAGGTCATGTTGTGGCACCCGACGAAGCCGGAGATACAGAAATGGTTCAATCAGAAGTTGTAGGAGTTTGCTGAAGAAGAAAGTCGAAACATGCGACTAACAGTAGATCACTGGCTGGGGAGATATATTCACGATGGTCCTCATGAATGGTTTTTCTGTGAATTTTCGGTCATTTTGTATGAATGGTTGTCGAAGCTGACCTTCAAAAGAAGAACTTCCAAGGTGGTGAGCCGACGGCTTGGACCCCGAAATTAATCCAGGAGCTACAAGAAGTCGATAATAAGGCATCGCGGGCTGTCGAAGTTTGGCTTGATAGCATCTTGGAAGGGTATATCACTGAATTCACGGTCGACATGAAGAAATCCTATAGCGAAGCCAAAAGATACTTCTTTCGAGGACCGAGGGGAAGGTTTCTGTTGTCGCTCCAACTGTCAATTAAGATGCTAATCTATGAAAAGGGTATATTAAAGATGCACCTTGATCAGTAGACAGCCTGGTGGGTGGAGGCCGTGGGTACCGCGACTGCTGGGGAACGTTACATGAAATGGTAAAGGGGTAGATGGGTGCAGACCATGAGGAGACTGTGAGCGAAACCAAGGAAGAAAGTGGTCTTATAAGAGGAGTGAGGTTTCGACAAGAGAAGAGGCAAAGGATGGGAGAAGTTCCTGCTGCGATCAAATCACAAAACCGCGAAGGAAGGCCACACGGGGCGAAGCAACCTCACAGTCCTAATATGGATAACTAGGCTACGCCTAGGATAGAGGTAGGACCAAACCCCAACACCAACGTACCCACACCTCCGCTCACTAACTCTCAACTAGCAAGAAATACTACTTCGACACCATCGAGTTCATCAGTTCCGCAGAAGTTAATTGGTAGTAGTAGCGCAACGACAGGAGGAAGGATGCCCAAGATGGTGGGCGATGATGCTAAGTTACCGTTGTTCCACGAAAGTGTGACAGACAACTCGGAACAGTACTGGTTTTTGTGTGAAGCAGTTTGGACCATGAACCAAATCACTGATGCCAATGCTAAGAAAGGACAGTTAGCCACGACATTCTGAGGTCGTGCCTTAGATTGGTTCATGAAGTTTATTTTAGTCCCTACGAGGGCCCCAGCGAAGTCACTAGATGAGATTCGGGATGGATTGATTGTTGAATTTAGACGGCCTAAGTCGGAGGCTCAATATATTACTGAATTGAAGGAAATTAAGTAGTATCCCAATGAGACAGTATGGGATTTCGACCAGCGATTCAAGAAGCTGATGGAAAAGGTTAGTTTCGATATGAGTGCTGTCCAACATAAAGAATGGTTCATTGCAACACTGTTACCCACATTCGGTTGTCGCTGATGCAGCAGAACATATCGACACCGAGCGAAGCTCTAGAGATTGCAATGCGATTGGAAGCATCACCGATTGGAGATAATGCAGTCGGGATGTCGCAGATACATACCCTAACTATACAGTTCCAAGATTTAAAGAAGAACAAGGAACATCGTGATGAAGTATGGTGTACGCGATGCCAAAGAGAAGGACATACGAAGGATAATTGTCCGGATTTCCATAATTATTTGGTGTCAGGTGCGCCAAACCCGTTGAATGGTGGCAGTATGCCATGGTGTCGCGTTTGTCACATTTTTTGGCACAGTCACGATAATTGCCCATATATGCAAAAAATGGTCACAACCCCGCGAAATCTTTACTGCACATTCTACAAGTCGGTGGGTCACGATGACAAGGATTTCCGTGCATATGGGTTGCTACAGGAGAGGATGTGCGATGCATTCTACGTCAAGGACGATTAGCGCGTGGTGCAACAACCACAAATGCAACCATCGGTATCCCAGCCGCTACCGTAGCCACAAAGGCAGTTTGCAACACAACAAAAACAACCACAGCAGTTCATGCTGCAATAAACCCCGATGCAGACGACTCCCCCATGGCCACAATACGTACAACAACCACAGTATGCACCACAAGGGCAAGGGATTCCAGCAGCACCAATGCAGCAACAATACCAGCAGTAGGCCGGCTACCGGGGAGGCTATAGGGGTGGACGCGGCGGTGGATTTGGTTGTGGAGGAGGAGGCTGAGGTGGTCATGGACCTATTCAATGTTACCACTATGCGATATGGGGGCATTATCAGCGTGACTGCCCACTGCTACAGAATCAGTGTACGTTTTTTTTTGGTAATGATCATACGGTTGAGAATTGTCCACAGTTGATTGCACGATGGCAGGCTGGGAACGCTCCGCAGCTACAGAATCAAGCCCAGCCACAACAACCAGTACAGAACCTAGTACAGCAACCAGTGCAGAACCAAGCCCCGTGACCACCGCCAAACACCAATCAAAATATCAATCAACCAGGGAATCTACAGCAGAACCAGACGTAGGGTGCAAATATTGTGACCATTTTTGCAGAACCGCAACCACAAGATGCTTTAGTGGCTGTTGTCACTCGTGGAGGCAAGATGACTGGGGAAGATGGTTCGCGCCCACTAATTCGGTTAGCTGGTTAGAATACGGTACCCCTCGACATTGATATAGAGCGAGAGACATTCCTGGAAGCACGTCACACGTTGGAGAAAGACCATGGTAAGGCTGTTGTTTGCGATATGCCACCTATCTTTGATGCCACATCAGACACTGATCAACCACCCCAGGGACATTGCAGAAGTTCCTTGAAAGCTGTCTGTCATTGGCCTGAGACCCAGCTGCCCTGGTTGAGATTGAGGGATGGTTGCAGCGATTTTTGAAAGGATGGCAGGAGTCGGCAGCAAACTCCTTACAGCAACGGAAGACTGGCAAGGAAATGCGAATGAATATTCAAATTGGTGACTATGATGTTGACTCTGTGATTCTTGACCTTGGTTCGGATGTTAACATCTTAACCAAGCACGCATGGCAGAAGATGGGGAGTCCCCCATTGAGCTGGTCTCCTGTGCAGCTCCGGTTGGCTACCCATGCCAAGGTAACACCCATTGGGTGAGTTCCGCAACTCACGATTGATATTGAGGGCATGAAGACTTATGCTGATTTTGATGTTATCGAAGTGGTTGAGGGAGGAAGCTCTTATCTAGCACTCTTGGGGATCGGATGGGCTAATGATAGTGGAGCTGTAATCAACTTCAAGAAGTGCATGACGAACTTTGAGAATCACGATTTCAGAGTCATAGCCCCATTGGATCCGGCTAAAGGACATTGATATGTTGAACCTGTAAGAGCTGATGACACCATTGGATGGGACCACGCATTCAACATTTCAGAAGATTATATTCATCCCACTATCCATGGTGAGTTGGAGTGGCGCAGCGAGAGCTCTGCATCTTCCGACTCTGATGATGCATTGAAACACTGGTAGAATCGCATGCATGAAGTATCAATCCTGAAATGTGGTTTAGTTACGCAATCCTTGTGTCGTGTTGCAACAGAAACAATCACATTGCCTGTCTATGAGGGGTTTCTTGGCCTAAACACCTTTGTAGCAGAGTTTGAAGACTGCATCCTAGAACCACAGTGATTGTTGGCCTTGGAGGAAGCACTGAAGGCTTCTCCAACATGCTGGTGGGAGACACATCAGAAATTTATTAAAGACTAGTCACAGTGTCGAAGATTGATGATGGTTCGGTTTGGCGATACTGAATTTTATCACACTGGAAAGTATGATGGCCGGACGGATCCTAGTGATCATGTGATGGAGTGCCAATGATTGTGGGTAGCGCGACCTAGAGATGAGTGGGTTCATGATTTTGTCCATACTTTGGAGGAGATACCGCACTCGTGGTACACTGCAGCCGAGTTGTGCTGTGACATTACAACATGGGGGGAGTTGACGATCTGTTTCACTCATACATTCACGTTTGCGGATTCCAACCCTGATGTCCATAACGCCTTGCAGCTCATCTGCGACGTGATATTTTAGGTTGTTTCGGCGGCATACCCTGTCGATCCGCACACCCACTGTCAGATGCAGTCTTTCATGGAGTGCTTCAACAGAGGACGATGATGATCCCCGGAATGTTAACATTCTCGAATCTGAAGGAAGTCGCGATGTGGTCCCACTTGTTGCACCAAGTAATCCTTTTAGTCAGCCATTGCAGCTTCGCAAGATGAATATTGGCACAGAAGCTACTCCCAAGTTTGCTAATGTTGGGGATTATTGGGATGATGAGATGATGAGTAAGGTTACCGAGTTACTACATGAATTTCAAGACATGTTTCCCATAAAATTTTTCGAAATGAAGGGAATCCTAGGTGATTTAGGAGAGATGAAGATTCCATTAAAACTAGATGCTAAGCCAGTCCGACAGTGACCTTATTGGCTGAATCTGAGACATAAAGAAAAGGTCAAGGCAGAACTTGATCACATGATGGACACTGGTATTATCGAACCTGTGGAAGAATCCGAATGGATCAGTCCTATGGTGGTGCAGGACAAGAAAACAGGCGAAGTGCGCATTTGTGTCGACTTGCGGAAGTTGAACGATGCCTGCTTGCATGACCCTTTTCCAACCCCGTTTACTGATGAAGTACTTGAAGGAGTGGGTGGCCAGGAGATGTACTCTTTCACTAATGGATTCTCTGGATACCATCAGATTCACATTGCCAAGGAAGATCTCCATAAGATAACCTTCGTTACCGAATGGGGTTGCTTTCAGTACACGATCATGCCGTTTGGTTTGAAGAATGCACCCGTGATATTCTCCTGGGTTGTTGTTGCCGCATTCAAATATTTTATTCAGAAATTTATGCAGGTATATATGGATGATTGGACCGTTTATGGATTGATTCGTGATCATTTGGCCAATCTACGGTTAATGCTTGAGCGATGCTGACAGCACCAGATATCGCTAAACTTGAAGAAATATATTTTATGTGCACCGTTTGGGTTATTGCTGGGTCATATTGTGTGTATGCAGGGATTGTTGGTTGATCCAGCCAAAATTGTGCTTATTTTGGGGTTGCAACTGCCAACCACTGTTAAGAAGTTGCACGTGACCTTGGATCATACGGGATACTATCACAAGTTCATCAGGGGTTATGCTGCGATTACTACCCCTATGGAAAATTTGTTGAAGAAAGACGCGGCATTCCAGTGGAGCCCGGAATGTCAGGATAGTTTCGAAACGCTCAAGGAGAAGATGGCATCGGCACTAATCTTGGTCTTTCCGGACTGGAGTAAGGAATTCCATGTCCATGTTGATGCTTCATCGGTTACACTAGGGGTTGTATTGGCTCAACCCGGAGAAGGCGACATTGATCATCCCATTGCTTTTGCCAGTCGGAAGCTGTTCTCTGCAAAACGCACTTACACTACTACAGAATGCAAAGGTCTGGCCATGGTCTACGTGCTGCAGAAATTCAGGCATTATTTGTTGGGTGGCCACTTTAAAATGTTTACTGATCATTCTGCATTGAAATACTTGGTCAATAAGCCTGTGTTGGGGGGGAAGATCTGCCAGTGGCTACTTTTGTTTCAAGAGTTCGATTTCGAAGTCATTGTGAAACCGGGGTGGTTGAATGTTGGACCCAATCATTTGTCACGAATTGATACAGGGGAGGAACCGACTAATATCGAAGACGGTTTGTCGGATGCCCAACTGTTTCACGTTTCTACTACTGATCAATATTTTGATGACATCCTTCAGTTTTTGGTGACCGGCACTGCACCCGATGACTTTACCACTACTCAGAAGAAGCAATTGGTCATCAAGGCTTTCGACTTTCAACTGATTGTGGGAGAGTTGCATAAATTGGGTGCCGATGAAATATTGCGCAGATGCGTCTTGCCGCATGAGCAAGCACATATATTGGCCGATGCACATGGTGGAGTTGCGGGCGGACACTATGGCGGTCGGGAGACTGCCCGAAAGATACTGCATGTAGAACTTTGGTGGCCACATTACATAATGATGCGACAGACTATGCGCGGTCTTGTGATGTTTGTCAGCGAACTGTCAAGCCATCCAGATGCGACGAGATGCCACTGCTACCTTAAGTGGCATTGCAACCGTTTGAAAAATGGGCTTTGGATTTTGTCAGACCAATCCATCCACCAGGGAAATGCACAGGTGCACGGTACATTATCACAGCAACAAAATACTTGACCCAATGGGCTGAGGCAGCACCTGTAGTTGATTTCCCTACTGCAACGGCTGCTCGATTTTTGTTTGATCACATTATCACTCGATTCGGCTGCCCTAAGATATTGCTGATGAATTACATATCCATAGATGTAAAATGATATGTAAATTGATAAGATAAGATGATGAATTACAATTGAGGGTTCGTTATTTATACTTTGGCGGAAATACCCTTTCACTAATAGTCATGTCTTTTCGGAAAGACATTATTAATTATCATTATTATTATTAGTAGTATTAGTATTATTTATTATTATTATTATTATTATTATTATATATATATATATATGTGTGTGTGTGTGTGTTGATGTTTATTATTATTATTATTTTATTCATAACATTACCTCTCTCTTAGAAAGGCTTTGTCCTCAAAGCCTTATAACGTTGTCGCACCGTTCCTTGTGACGTCGTAGCTGACAAAACATGTCGGTAGGAACTTCTAAGTGTAGAACATAACTTCCAATATGTTGACGGATCAATCCATCCAAAATTGATTTGTTGCTGACTATTGGGATTCTCTATTGATCTATTGTCAGGAGTTTTGAGAACATTAGTACCATTATCTTTCTACAATTCCCACTTTTTAGGATATTGGTTTATATGGTTGGGGTGTCAATAGGGAGTTATTGTTGTTTTTTTTTTACAAGATTGTCTTCTTTCTGAACTGTGACGAGGACTGAATTTGTATTTGCTTCTTTTTTCTCAACGTAGATTTTTGAGTCCAAGGGCTTTGGTGTCCTCTTTTGAATTTGCTCCAACTTATTGTCTAACGAATCTTTTTCTTTTTTAAGATTTTGGGTCATTTCTTCTTGTGCTTTTTGATCATCTTTAAGCTTCTGAATTTGATCCATTAGATCTTGTTTGTGCATCTTGAGGTGACCATTCTCGTCAATGTTTTCTAATAGTTTCTTCTGAAGATCTCGATTCTCCGCTTCTATCTTTTGATTCCATTGTGCTTTATCCTTCGTCTTTTTTATTTGAAGAAGCAATTTCTGATTATGATCTCTTAAACGAGAGATCTCTTCTCCTTTATCTATGGTGATTTTGTCAATTTCTGACTGCATCTTTTGATTTTCTTGCGAAATGACCATGGCAATATCCTTGAAGTCTTTAGATGCCACGACTTTTGAATCTAACTTCATTCTAACATCCTGTAGTGTGACTTGCTTCTTCTTATACGAAAACATTAAAAACTTTTTCTTCATATTTAAGATAATTGTCTCCAATGTTTCCATCCAAAATAAGCCAAGAATGATGTCAACTTTATTTAGAAAAATAGTTGTAACGTTGAATTGGGATGTGAACTTATATTCATCAATTTCCAGTTGTAAGTCCCTAATTGCATATTTCTTCTCACCCCATTTATCTTTCTTTTCGATTATACTTAATTCTGGGACGAATAATTGATTTGCCAAGCCGATGTTAATATGATTTTCCTCGATGGTTGGGCAAATAGTGACGCTAATAGGCTTTCTTTGAATAACCCCTTCAAGTTTTAGTATTTCAATGACTACCTTTGAGTGCGTCTTCTGGAATCTTTCCCTTTTGTAACACTGAGACTCCATTTTTTTTTTCCAAATAATAATAATTATTATTAAAAGATAATAATTATAATATTATTAATAAATATAATATAATAATTCTTATGATAATAATTATTATTAATGACAATAATAATATAATAATTGTTTTTGGAGTTGAAGGATAATAAAAATGGTGTGGATTGGGTGGTTGGGAGGAATGATTGGTTTGTTCTGAGGGAATAAAACCAAACCCACTTCTCACAAAACCACGTGCACCTTAAAACCATGTGCGGTTTCACTTCTTACTTTTACTTTTTACTTCTACTCACTTCTAAGCTTTACTTTTACTTTTTTTTTTCCTTTTCACTTCTTCTCACTTCTTTTTTATTTATTTCTATATTCTATTTTCTTCTTTTTTACTTGTCTTTCTTTTCTTCTTTTTATTTTCTTTTTTACTTCTTTGGGCCAGGGGCCTGGTTTTGGACAAGGTCCTAGATTGGTGGCTACAAGCCTGGCTCTGATACCAATGTAATATCCATAGTTGGATATTCTCAATTAACTCGAGATGAACCCGTAATTTCTGAAATAACCCACATATCCGTAGATGTAAAATGATATGTAAAATGATATGTAAATTGATAAGATAAGATAAGATGATGAATTACAATTGAGGGTCCCTTATTTATACTTTGGCGGAAATACCCTTTCACTAATAGTCATGTCTTTTCGGAAAGACATTATTAATTATCATTATTATTATTATTATATATATATGTTGATGTTTATTATTATTATTATTTTATTCATAACAGCTGAGTGATCAAGGTAGCCACTTTCTGAATCGCACTATCAACACATTGACGGAAGAATTGCAAATACAGCATATGAAGAGTACACCCTATCACCCACAGGTGAATGGAACGGTGGAGGCATTTAACAAAGTGTTGGAGCATGCGTTGACAAAGGTGTGTAATGCGAACCATGACGACTGGGATGTGAAAGTTCCAGCGGTATTGTGGGCCTATCGCACCACATGTAAAAGGTTGACCGATCAGACACCTTTTAAGCTAGTATATGGGAAGGAAGCAATTATGCCTATGGAGTACATTGTTCCCAGTTTACGAATTGCGACTGTTACGAGCATTGATGATGTTGCAGCATTAGACGAACGTCCAGCACAATTGGTGGAGCCGGAAGAGGATTGATTTATCGTTGGCTTTCACCAAGGAGTGGAGAAGGATCGCCAGAAGGCATGGCATGATCGCCACATTAAAAGTAAGCAGTTTCAACAAGGTGACTTAGTGTTACTATACGACAGTAAGTTTATGAAACATCCAGGCAAGTTGCAGATGCATTGGCTAGGTCCCTATCGCATCAATAGTATTACTTCAGGAGGAGAGGTTCAGTTGTAGTGATTGGATGGGGCGATGCTCCCCAAACTGGTAAATGGTCACAGGTTGAAGCCCTATTGCTCGGGCTTGGAGCAGTGCGATGTCTAAGTCGCATTGGTAAAAAAAAATTTAAAAAAAACAACAACAAGAGAAGATATGATGATGATTGTTGCAGGTTGCTTGGTGGCCGATGGCATACCAACATAAGAAGGTATGCGAAGCAGGGAGGCTTGTACCGCAAGTTTGGAGTAGTCGGAGACACATGACAGCATTGCGACCCGGTCAAATCAGTAATAAATGCCAAAAGTTGAGACAGTTAATTAACGATGTTGTTCGAGTGATGGGCGTTAATGGCAGATCCGGCCGATCGGTGGGCATGCTCGACTGTGGATTTGCATCATTAATATAGGATTTGGTTGAGTTAATGCATGATTTACTCATGATTACAATGGATTTGGGTAAATACTATAAGTATGGTTTAGCGTCGGACAGAAGACACCGAGGATTTAGCAAGTCATGTTGTTGTGGAACGCTGTAGTGATTTGAGCCAGTTGGAGTGGTGAGGTATGCCAGGCGAACCAGAGATAGTGGACATTAGCAGTGAAGTGGAGTCTCCATTCGTTCCGATCTTTGTAGAGCAAGAAGTTGTGTCCTTGGACACTATTGATCTTGGCGTCAAGGTTTCCAACATGCTGGTGGGAGCATCAAGTGTTGCTAAGAAGCATCGAGGGGGTCAGCCCTCTGAATCTCCGCAGAGTAAAAGATTGCTTCGGTCTGTGGTGGATGGCAAAGCTCCGGAGTAGGTGGGATAGTCCAATCGCACCGTTCATCCATGTCCACAATGGCTAGGACACTCCGCAAGTAATATCCTTGGGTACATCCCTCCTGTTCGGCCGGATGCCCCCCCGCGTAAGCTAACTCCGAAACCAAAGTTTAGTGTGAAGTTGCCCGCACTCCCGGCTGGGATGACGTGCTCAGTGGACATTGGGCCAGCACTGATGCGCCTGCGTTATGAGGACCACGACATGGTGGCCCAACCCGAAATTGCATCAGCACCATATGTGACTGAGACACGCAATTCACCGGATCCACAGATACATGAATGGGCACGAGGAGTGTGGTAGGCCAGCTTGTTAGGGCTAATTAACATGCTGCATTTTGAGCACTTAGTGGAAGTTGGCTCTTGTGTAAAGCAGCTCTTGTCATGTTTCCACGGCGGTTCGTTGTGGTTGGACAGAGAGGTCCCAGTTACTGTTGACTTGATTTCTCACATTACTGGCTTGCCCAAGAATGGTGTTGATCCGATGCAGTTTATTCAAGGTAAGGCCAATGAGAAGAAGCGAGCACGTCGGTTGACATAAAAGTATGAATTGGAATCGGATGGGCGTGGGTATCGCACCAGTAGCTGCAATAATCAGGCAGTACTCACGGGCATTAAGATCCTGTGCTGTAAAGTAATTAGGGGAGGTCGCCCTAACCAATGTAATTTGGTGATAGTTGCTTGCACAGAGCAATGCACAGAAGGAGTGCAGATGAACTGGTCCTTATATCTCTTGAACCAGCTAATGGAGGACATCGTAGAGGTCCAAGTGGGTCGAGGCGCTTTCTCATATAGTTGGTTGTTGTTGTTGATCGCTCTAGTTGCATGGAAAGAGCCCGACACCTACCAGGTTATGGAGTGCCCGGCTGCAACGGAACAACGAGGGGCACGCTATCAGAATCTATGGTTTGTGCGAGAGCCCGAGCGCATCCGAGAGTGCTAAATGTAGTTTTGGTTGTACTCAGAAATGCTTTGTGACGTAGCAACATAGGTCCCGCGAATATCCGAAGACACTGTGGCACGATTCACACCTGTCATGGCATTTGCAATATGACCAAGTGTCATACATATACAAGCTTGCCGTGATGTTAATCAACAATGGTTGCAGACAAGGTATAAAGTGACAGAGGCAGATTTGGAGGCTATTATGAACGAGTGGCCAGAGGCTTAGCAATAGCCCATGAGTTCTGTAGAAATTAATGCTGGAGGTCCACCAGAGGGCCCTATGGATCGAGTATCAGCTCAGGATCAGCAGAGTCACCATAATTTCGATCATGAGTCAATCTGAACACCAACTTCGGACGACCGCGACTGTGCTCTTGAGGAAAACCGAACAAAACGGCACCACGAGCATGCCACGATCAGTGGGATGTCTCTATCAACGGAAATTATCTCATCAAAAGGAGAATGATTTCAAGAACTTTGCATTAGAGAAATTTTGAGGTCTAAAATGGGCCTCCTAAGGAAAATTATAAAATAATAGTGGAAATAATAAAATAATATTTGCATACTTCATCAAATTTTTGAGGAAAAAAAAAGAAAATTGCTTTTTCAACTTGTATTTTCAACTTATCTCCCTATATATTCACTCAAATTTCTAGAAGAAGCACTCGTTGAATGGGGAATTCTATTCCACATCCAACGAGTACCCACATGACATACTTTTGATGGACCTTGATCCTCCAAAAACAATAAAATCATGAAAAACGTGATGTTGACATCATCATCACGTTTTTTCATAAATTTCTTGTTTTTCGAGGAGCGGGGTCCATCAAAAGTATGATGTGTGGGTACTCGTTGGATGTGGAATTGAATTCCCATTCCAGCAAGTGTTCATGCTCGAAATTTGAGTAAATATACATGGAGATAAGTTGAAAATATGAGTTGAAAAAGTAGTTTTTTTACTTTTCACTTTTAACCTTTTTACTTTTTACCCAAAAAATGGTGATTCATCCCCCATGGTTGACATCATCATCTTGAATCCTATTGGTGATTTTTGTTGTAGAATATTATTGTTTTGAGGCGCATTTTTTACCTCAAAATTTCTCAAATGGATAAGTCTAAAGTTAAATGTTTCAATTGCAATAAGAAGGGACATTATGGAAGAGAATGTCATGCAAAGCAAAGAGGAAAGTTGAAGGGTATGTTTTATGCTTCTACTGCTACAGTATATGAACCTACAAGAAGAAATTGATCCAATGATCAAGAGACAAAGAATGAGTACTATCTTGTCTCACCCCTTTCTGGATCCATTACCACTAGTGTTGAGACATGGATGGTAGACAGTGGTGCATCCAAGCACATGAGTGGATATAGGAGCACTATCATGAATCTAAAGGAA
Source organism: Larix kaempferi (assembly GCA_027924585.1). Taxonomy (NCBI): domain Eukaryota; kingdom Viridiplantae; phylum Streptophyta; class Pinopsida; order Pinales; family Pinaceae; genus Larix; species Larix kaempferi. The sequence goes on from BSBM01000936.1 coordinate 1,531,550, forward strand.
AAGTAGTTAATTTCTTGTAAGGTGGAGCTTGGAGATAATACCACCTATTTGATCCAAGGCATTGGATCCACTTATTTTCAGTTGGATTTAGGAGATGTACTGCATGTGGATGAAATTCAGTTTGTCCCTGGATTGAAGAAGAACCTCCTATCTGTTTTGATTCTAGAAGATAAAGGATTCGAAGTTATCTTTATGGACAACAAAGCACTCATGTGGCCTAAGCATGAATACTTGAACTCTGCATTAGTGACTGGAGTTAGATAGGACCTCTCTAATTTTTTTTTTGGAAAACTCATTCAAGCCATGATCCATGACACAATCAGTCCTTGTGAACTGTGGCATAGAAGGATTGGTCATCTCCATTTCAAAGTGCTACCCGGATTGCAAAAGATGGGGAAATGAATAAAAAGACAGCTGACTGTACCCTACAACCCCCAACAATATGGGGTTGCTAAAAGAAAGAACATAACAATATGTGAGGCTATAAAAGCCATGATGTGTGATCAGGATTTGCCCACATCCTTATGGGAAAAATCCTCCATCACTGTTTTTTATATTCAGAACAAAATCCCTCATTCTATCTTGGGAGAAAAGACTCCTAAAAAGGTTTTCACTGGTGAAAAACCAGATATTGGACACTTGAATATTTTCAGTTGTCCTATTTACATTCACATACCAAAAGAGAAGAGGACAAAAATGGAGCCATCCAGAAAGAAAGGAACATTTGTTGGATATAGTGAATCCTCCAAAGCCTATAGAATATATGTTTCAGTACAAAGAAACATTAAAGTCAGCAGAGATGTAACATTTCTTGAAGAGGTTTCCTTCAAGTGCTCCAAAGAACTTAAGTGTGTTTCAAATATGGAGGAGCATGATACTCATACGATGGAGGATCCAATTTATGATTCTCCCCTTTCATATGGTGAGACTCGAGAATTCAGCAGAGCATTCAAATCCACTTGGTCCTGAAGAACCAATAGAATTGGTAGAAATATCCCTTGATGAACCTCCTACTAAGAGGAGATCCGCATGGTGTCGTGACATTCTGCAAGAGCAGAAAAGCATGGAGCACCTCCAGGCTCATCTAGAGAGAAAAAGAGACCTGGAATATTTTTAGGATATGTAGCACAGATGAGTCACATCATTGATTTAGAACCCTCTACCTATGAGGAAGCCTCAAAGCAACAAGTATGGAAAGATTCCCTGGTAGAAGAATACAAATCTATCGTGAATAATTATGCATGGGAAGCAGTTCCTAAACCTGACGGGAAGTCAATAGTAACTTCCAAGTGGCTTTATAAAATCAAGCACGTAGTTGATGGAAGTATTGAAAATTATAAAGTAAGATTTATGGCCCGCGGTTTCTCACAAAAAGAAGGGATAAACTATGATGAGACATTCGCTCCTATGGCCAGGTACACTACTATCCGAACCATAATTTCCCTTGCTTTAATTTTGGGTTGGAAACTTCACCATATGGATGTGAAGACTGCATTCCTCAATGGTGAGGTTGAGGAAGAATTTTACATACAACAACCTGAGGGGTTTTTAATTCATGGGAAGGAGTCCCATGTATGTAAACTTAAGAAATCCTTGTATGGGATTAAGCAGACTTTGAGGGATTGGTATTCAAGGATTGAAAACTATCTTATGAGCTTTGGATTCTCCAAAAGTGAAGCTGACCCCAACCTATACTTCAAGGTTGTGAAGAACCAACCATTGATCTTGGTTCTCTATGTTGATGACTTGTTCCTTACTGGAGAGGAGCAATAGATAGATCAATGCAATATGGATTTCATGTATAAGTTCGAAATGGAAGACTTAGGTCTTATGCATAATTTTCTTGGTCTAAAAGTTTGGCAAAGGAAGGATGAGATCTTTCTTTCTCAAGGAAAGTACACAGTTGATGTATTATGGAGATTTGGTATGATGGACTGTAAGTCCATGTATACTCCAATGGTGTCTAATATAAAGAAGATACATGAGTCAGATTCTGGATTGGATCTAGTGGATCCTACCATGTATAGACATCCCATTGGTTCCTTGATGTATTTGATACATAGTAGACCAAACATATGTTTAGTGAGTATATTGAGTCAGTTCATTTATGAGCCAAGACATAGACATTGGGTTGCTTCCAAGCATGTGCTTAGATACCTTCGAGGTACTATTGCTTATGTACTCAAATATGCTTCCAGTGGTGGAGTGATGTTACTTGGATATGGCGACTCTGAATGGGGTGGTAGTATTGTGGATCGAAAGAGTACATCCGAATTTTCTTTTAGCTTGGGATCAGTTATGATATCTTGGTACAACAAGAAGCAGGGCTCTATAGCCCAGATTACTACAGAAGAATAGTATATTGCAACTAGTACCTCCTGCCGAGAAGCAGTGTGGCTTAGGAAGCTACTTGTTGGGTTGTTCAGTGAGAAGATTGAGACTACAGTCATTCTCTCTGACAATCAGATCTATATTAAGCTCTCAAAACTTGGTTTTTCTTGACAGATCGAAACACATTGAGATGAAGTATCACTACATCAAAAACATGGTCCAAAGAGGTTTCGTAAGACTTCGGTACATTGCTACTGGTGAGAATATTGTAGATATGTTGACTAAGCCTCTATCCATGACGAAGTATAGGTACTTCCGAGACAAGCTTGGTATGTCAAAGAATTCCTCCCTCATTGAGAGGGAGTGTTAACGTTAGAACATTATGATTCATTCTCCAAGTCAATCTTGTGTGTTAAGATTGAGCCTCATGTGTCGAGGTAGTGCCTTATAGGAGCCTGAGTTGGAATCAGGAAACTTGGAGAAGAATCTTGAGTTGGACTCAAGAATGGTTAAGCTTCATGTGTTGAGGCAAGTTCTTTGTTTGTCAAAGTGATGATGTTGTACAGTCTTGCTATTCAAGGCTAAGGTCTTGTGTGTCAAGACAAATCCTCATGTGTTGAGGTGGTGCCTCATGTGTTGAGGTGATGCTTTGCATGTCAAAGCATGTATGGTGTGTGATGCACTACTAACCATGGTTGAGCTATTAAGTCTCCTCTAGAGACTAGCCACCTCTAGAGTGAATTACTTTAGCATATAACCACTTGGAACGATAGTAGGAAAATATGATCACATCATTGAGAAAATATACTTAGTATATTTGATATGATAATTAAGTTGGCACATGTGGACCATGCAGATAAGACAAGAGATAAAGATAAGATGTGATAAGATATGAGAGAATTCGAATTGCATAAAAGAATTAATTAAGAGAGAATTCAATTTGTTAATCTTCAGTGAAGACTTCAGTAAATCAAAAGAGAACTCGAATTGATCACTGCAGTGATGTTAACAAGAAAGAATCAGTTAAAAGAGTGAACTAAGTGATAACAAAGAATATCTAGTTAACTAAAGTGTTATTGCATGACGACACTTATGTTAAACTAAAAGACGACCCTTGAGTTGTGACACTTACATGACGACACTTAAGTTAGCCACCTAACTAAGTGGGAAATCTTTCAGTTAAGGGGCGAGTTCATCCTAAGAATTAGTTCAGTGAGTTAATGCACTGCATGAGCATTGGGGCGCACTTCTTCATGCAAGATTGTTGCATCCACATGGAGGACGAGTTCATAATCAAGTCAGAAGATAAAAATAGAATCCGATGCATGTGAAGAATGTATAAATATGTTATACAGGATTGATGAATTCAATGGGAAGCGATTTCTCTTCTTCCTTGAAGGCAAGGAGCTTCTATTTGTGCAAGATATTATTCTAAGCCTCTCTTCTTTATCTTTCTCTTGCTCAATAATTGCACAGGGGGTGCTTGATGTAAAAGACATTCTCTGGTATCTATCAATATACTAAGGAAGGTTTTGCTAGGGTTTTCTCCCTCAAGTTATAGAGGGTTTCCCCAAGGTAAATTCATGTGTCGAATGTGATTGCTTATGTGTATGATTGTTATTTGATTTCAAGTACTATTGCATTTCTGAATTAAAGATAAAAATTAACACCTCATACTAACATAATGGTTGATTGGTTGCGATGTGAATATGCTTGTTGCTCGCCCTTCCCCCTCTATGCAAAAATAATAATAAAATTATTTCATTGTTGATACTTTACAATATTATTTTCAAATTCCTTCTTAAAAAATGCCCATTACTAAGTCGGATACATCTAAAATCAATGTGTCTTGGAATTGTTTTTACAACATAAATACCTCCCTATATAACAAATCAATTCCACATTGGTTGAGAGATGTGGCTCACAACATATATAAGCTCCAATATACCATAATCCTTATGCCATTGTGGATAACTACAAGAGATTGGTGCCTCCTAATAACATAATGCCTAATTAGTTGTGACATGGATACATTTGTTGCTCAACCTTCCCCTCTCTCTACACACAAATAATAATAAATAATCTTTCTTTTTAATAATTTAAGTAAACAAAATCAATATAAAATTTATGAAGTTGGAAATACACAACCTCAAGTTCATGTCAATAATGATGTAAGCTAAGCAACCGATGATTTGCACCTGTTTTTCAACAATTTTTCCAGCCAAAATCCAACAGAAATTCATGAAATTGTAGTTTTAGGTCGTTGGAATTGCATACTCAAGGTGCCCCATGAGCAATCGAGGGCGTTGAGTACATTTCTGCAATCAAAATTGCAATTTGAACAATGAAAATCGCAATTTTAATAAAAATAGCATTATCGGATGCCAGAAAAAAAAAATCACCCTAAAATTGCAAATCATCTATCGTTTAGCTCACTCCATCAATATTAATTAGAATGCAAATGAATTATATACAACCTTCCATGTAATTAATCAATACACTTCCAATGTTATAATTATTATTGGATACTTTGAGCAATGTGTCTCCATCAACTAGTTTAATTAATCAATACACTTCCAATGTTATTATTGGAATGTTATTATTATTATTGGATACTTTGAGCAATGAGTCTTCATCAACTAGTTGAATTAATCATACACTTCCAATGTTATTATTATTATTGGATACTTTGAGCAATGAGTCTCCATCAACTAGGTGAAGCCTTCCACCATTAATGAGGTCTTTAATAATCATTGTAATGGGATCTTGCAATTTCATTATTATTGGAAATATCTACAAATGACATAGGCTACCATTTTAGCTAACGACGAGTAGCTGGAAGAATCTGTAGAGTTTATTTGGTAACAAAAATATCTTAGATGACGTCTACATCCAAGTTCCATGAATCTTAACTCTACACGGAAAACTTGGAAGAATCTTTAGAGTTTATTTGGCAATGAGACAAAAGCTTGGCATTAGATGCTTAAATTTAGTGCTTCTAGGAATATATGAAAGGGTGAACATAAATAGACCAATAACAATTGTACATAATTAAAAAAACATAAGTATAATTAATGAGGGTGTACATGGATAGTGATAGTTTGTTGTTAAGCTATGTAATGACGTTGAAAAAGGATATGATAAGTGTAATGTGGAGATTTTATATTTTAAAATACGGTTATAAAAATTTATTTTATTTTTTAATATTTATTTTATATAATTATATTACAAACTTTGTCCATTATATTTATATATTTATTTAATTTTACATTATTATATCGAAAGTGTTTTTCATAAAGGTTTGTTTACTTTTTCTTTGTTTGGCATTGGCCTCTTGGGCATTGTTGTATGTTAATTTTCTTTACTTATAATAAACCCTCACATACATTTAAACACATCCATATTCACTTTGCCCACCTTTTTATCTATTATTATTCCTTTTGTAACTATTACGTTTATTACAAATTGAAAAATGCTATAGACCCTTACAATATGACCTAATAGATAGACACAAAAAACCTGCATTTAGAACACTAAGAAAGGTTGTGTACACTGTTGATTTCTGAGGTGGCTCGGTTCTCTTCATCTGGTTCCATAAAGCTTAATAGTTTAACAATTGCTGGAGCAGGTTGGTTGACTGACTCCTCCTTGATTGGCCTTGACCTGGTGAACTCAACATTCCTAAAGGGATCCGTCATCAACAGAATTTGATGAGCTACAGCAGTGAGCATGAGCCTATCTAATTGAGTGCTCAAGTCCCAAACTCGAGTCTCCAACTCTTCCACTCTTCCTACCAACTGTACATTGTGATTTGTGTTCTACACTTCAACTTTGATACCCCCTCCAAACGTGAGTTCAAAGTTCGTATTTTTCCCTTCAAGTCACAAATTTCATTCTTGGCCTCCCAAATTTCTTGCCCCTTGCACCATTTATTCCCACATGAGACAGAGTCCCTCCCAGTTGTAGCCATGAGAACAATCTGCAGCTCCCTAGGAAGGGGAGTAGAGTACAACCAAACCCCCTCCTAGCCAAAGCTACCACTAGTCCAAGCCAACCAAAATTTTTTGTCGATGTGCCAAACCCACCAATGTCACACGTTTTCCAGCCTCGTATCAATGTCATGTGAACTAAAAGCCCTACAAAATTCACTTCAAATTCCTCGGCGACCATAGAAATTGACCAGACACAACTCTCAAACCTTCCATACTTAAGCTCCGTAGTGTTGCAACTCCAGACAATAGCATTGTGTAGCCCCTCTCTTCTCCATCTAGCTACCTTCCGACCCAACACTACAGACCTCTATCTAAATAATCCCACTAGCATCTTGTATTAATCCCTAGTCCACCATATTACAAGCCGTCATAAAAACAATAGACGCAAACGAAGAGTTGTGAAAGGGCTCTCTCGTGTGGGTGTTTAATGGCACCCTATCTCTCATACACAACAAATTAATATGTTTTCTAGTGTCACGCATGCAACTTTGACATAGACACCTCATCTTTGATGTCATTTTATCTGAGTTATGGACGTCATCGACGAGTTTATTGAATCCCCTTAGTCATAACATATCATTTTTCAAAATGCATAGCTTGATTTGATAAAGAGTCAACCTCAAAGTTGTGTAGATAACAAACATGCATCATACTCACCTCCTTGATTTTACTTAAGAGAGTGTTTATTCTAAATTATTGCAATCAACATACACTTGATCCCATTTGACAGACCTTTCGCTGAGATTGAAAAATGACAAGGAGAGATTCGCTAAGGATAATGACTTTCTAAAGGCCCAAAGAGACATTGATTTCCAATCCCATGAACAATGCATACCACTCAACTTGATTATTCGTCATCATTCCCATACCCCTGGGGTAAGTTTCAACAATTTTCCCATCGAGATCCAAGAGGATACCCCCTACACCTGCCGCTGGATTCCCTTAGCTACTCTATCAAAGAATAATTTATAACATTGATGTTCATCCATCCATTGTTCGGAAATTCCTTAGGATTCAGGACAAGTTTCTATACATTAGGCTTAGAATCCCTAGAGGAATCCAGGGACTTGGATTGAAGGGAGTTCCCATAAAAATTAGAAACCCATTCTCTTTATTTTTTCAAAAGTGGCTCAGTTGCACACCCAAAGAATCCATGTGAAGAGAGAGCTTCAAAAAGGAGAGCCGTGGCACTAGTAGAAGTTTTTTCTAGTTGGATGTATGTTTGTTCGAAGATAGCTTTATTCATTGTAGCCCATAACTTGCAACAAACATACTTAGACAACGCTAACCAGATACGAGCTAAGGAGGGTTGATTTACCAAGGATCCCAAGAAGTGGTCTCACCAACTCAGGAAGAAACTGTTATGAATAAAATAATAATAAAATCAACATCAACATATAACAGATATATATATATCTATATATATATATATATATATATAGAAATAATAATAATAATAATAACAACAAACAAGAATAATCTAATAATATAATTAATTAGTGAAATGGTGTAACTCTTTATGAAGAGTTGCATTAGACACCCTTTAAACAATTATAAATACGAGAAAGTCTATCTTGTAAAAGACCATATCTATTTTATCAACTTTTATATATATTCATGGATTATTTGTATTTTCGAAAGAGGAAGTTCGAGAAGTTCTAGTAAATGGATTTTTACCGTTACAGAAACCATGCCAATGAAAAGGCAAAATAAATATGTGGAGCTAGCTCTCCATAAACCTCCTACTAAACTAAATTAGCATATTCACATTCAAAAAAGAGATGTTGAATGTTTTCTTATTCTTTTTTGCACAAAATACACCAAGACGGTCCTAGGATTAGTCTTTTTTTTTAAGTTCTTTGTTGTAAGAATTTTCCCAAAACCCGGCAGAAAGCATTAACCTTTGGAAGGCCATCATTATGCCAAACCTTCTTCCATAGGCAAGAAAAGCGGGGCGCGAATAATTGTGCATAAGACATTCACATCTTTCTTTTATTGTGTATTGACTAGAGACGTCCCACCCTCTACTGTCATATTTATTCAAACTGATCAAGACATCTCCATGGAGGAGTGATAGTAGTAGCTCGAAATCATAGGATAAATGAGGGGGTAAAGAAAGAGGCTTCTAGCCTTCCCAATTTCCTTCATACCCATTCATTATCATCCTTCCCTTCAACTCATCTAGCCTTGTTCTTATTGCAAGGGGAGCTCTTGCCAAAATCCTATCCTCCCAAAGCCTTATCTTTTTTTCCATTTGCGGAAATCTAGTATAGTTCATTTTGAATTAGATTCCTCATTGATTTGCACAATCTCCAAATATTTAACCCATTTTTCTCTAGATGCAATCATTTAGGCACCGCAGTCATGCCCCCCTAATATATTTTTTTCCAAGGGATCTCCTTCCACCAATATTTTTCTCTTGATACTAGCCTCTAGAGGATATTTTCCCCCATCGCTACATTCATAATTTTTGGGTCTCTGATTCCAAGGCACCCATGATCTCTAGGGGCTCTTACCATATCCCACTTGACAAGATGAAACTTGCTATGATTTGATTTCCCTCCTTGCCAAAGTAAAATGAAAATATATTTGCACAATGTATGCATTACTCCCATGGATGTTAATAAGATGGAGCATTGAAAAAGAGGAAATGAAAAAAAATAGATTTGATCAACATAATTTCACCTACAGGGTTCATCCATCGAGCTCCACATGCCTGCATTATTGCTTTAAAATTGAGGAAAATATTCCGCCAATCCATCGATTTAAATTTTTAAAGGAGACCATAATTCCCAAATATTTAAATGAAGACCACTTTGAGCATCCAACAAATCCAAACATATGAAAAAATATTTATATCAAAGTTCCAGGGAGGTTCCAACAATATATCCTTCTTTTGGCATCATTAATCATCTCGCCCGAGGCCTCCATACATAAGTTCAGAATATTTATGAATCACGGTGAGCAATAACAACCGATGCACCTCCCATTAAGATCATATCATCAAGGAATTGGGCATGGTTGATAACTGGAGTCCTACAAGCCATAGTAATGCCTGGAAGATCCCCTGTTTCACGTTCCCTATGAAGCCTACAGTTGAGAACCTCATCCATAATAATATATAAGAAGGGGGATAATGGGAACCCTTGCCTTATCCCACGCGAAGCTTGAAAAAAGGGAGCGTGCCTTTCAGTACTATTATTAGTTTCTTCATTTTGTACGAGCGGTTTGAGAAACTTCTCAATTAATCTATCGACTTTGTCCCCTATCACTTTTTATCCATCCATCAACTCTTTTTGGCCTTTCTCAATGTTATCAATACAACTTCCATTGTTGGCTTAATCTCTATAATGGTTTGAATCGATGTGTAATTATTTGTAGTTTACCATCTTGTTTACAATATCACAGGAAACATATATGTATGGTTTGGTTGCTTGGCTCTAATGCCATTGTAAGAACAACTCTTGTTCTTATTGAGTTTGACAGAAAGATATCTGCAATAAATGTATATAATAAATATTTGATTGAATGAATGATTAATGATTATTGATACAATAAGAGTAGACTTGGAATATATAGGCCTCCATTGTGACCTTTCACATAAAGCTATGTCTTTATGTGATGGTGACTTGTTAACGCCTAAATTTTGCACACATGCGACAATTTGGTTAATCTTGCAGTAAGGCATCATCAACATATAGCATGCAACTCACTGAAGACATCCTCATCAGATCCAGAAAATAGCATGAGTCCAAAAATGCCAAAAAATAGTCAAAATAAGAGGTAGCGCAGGTAAATCCCTGTTAGCCCGCGTTGTAGTGCAAGTTATCAGTTATATGCCCATGCTAGCCTAGCACAAATTATCCTTCGAGATCCACACTATTGTAAAAAATGGCACAAACCACCAGCCACACATTGAAGGCTCATGAAATATCCCTCACCAACTAGAGTTCGAATTTGGCTCTTCAAGCATTGAATAGTCCCCTCTGTGTACTTTGGATCTAGTTCATGAGGTGATGGGGTTCACATTTGGATCTAGTTGTTTCTTGGCCACCTCTTGGCCTATAAAAGGAATCCATGGGCATACATCTAAGTAGAGAAAAATAGAGTAAGGTTATGCTGCTGGAATTGTGTGGGAACTTCTTCCACCTCTTCCCACACCTATTAGCATTCCTCAAGCTCCCTTGCAACCTTCCTCCAAGGGGAAAGTGTTTCTCCCATTTGTTCTTCAAGTTATTTAGCATTTAGTGTGGATAAAAAGGACCTCCCTAAGGGATATTTTCGGATTCCCTTGAATCCCACACCTCCTAGGTGACATTACATGTAACAAGCTTGATCGTTGGGCAATCTAAATTGGTTCTAACATTGGCTTATTGTTGTGGTTTGCATATCCTCACTCCTTTGATTTATTTCAAGTTATTTGTTTTGTTTTGTTTTGTTTTGTTTTGCTAACAAGAGCTTGCTAGATCAATTTGGATTCATTCACATTTTCTTTAGTAACACAATATTGGGCCTTGTTAACAACCTCCAAGGCTTTCCCCTCAAAGTGGGAAGGGCTACACACCTTTGTGCAAATTTTCCCACAACAATATTTATGGCGACTCCACTTAATTTTTGTTCATTTCTCATTAACTAGCCTTTTTTATTGCTAAATAGGTAATCCTGGGTTCTTGTCTTGTGTAGGATATCAGGTCTATACCCTTCCTTCCCGGAATTCAGCCTCCTCTTGGCCGTAATTGTTGTTTACATGGTAACATGGGGGCTTCACTAGTGAGGCAATATCATATCACGTCCATTCATATTGGGGGGTTGAATACTCTTAAAAACCTCAAAAATATATTGCCCCGTATTAAGGGGTCAAGGGGTTTTTTTTATTTGACATAGTAATATAAATATTGGGGGTTATTTTATTTGGGAGTGTTGAGGAATAACCTCCAAATCGTGGGATGGATTCATACGTCCAAATCACGGGCTCAATTCATACCCACCTAAGACTTAAGGACCTTCCATTTTTATTTGATATTGCTTATGATCCTAAGTTTTGAATAAATTTGATAATAGTGTACCAATGATAATATCGATGGAAGTCTCTTTGGATTATTGTCCTTGAGCAATGTAACATCCCGATAATTTCATAAAAAAAATTTAAAAAATCATACCAGCATTAAATGTTAAAATTGTGATTGCGGAAGTAATAAATGATTGTTAAGGCAGTATTAAATAATAAAGTCATTAATGTATATAACAATTTAACTACTATGTCCTTTTAACTAATGATGCTTTAAGACAGTGATGTGTCTTACCTCCATAAAAATGATTACGACACTAATTTGTTTGTAGTTGTAATAACTGAAATTTCAAAACAATATAAGACGGAGTTCTCCTTGACAAGGTACTGACAGTTTTAATTTCGGGATGATGATGAAAGGGTTCCTACGAGGTGCCCTGAGACTTACTTAGCTAATTAGCTAAAGCATTTGTACCTGTCCTTCTTGCGAATATTTGCAGGTAAGGATAACAATGACAAAACAATGTTTAAGAGTATTTATATTTTCCAATTAGTCGTCTTATTTGGTTAAAGAAATTATAAGTACCTCCTTGTTTTAGGTATGGAATTCTATCCAAGTTCTAAATGTATTATTTCGAAAAAAAATACAAGTTGCAGAAGTTAATAATATTTAAACAGGGTTCAAAAGTACATTATCTTGGTAGAAATATCTATGCTTAAAAATATTAAGATTAATTACTAGATTTGAATAATGAATTGCTAATATGATTCTGCCAATATTTTCCAATTCATGAAACCTTTTACTACCGGGTGAAACGATTGATGGACAAATTCAATTTGAACTTTATTCCTTTATTATAACATCAAGTTTCACTTACTATTTCAATGCTTGGTATTTTATTTAAGATAACTATGGTAGCTTCTACTTTCTCCATTTATAATTTATATATATATGGATATAGTCTTGATATTTATAAAGTCAAAATCATATTTTATTTAAGAACATAATACAATATAAGTGTGGACCCTTTTTAACTATAGGGTGAACCATTCTAATGTGATATTGGTGCATTATTATAATAAACAACTTTTATATGGTTTATTGTAATAATATTACAATGTACCGATACTATTTTCTAACCTAAGTTCTAACTATCTAAATCTTATATGCATGCGATTATTACCAATACAAACTTTTGATTTATGTAATCATGCATTCGATGGTTAATACCATAGCGATGAAGCGATATACAATGCAATCCTGACCTTACTCTATGTATTGATAATGAACGACATTACACCAAGCATTAAATATGACACTGGTAAGGAAGTGACAGTCATTAATGTCGCTACTGCATCGATCGATGGTGTCTCGTCCAAACATTAATGGTTTTGAACCAACTCTTTAGTGGAGTGTAATGCTGTCTATCCACGTTGTCAAACAACGTGAAGCCTGGTTAAAATGTGACTCACGAAATCGAACTATGCGTAGTGAACAAGCAGCTCTCCTCCGAACTGTACATGGGATTGACTCCTTGGCATGCAGCGTTGGCATTGTCGTAGCTGTTACAATAAATGAGGTATTTATGTTATGGTTGCCCGATTCTCAAAGCATCAGGATGTCACCTTCTCGCTCGTCGATCACAATAGATCTGGGTCGTTGAATGATAAACCCTAAATTCTCGTTGTAAGTAATGTTGGAGGGTTTCTCAGTCTTCACTTTCACGTTTTGTAGTTAGAGTGTGAGGCCGACACGCTGCTAAAACTTAGGGTTAGCAAGTTTGCTTGGAGTTTGGAACCCGCGACCTCTGCGTTATTTTAATGGTGCTTTGTAGACCTGTAAGTGAATGCTCAGTAGTTGATAGCACGACCTTGGTGTGGTTTCTATTTCAGGGTAAAAGTCTATTTTTATAGTGTTGGGGTTGGATCTTTGGCCTTTCCACTCAAGGTAATACGTCTCTATGTTCCATCATTGAAATTTGAGTTTTCATAAATCCTTTATTTTGATTCATTCTAATTTATTTAGATGTATGTTTCACTTGCAGGGTCAATCAAAGGTCTAACATCCAAGCTTGCTGGACAAATGAACGTCGAGGACTCCGCCGTCCTGGTAAGTCTCGGGTTCATACATAACCCTGGACTCATCGGAAGTTAAAACGTTCTGCTCAGTAAAAGAGTTAGGTTAATCCGTAAGCAATGATAATGTTTAGACTGATTTTTTGTGTTGCCGAGGCTTCAAGCCTGCATTGTAAACTGAAAATATTTTACAATGGAACTACTGTACCAATACGATGAATTCGTAAACTTTGATTCTTATATAGACCATTTAGAACCCTTCCTTATACCAGCGGACGGTAGGGACCTAGAATCAACCGGTGTAATCTGACGGATGCTTCAACTAATTGTGAAATTACCACGGATTCTACTATTGCAGCAATGGAAACTACTATTCACCCGCCTGCTTTTGTGAAGCCCCAATACTGTGGGAAAATCCTTATTAATTACGATGTTTAATGTAGAGGTCAAATCAAGGACGGAGATGTCGAGGATAGGGTTTCCTTATGTGAGTGTAAAAACATTATAGTAAGAAGAGATGCGCTAAAATGGTGGTATTCATTTTCACGTAGCTTGGCTCTGTAGACAAATCCCAAAAGCCTTTCATTAGGGTCCAGAAACTTGAGCTTTCTTAAGGGATGGCTTATTTGGATTATGCCTTACTTTCCTTCCTAAAAGTAAAGGTGACTTCAAAGGTGCTGGGGGAACCCTCGTTAGATATGGTGAAATATGAAAAGAAAGGGCTCACGCACATACGAATAAAAGAAGAGCCCGCCCGGATTGAACCGGAAACTCCCGGCCCAAGCACACTAAGACGATATCATTAGAGATTACAAACTAGCTGTTATAGTACTAATTATTACTTAAAATATTCCTTGTTTGCAGACATGAAGCGGGCGGATAGAACCAGCCTTGTATTGGATCGTCTCACGGAGAGATAACCTTCTCAATAATATTTCGAAATCAGCGCTTTTATTTCAACTGGAGTTGCAATTATGAGACTCTGAGACTTCTGACGGATAGTGCGGCAACAAGCATCGCCGAAAAAACCTTCTGCTGACATGTTTTTCCGGTGTCTACCTTCTTCAAAATTGATCTTTGTGTTTAATTATTGTAGCAGATTCTTCAGTGGCAGTCGACGAATGGTGGAATGGCGGCAACAACTAGTTCTCTCTGATCCAATAGTTGCGTCGTTCTTCAGCAGCAACGTTTGTTTTCAGAGATTTCGAATGACAATAAACTACTGTTAGTTAGATCTATTGTCATCTAAAATTAGGGTTGTTTAGTTCTATTGTCATCCAAAATACAATTAGGTTTAGGGTTGTTTAGTTCTATTATCATCCAAAATTAGGGTTGTCCCTTGCTCGAAATGTTTATTTCCAGGTGGTCCTGTCAATAATGTTTACTAGAAGGAAAGTTTCATATATATCATAAATTTCATTTACATAAATATTATTTTTCACATTTTTAAATTTCTATAATTAATTAATGTATATTTGTATTCTACAATAAACATACATATATATATTAAAAATATCTAAGTTTATTTGTGATAATTTGTAGCGAAGGCATAGATAACAAGCAATTCGTAGTACTTAACTAGTTATTTTATTGTAAGAGAAATGTTACAAGATTTTAATCTAGTTGTTTGTCAATATAAACCTTAGACTAAATGCAAACCACACTTAAGAAAAAAACTTGGGCTTCAACATAGAACCAAGACATCACACTTAGAGCACCTACCCTTTTAACCAAGATATTATAGGCTACATGTCTCATTAGAATTTGAACTTGTATTAAAAGACTACTAAACAAGTAACTCTCAACTAAGCTAACTCTCCTTAAGAGATCAATGAAATCAAACAAAAGTATAAAGCAAAGTGTCACCATTAACCATGTTTTATAAACAGAGAGCATCTAAAATTTTAGATCAATAAAGGTTATCAAGATAATGTGATATCTATATATTGGGTTATAATTTTAAATATTTATTAGTGATTATTTATACAATCATGTATTAGCTAGGATAATATAATATCTATATATTGGGTTATAATTAAATGTTTATTAGTGATTATTTATACAATCATGTATTAGTTAAAGGATGTTGATACACCAATGAATATATAAATATCAAAGATTAAAACATAACTACACAAGTATAGATAATTAGATTTTTTTTTTTTAATTTATAATAAAAACTTTGTAAAGTTATAGAGATTTAAGAAAAACAATTACTAAAAACATATATGAGAAATGAAGGTCTTATCTACCACCTTACAAATGTTCAATAGTGAGTTAGTTGATTCAATATTCATTCTACTTCTAATGTAGTTATTGTAAATTTTTCATTAAAAACTTATAAAAAAAAGAGAATCTTGCCTATCACCTTTCACATGATTCATGACCGATTTATTCAATATCCATTTTACCTATATAACATAAATAAGTTTGATTAGATAAAGATAAATCACAAGAATAACATGTTAACATAAAAAATAAAAAATAAAACCAAATTATTAATTTATATAAACAAATTCTATAAAATTGGTTTACTAGTACTTTTTACAAAATATTTATTTTAGAATATATATATGACAAAGAGTATCTCAATCTTAATATGTTAGACTCTTCTCTTGAATTTCACTCTTTTTTTTACAAATTAGATATTTAACATTTGTATATTTTTTACACATGATATGTTTCTCCTCAACATTTAGATTCATTAGATTAATAACATGTTCTTTTTTTCTTTTTCAACAACTCAACTTCTTTGAATTTAATTACGTTATGCATCTCTTTCAATCCACTAAGTGTGTGCTGGTGAGTGCGAGTGATCTTCCGTTCCAATTATTTAGCAGGATACAACTTGCGAATTAAGGACAGGAATCTCCCTTTCCCGGAAGATCGAGCTTGCAAACGAGTGCAGTTGTGGCAAGTTAACTTATAGTGCTTTTTGTACATATCCAAGAGCCCTTGAAATGGTTAAGTGCCCCTATCTTGTTGTGTCTGATCGACGTTGAGTGCATCTATTGCATCTATCTCCTCCAACTTTGACCTATTCCAATCTATTGAAGGCGAGCTCACCCTATTATTATATAAAAGAAGACGAATGCAAGCGGCAAGCTATCTTAGTAAACTAGCGAACATAGGGCTCCTGTTTGTTACAACTTGATAATATGATATAAAGGGGGTGTTAAAAATGGATACCTACAATATCTAGTGAAACTAGGGGTTTTCTTAATTGGAAAGGCATATTGGGAGGGGGGTTCAACAATACAATTTTAGGATGCATTTTCCAATATTTAGTGAAATTAGGGGTATTCTTTAATATCACGCGAACGATCGTTCTATGCAACAAGTTCATTGAGTGAACCCCCCGTGCATGGTAGCGTGGATCTCGGCACCCCGTGCGTGCTACTTGCACAGTTTTTCCTTCAACGGTCACGCTACTATGCAGTCTATTAGTCTTTCTTCTACGCTGTAATCTGCTTCCCACTAGCACAACTCTATTGTGTTGTAACTGTGCTACTAGCGTGTCTGTATTGGGGAAACCCGCACTACTGTCTTTTATTTTGCTTTTTATTAGTTTTGCACAAATCTTGCAGTCCCAATGCCTGCTCACTAATGAACTAGAATTAAATTAACTTGCAATAGTTAAATTTTCTTTAGTAATTAGCTCACTTAGCCCAAAATTAGGAAGTAAAGAGGTATTCTCTTGAAATTTACTTAGGTAATAGACTTTGGAGCTTTCAACGAGCCTCCTAGTTCTCATTAGTATTCAAGAACATATTGCTTGCCATTTCATAGAAGTTGTTAAAGTATTGGCATATAATGTTATTTGCTTACTTCTCATGTTTTAGGCAAAGTAGTGAAATTCACTTTTGCACACAAGCAAGGACCTAAAGACTCTAATCTCCCGAAGTATGCTCTTCACCTTGCATTCCATGTGATATTGGTGAATCAGAAAAATGAGAGAAGTGTGAAATACCTCCATTGCACACTTTTCAATTCCATAAGCATTGTTGCTCAAAATTGTTAGTTGTAAAGCACCTTTAGCATCTTTTGAGTTGAAGTAGAAACTACATATGCATTTACTTTGAGCTCTTTAGTTCGTTGCAACAACAATATCATTTTCTTGTTACACACATGTGTCTCCACTAGCACACACTAAGATACCTAAAAACTCTCTTACTTTGAGTATGCTCTCCATCTCGCACCTTGTAAGACCTTGATGGATCATAAAGAAGTAGGGTTGTGAAATATCTCTCTCACACTCCTTAATTGAATTTTGATCCTTAAAATCAACACTTGTAATTCTCAACCAACTAAATTCATCCACTGTAGGTCACAAGAAAATGTATAGTTTGGTTCATATTGATTAGGATAGGCATCCAAATAATGCCCACCAATCTAGTTTCATTAAGTTTTTGAGCAATAACATTGTTTAATTATAGTGTACTTTTAAATCCTGCTATCAGCGAGTGTCAAAAGAAAACCCAGATAAGAAGGCACGGTGCCCAAGAACGTGAAATCTGAGGTATAGATTCCCTACTCCCCACAAAGAGTCACTCAAATTTTTGTGGAGATGATACTATATCACTCAGGCCGAAGCATTTATCGACACTTGACGAGGGTATCTTAGTTGCCAAACTTAGGATATCACCAAGGAGCAATTGTGAGTGCAATTGACTCCTAAATTCAGATATTGTTGTTGGGAAATATTGCCAATATATTTCGGAACATATCCCCATCAGCGGTATAACTAACTCTTTGTTACCTTCACTAGTCAATCATTGTCTAGATTCTATTGTCACCAGCTTGTACTTTTGGGAGGTCCATTTACATTTGATAGGAAGGACATTAGTTATTTAGGGAATTTACATTTATTTTATTTTTAAATACAAGTTCATTATCTCATAATTAAAAAGAACCTACACGTGGGAGAACTTGCACTAAACCAACATAACACATATCACTCACTTTGCACCATTTTGCATTTGTTGTGGTTGGCATATTTTTGCATTTGTTCAATTGTGTTTATTTCCATCATCACTCTCATTTGTCACTAAACTTCCACCATTGAGGAACAAAACCTCCTAAGGTAGTCCCGAAGACTGTAGGGCCTTTCCCCTCTCTTGATGGGCGTTTTACCTCTTTATCCCCGTGGTTTACGAGGGAGATGTTCTAGCTGGGGCCGCTCCCAGGAAAAATTGATAGGATCATTTGGGAAAGGCTTCTCCTTGCTTGATTCATTTTATCCCCTTGGAGAAAACTTAGATCATTTTGATTATCCTCTCGTGGAAGAGGCATCCCTTCATTTTCTCCCCTTGATGATAGTTTAAACCCCATTGGTTCACCTTCTCATGGAAGAAGCCCCCCTTTATTTCTACCCTACCCCTTGGAGGAAATCCACCTACTTCTTCTCCATCTTCGGGAGGAGGACATCACCATCCTTGTCCTCACATTAGATACAAAGATCACCACCACATATCCCTTGTTCTCCCCTTCTCGGGAACAACACACAACCTATGATGGTGGAACATAATACTAACGTACCTGTCATGGCTAGTGAAGTGATATAAACTTCTGAAACCCACAGTTAATTTGATAACGCAGACAATTTCTTGAAAACCCGCATGTTTGATAAATAATGAATAATAGATGATATATAAATTACAATGAGTGGCCTGCTTAAATATTGCTTGGGCATCACTTATTGAGGAGTCACAACTCCTCATTTAATTACGTTTAATATTTAATTATTATTTAATGTATATATATATATATATATATATATATATATATATATATATATATATATATATATATATTATTTTTATTTTTATGTTCATAACATTGCCCTTCCCTTTAAGAAAATATTTTTCCTCAAAGCTAAGTTTGTTGATGTCGTCTTTTATTCTGGCTCTATGTCGAACTAATGATTTGATACATGCAATTTTAATAATGACCATTGCTTCATTTTGTTTATTTTGTTTTGGAATCCACATTAAGTAGGTACATGGTGAAGTTTCATTAACAATTTTTTTGCTTGTGTGGTTGTTGCTTTTAACTTCTTTTGTCACTAATTGAAAAGACTTGATAGACTTGACAATAGAAACTATTTTTGTGATGTCATTTCCAACACATTCTATGTCAGTTCCTTTGAAGGGAATCCTTGTACTTATAATGTTCACATGAGCACCAATCTCATCTGGTCTATGATTAACTTTATAGATGTTCTTTATAGTGATCTTCGGGGTGACAAATGTTCTTCGAGCATCTATTATAGTGACATTCTTGTCGATGCATTGATCCTTGTTGTTGTCAGTAATACTAGCATGATTTTTATCACAATCTTGGTCACACTCATCTTCATCTTTATCACTGCCATTGTCTTCATCACTAGGGTTTTCTATATCCATGTCTTGCCTATTATCTTCATTGATACTTTTACTCTCATCTTGATGGAATGAGTATGCAACATCGATATAAACCTTGGAGCTCTCAAAAGTTGTAATTTCAGGCTCCTTATTGCAACAATCATCTCTTGTACTCTTTTTTGCTTGTGATGATTCATGAAGTTGTTCTTCTCGAGATTGTAGGATATTTCTATTTTGATGACCTTCATTGCTTTTACTCTCCTTTTTATTTTCTTCTTTACATAGTTTTTCATTTTGAGCGTGGCATCTTTTTATTATTCCGTCTATAGTTTTTGAAATATTTCCCATGATTTCTTCTTTATTTTCCTTATTTCTTCATCCAAGTTGGCATGTCTGTCATGTCTTAAAGACATTTGTGTCTACTAATATCTAAAATTTTTGGGTATTAATAAATAATATTTAATATTAATAATTCCTATTTTAAAAATAATGAGACTTTTATAATAATAATTTTTACTATTATTATAAAAATTTAATTATTTTTTAAATTAGGGTTTTTGAAACCCCGAGAGAGCTGATGCATTGGAGCATTGGGAAATGGCATTGGGGAATGGAGTGTTGACGAGAGGGATGGTGGTTGATCGGACGGAGAGGAGATATGGAGGGATGGAGAGCAGGGGAAGGCGTGATGGGAAGGTGGCGGTGTAGAGGAACGCAGGAGAAATGGAAGGAGTGGGTGGGGCCCGGCGAGTGAGGAACGTGGGACGCGTAGGTGTAAGCAGGCGGACGTGGTAGATGGGAGATGGACGGGAAGGCGAGAAGGAAGAAGGAGGACGTGAAGGGAGGCGGCTGGAGGCGAAAGGAGGTCAGAGGACATTAGCGCGAAGGTGGCGTGTGCAGGTTGTCAGAACCCAAAAATTTCGAAAAATTTAAAATTTTTAAAATAGCATGTAATATGATTAAATGTAGTCATTTAACTGTTTGATTAGCTTAAGTGATCATAAATGTATCTGAAGGATCTTTTATTATACTTTAATTTTTATATGTGTTTCTTTACAGTTACTGATTGTTTTCTGTTTTGCAACCTCAAGGGGGAATTGCCATAGCAGACTGGGCTTACTTAGCTTCCGAGCTAATGCAACAGGTTTTCTTTCTCTTACAGATATACAGGTAATGTTCGAGTCGCTGCAACAAATCTTTAAAGTATTATAAATCAATTTAGCTGTACCAAATCATTCAGTAAAAAGTCTAAGCATGCTAGCCAGGTTATCAAGTGTTTAAAGGTAGAACCCTTCCTGTGATCTTCTTAAAGTCTTACTGATAGAGATTTAGAAATCACTAGAGAATATGATAGCTAGGTTTCTTGAGATCAAATGAAATAAATAACTCTGTGGAATATTTGTCCTTTGATGATATTACTATAATGCAAAAATACCTCATAACTAGCATGTAGAATAAACTAGGTTACCATATTCAGACCAATTTTTACTCATCTGTTGTTACTGTATCATGCCATGTTTAAATTTGAAAATATTTTCGATTTACAGTTTTACATGCAAAGGAACCATCTGATACATGTCTCCTTTTAACATTTTAAGAGTTTGGCATTGATTAGAAACTACTTCTATTTGTATGATCGACGATTGATGAAATCTATAACACCTTTAGTCTTAGTCCTAAATTATCACAATTGAATTCATTTATGATTTTTCAGACTATACTGCCAACAGGAATGGTTATCATAATTCGCATAATTCTATCTAACATACATTTCACGTATACATTCTTTGTACTTCTTGAACATGAAGAGTAACAAAGTCTACTTGTCCATACGAGGAATCTGAGTCTATTAATAGATTGTTATTAAATTGTAACAACAACTGAAATGGACTAGAGTAACCCTAATCCGAAAATGCGAGTTATGTAACTTGAATCTTACAAGTTTAAGTCACCTAAAGAAGAAATGGCACGTCCTATGTCATATGTGCAACGCTATCTCAATTGACATTATAGAAGTAGAATTGTCAATCACTTATGCCCAACATCACTACACTATCTTAGAGACTTGAAAGAGATGCAATATCTCTTGTCTTTTCACATGAGGCTAGGGTATATATAGAAAAATAGTGATAGGTTTTGCAATCAACATATGACTCACTTGCAAACTACCTCCTTATAATTTTTATAATAATTAACAAGTTCTCTAAGTCTAAATAGACTTCAAGATTCAATCTTGTTCACTAATGACAATTGCATGGTTTTATTGATTGTAGGGCATGTGTTAATGTTCACTTATGCAAGTTCGAAGGCATTGTTTTCAATTTGAAATAATGGCAAGTTTAAACTATGGTGCCACGACCATAAAAGAATATCCATGCTATGATTTTAATTGAAAAACAAATAATTGGAATCTCATCATGGACTTTGGAACGTCGACCCACTGCATGTGAAAAATTAAAATGCTACGTGGTTGTTTCAGCGCCAAGTGTTGATGATATAAAAACGTTGACTTAACCCTAATCTTGGCATTTCTCCCTTGCCTTCGGGCTCGATCGCTCTATAAACCCTCCTGTCCGAACCTTACTCATACATTGTGGGAAGCAGCTTCCATGCAACTTCAGTCCTTCATGCTTGTTAACTGCATTGTATGGGAGTTGTTATGCTTTGATGTTTGCGGCCCTAAGGTTGTGAAAACCTAGGTTTTTTCCTTTTGCTGCCATTATTAACCATGTCACTACATGACTGCATCTCTCAGCTTGGTTCTGTTTAAGGCTTCCATAGTGGAAGTTACTCTTTACTCCTGCCAGCTCATTCCTTTTGGTGATAAGGGTGGGGTTTACACTTACGCTCTTCTTGGTTACATACTATTACGGTGATTGAGCTTCTTTCCAACTCGCTGGTAAGCTACAGATTACTCCTTCGCTTTCCAATTAATATACATGGTTTTAAAAAGAAATAAGGTTTTTAACTGATATCACTCTGTTGTTGCAGGTCCTGGCTCCACTTACAGCATGGATGGCACAAGCTTCGGCATTGGTTGTTTTACCGGGTAAGCCTGGTTTTCACCATGGTGTTTCCTCCTTGCTGGTTGTTTTAGGATGGTTAGGGTTTTGCGTTTGAGTATACGGCTCTGAATAACTCCAGCTCTAAACAATCTTTCAGTTGTATGTTAAAGTGGACTCTTAACAGGTTAAACCCTGCGTTGTATAATGATGCTATGGCTTCGGTTAATGTTGTCATTATTTGCCTTCTTTTGGTATTTAGGGTTTTTCTGAAGAATAATTATTGTATAGAGAAAAGAAACCAAAGGCTGTGAGCCTGTCTGTAGATGAGGTTCGACCTCGTGGTTTTATTTTCGTTACTGCACTATGGAAAGAATCAGGGTTTTATCACCCAGGGTTTTGAAGTTTGACTTATTGTAAAGTTTTGCCTGTATATTGGGCTTGTTTATCGCATGCGTTTTTAGTTCTATGCTATGTACAGTAGTAAGAAAAATTAAGTTTTAAAACCAATTATACTGTGAATTTGTGACACGGTTGTAGGTGAATTCATTGTCTTAAATCTTAGCGTTTACATTACTGGTAGAAATTGGAAAGATAGGGTTCGATCCAAAATTTACAGTTGTGATTCTGTTTGATTGCTTGTTCTGTCATTTCGATTATGATTTTGTGGTAAATGAGAGTCAAGTGAACGATAATACTGTATTGTTTAAGCTCGATATTGAGCTAGATACTATTCTGCTAACCCTACTGTTTTAAATTAATAGCTAGGTTATTTAAACTATTGATAATTTCCTTGTGAAAATTTTCTGTTAGGTCTTTTTGCACATTGATTTACTTGATAGGTAAAGACTGGGAATTTCTTTAACTAGGGTTTGTGTATTGTTTTAATTAATAGATTATGATTGGTTAGAATTTTGACTAGGGTTTGTACCCTGATATAGATATTCAAACTAAGGCTACAATTCTTCTGCAATGTTATTGATAATGATATTAATACTGTAATTTATCTAGTTTAATTTTATTACTGTCTCCTATGATTGTTTAAATAAATTTTGTAACACACAGAATAAAATTACTTATACGTAGACCTTATTTATCTATTTAACAATTATGATTAAACTAGGTTTATAATTGTATTAATAAACTAGTACTTAAAGTCTTACTGTTGTAATGAATGCTTATTAGATATATTATTAGTAATATATTAATGGTATTGCTTCTTACTAGGGATGCTGAAAAACACAGTAACTCAACCAAATTTAACTACTGCCATTCTAAAATACTCACTTAACTAACTAATTACTCTTCAGACATATAGAAGATAAACACAACATACATTCATTCATATTTAATAAACATACAGAAATAGATGGCAGAACCTGTTTAAGCTGTGGACAACAACAGCAATGGGAGGCAGTTCCTCCCTACCAACTCCTGGAAAGTGCTCAGACAGCAACTTCTCAGGACCCCCGAGCTTGCTCTGGTCTCCCTAGTTGGAACTAGGTGCAGCAAAGTAAATTCTCTCAGCCAAATAAGCTATAATGGAACCAAGTTACTGCAGCAATCCTCACAAACAACTTCCTTACTGTATATTTCCCTCTTCCTCAATGGGATTCCTGAATAACATTCACCTGAATGAATTCTCCCTCCAGAAAAAATTCGAACCCCCAGCTCTGTTCATTGAGTACTATTTAAAAGATTGCCTAGGTCTTTGTTGGGTTAACTATCATTAATGAGCCACCTGCTCTGATTCCACTTTCTTGGGGAATCATGACCCCAAATATAGGGAAGTTGCCACCTGCAACTTAGGAAGTGTTTGAGGATGCTTCCACTTGTCTTTTTCCTTTCCACCTAGTTCCATCCACCAGTTTGACCAGTAACCTCTTTTTAACAGCTCTCCCATGCTGTTGTCTCCACAATTTATTTATTAATAATAAAATATTCTGAATTACATTCCATTTCTAGTGACTCTGCTGAGTCATCAATTCCTACTTAGCATTAAATTTAACATAATGTCTCAGGAATATAATAAAACAATTACATAATTTTTAAAAAAATTGGGGTATGTGATAGGAGGACGTGAAGGGAGGCGGCTGGAGGCGGAAGGAGGTCAGAGGACAGTAGCGCGAAGGTGGCATGTGCAGGTGGTGGTGTGGGGATTTGGATGGGGTGCATGCGTGAAGGAGTTTGGAGGGGGGGGATCAAGAGCAAAGGGAGGTAGGAGGAGAAGTGCGTGTGAGAGAGAGGGCATGGAGGTGAGTGGAGAAAAGGGTAAGCTGGAGAGACCGAGGTGGGGAGGGTTGAGGCATAGGGCATAGGGATGAGAGGATTAGTGTTACAACGTAATCTTCCACCTTGTGAGCATCAACATTCTTTGGCCTATAGGATCCATTTCACTTACTCAAATTCACTCCTTCAGACATATTTTTTCCTCATTTTTTCTCTGACCCGCTTGTTGCATCACTATAGCAGGCGTACCCATGAGTTGCATCACTATAGCCCGTGGGTATCAAGTAAAATGGTAAAAATCACTAGTTTATTACTTTTTACTCCCAAAAAGCGATCATTGGATGACCTTTGGCTCTCCATCTACCCAAGTAACATCTCGATGTGTCCTTTCACTTACCTTTGAGAGGACTATATATTGAGCACATATGTCTTATGGACGGGAGGAGAAAGAATAGCAAGAGAACTCTAGTGGATTTTTGCCCTATCTTGAGTCTACACTCATTGATCCTTGTAGTTGTGAACCCTTTATGTTCACCTTCCAAACTCCTATCTAGTTTGATTTTTCCATTCATGGAGGATTGAAGTGGTGGAGGCACAAGTGGATTGATCCATATCTTGGTTCAGATTGGTTGCCGGCAAGAGGTCGTATCACTTTGTACTTCTTCTTGTTGATTAATAGAAATACTCATATTCTCGTCCATTAATGTTGTAAATGTTGTTTATCTTACATTGGGTTGCATTTACTTGTTATATCATGGGCCATTGCTATTGATGATGTTAATGTCGTTTATATATTATATGTACTTGTTGTATATTGGTTGTCAAGACTAATTTGCAGATTCAAGTGAACGAATTGAAAAGCTCCAACGGGGATCTACATCAAACGTTTGGATCGAGGTTGGTTATCTTCTTCATTATCTTAGCATTGTCATTTATATAGCATAGTTCTGAGAATTGAGTTGATTTCTGGTAGTCATCTGTCTGTTGTGGTATACCCCAAGCCATAGTGAGTTTTCTCCAACACAGAAATGGCGACTCCGTTGGGGACCATATATTACTGTAGAGGGATCATGCCTATGATCACTTATGACATGTATTCATTATGTACTTCCTATTCATGGCCATTGTATCAGATTGTTGTACTACTGACATGTATTCAGGGATACTATTGTATTATGACGAGTGAGCTGCTCTTTCCACTTGTGTCTCCATCACTCCACTTTTGAGTTTTATAATGTATTTCGACCATCGTAGCATCAGTCTCTAACCTCACACATTAGGGGGCATCTGTTACAACGTAATCTTCCACCTTGTGAGCATCAGCATTCTTTGGCCTATAGGATCCATTTCACTGACTCAAATTCACTCCTTCAGACATATTTTTTCCTCATTTTTCCTCTAACCCGCTTGTTGCATCACTATAGCAGGCGTACCCACAAGTTGCATCACTATAGCCCGCGGGTATCAAGTAAAATGGTAAAAATCACTAGTTTATTACTTTTTACTCCCAAAAAGCGGTCATTGGGTGACCTTTGGCTCTCCATCTACCCAAGTAACGTCTCGATGTGTCCTTTCACATACCTTTGAGAGGACTATATATTGAGCACATATGGATTATGGACGGGAGGAGAAAGAAGAGCAAGAGAATTCTAGTGGGATTTTTCCCTATCTTGAGTCTACACTCATTGATCCTTGTAGTTGTGAACCCTTTATGTTCACCTTCCAAACTCCTATCTAGTTTGAGTTTTCCATTCATGGAGGATTGAAGTGGTGGAGGCACAAGTGGATTGATCCAGATCTTGGTTCAGATTGGTTGTCGGCAAGAGGTCGTATCAATTTGTACTTCTTCTTGTTTATTAATAGAAATACTCATATTCTTGTCCATTAATGTTGTAAATGTTGTTTATCTTACATTGGGTTGCATTTACTTGTTATATCATGGGCCATTGCTATTGATGATGTTAATGTCGTTTATATATTATATGTACTTGTTGTATATTGGCTGTCAAGACTAATTTGCAGATTCAAGTGCACGGATTGAAAAGCTCCAACGGGGATCTACATCAAACATTTGGATCGAGGTTGGTTATCTTCTTCATTATCTTAGTATTGTCATTTATATAGCATAGTTCTGAGAATTGAGTTCATTTCTGGTAGTCATCTGTCTGTTGTGGTATACTCCAAGCCATAGTGAGTTTTCTCCAACACAATTAGGCAGAGATATGGGGAGCGCACGCAGGAGA
The DNA here is from genome assembly GCA_027924585.1 of Larix kaempferi. NCBI lineage: Eukaryota > Viridiplantae > Streptophyta > Pinopsida > Pinales > Pinaceae > Larix > Larix kaempferi. The sequence goes on from BSBM01000936.1 coordinate 1,558,793, forward strand.
ACAAAATGGGCATGCGGGAGGGTAGGATGAAGAGATTGGGGATGGGGTGAAGTGGACGTGGAGATGAACGGTGGGGGGGGGGGTGGCGAATGAGGATAGTGGATGCAAGAAGGGAAGATGGGTGAGGAAGGAGATGGAGTGCAGCGAAGGAGTATACGGTAATTCTGATACCACATGAAGTGATATAAACTTCTGAAACCCACAGTTAATTCGATAACACCAACAATTTCTTGAAAACCTGCATGTTTGATAAATAATGAATAATAGATGATGTATAAATTACAATGAGTGGCCTGCTTAAATATTGCTTGGGCATCACTTATTGAGAAGTCACAACTCCTCATTTAATTACATTTAATATTTAATTATTATTTAATGGATATATATATTTATTATTATTTTTATGTTCGTTACAGCTAGCTTGAATATCCCTGATTTGGCCAAATTGATCAATGACCTCATAGCACATGATCCAACATGGCCAACTACGCCTGATAAGATCCCATCAGATATCCCTAAATTTTAGGGGAAATAAGGAGATGACCCATCCAACCATGTCATGTATTTTCACTTATGATGTTCCTCCAATAACATCATGGAATAATTAGTGAGGCTTCACCTCTTTTAGAGAACCCTTACAAGAACGATTGTAAAATGGTATGCGAACTTACAGGGGGAAACCTATGCCACCTTTGGGACATTGGACACCGTATTTCTCGCTTACTTCCAACTTCCCATTCGCTATGACCTCGGACTTGAAATTCTCACAAAATTTTGACAAAATACCTCTACCCACATAGCGGACCACATCCATGAGTGGCGTAAATGACACACATTGTGAAAAATCGACATACAACCTCCGTTCTTATTGTATTGGTTCATGAAATGAATCCAACCCACAATTGCAAAGGATGTGGAAATCTCATTGCCCCAAATGGAGGAAGAGGCCATCCTAAAGGCCCAAAATTTTGATCTCATTTATGCACAATCCAGTTACTTATACACCATCATACTTGATGCCTCTTGACATCGATCTTTGGATCCCACACCTGCAAGTTCGTCACATTCAGTGGATGGGATTATTGGGTCCATTTCCCAACAGGAAAAGGTCCCTCCCCCTCTGACTCCTGTGCCATTCAACATGGCACCGCAATACCCACCAATCCCTCCCGTGTCAGCACCCCCTACAACTGTACCAAATCCTCAGTTTGGTCAACTACAATATGGACTTTACAATCCTTCCTATCCCAACGCAATCCAAGCATCAACAATGCCTCCACCGCAAATGGCATAAGCTACTCCCACATCCACATCATATAGAGTGCAAGGCCCATATATCCCTCCATAGGGGTATAATCCTTATTACCCATTTCCATGTCCTCCTATTTCTTCCCCCATACCACACATGGGGGTCAATTTAGTTCAACCTTCTTTCACACAACAAGCTCAATAGTTTGAGTGGTTGAACACAGCAAACACCTAGAATCCTCAAAATCAAGGGAAAAAGAAAGGTAAGAACAAACAAAATCAACAACAGGGGAAAGGGGGAAACTCACTAGCTTAGTAGAACCAGAACCAGGGTAACCAGAATGTGGGGACTAATAATCCCCCCAAACAAGGAAAAAACACAAACCTAAGGAAAAACTACTATTGCTCGATTTTTGGTGAGCACGGACATTATACTCACCATTGTCTACTCATATCTGACTGTCAACGGTTGGTGGAATCCAAGAAAATGACATCAAAAAATCCCCCCATGGTACCTAATACACCACAACCGCCGCTAGTTGTCTTACTGCAACCCTTTTCCAACCAAGGGATTGTGACTCAACATCAGGATCCCCACCCCTCCAGCGATGGCACCTTTCATAATATCTACATGAACACAAATGATGTTAATCTCCAAACCCGATCCAAAGGCTATGGTGGGCATGAACCCCCACAAGTGGAGCATGTACCTACCCCTTCGAGGGGGCCTTTACAAATACCATTCCCAAGTGGTGAACAAATCCCAATAATCCCAAAGGTACCACTTAGGCACACCCCTCTACAACCTACACATGAAATTCGCCCACAACTACAATATTGTGGATGACTTAGCTCAATCACCAGCTATCATGTCCACGTTATAAGTGCTACAATATTTCCCAATCCAAGGAAAGGAATTACTTAACCCACTTTGCACTGTCGAACCTTCAAACTCGTGCCTTATGACCTTCTATCTCGATAAAGGTGAAACATGACTACCCTCGTCCATCACATTCCAAGTTCCAATTACAATTAAAAACATCATGGTCTATCGATGCATTATTGATGAAGGCGCATCCATATGCATCATGTAATCTAATTTATGGAAGCGGTTGGGTTCAACGGAATTAGTTCCCTCATCTATTTCCCTTCGCACATATGATGGGAGACCATCACAACCTAGGGGTTTGTAACAAAATGTCCTCATCAAGCTAGGGGAAAAATGGTAACGATTGATATTGAAGTAGTCAATGCACAACTCAACTATAATATCCTCTTGGGTCATAGTTATATGTATGCCATGAAGACAATTTCCTCTTTGATATTTTGCATCATGATGTTTCCCTTTAATGGGAATATCGTCACCCTTGACCACCTCAATTACTATGACCCTCATACCAACACCAACCCCGACAACGTCCTACCCACTATAAGCAGAACAGATCAACCCCCTTAAGTTGATATATTCCCAGGAGTGTACAAAGAATCCAACTTGCTAGGGGTCTATTCCAGTCCTCCACCTAAAATTCCTGCATCAAAAAATGGCCTTATGTGTACCATTTTCACCTCTGAAAATGCCTCTCCAACCCCATCAGCATCAGCATTAACACCTCCGACGAGTCACAAAATCGAACATACATTGAGTTTGTTAATGCCTCCCATTTTTCAAATACCATTCTTGTACCCCCCCATGAGAGTGCAAGGGACGTTGGTTATGGATCAACTAACTCCACCTGGGCTCACTTTGGGAATACATGTGTGGTACCTCACTCCACCCTACGCAGAAATGGCCTCAAAAACTGTATCCCACTATGAATTTGTCCCAGTATTTACAATTACGCCATCTAGGCCAATTATTCCATATGTATCGCACGTCGAGCCTATGACACTTATGAATAAACCACCGCCATCTGCCGCTAAACCCAATAATGGGGGCCTAAGACAACCTACATTGAAATCCCCTATCGTGAACAACCCTCTCCCCAAACCACCATCAGTAGTTGCTAAGCCTAAAGTAGGGGGCATAACCCAACCTAGGTTGAAATACCTAGTAATGACAGCCACTACTCTTGCAATAGGTATCACCCCACCATGTGCCCTATGCAGGAAACAATGCCATGCAACCAACCTATGCCCTACCTTGCTAAAGCTCAATAATTTACTCCACACCCATGTTAGTGTGACAAATGCAACACACTCTACAACAGGGGACACATCTTCAACCTCGCCCTCGCCTAATACGACAACCAAGTCCAAGTTGTTACGTACCAATCATGCGTGTTCAATTTGCTTTCAGTTTGGGCATTAAACACACCATTGTACCGACCTCCATCGATTTCAAGATGCTTTGGAAACCATCCACCTCACCCTCCCTTTGGTTGAGAGTCCGTCAAACCGCTTCTATAAATGTCGTCACTACATCAGCAACAACACTAGTTGCGCTTTCCCTAGAACTGGTCATCTCGGCGGTACCAACCACCGAGCCACCTATGCAACCAGAACCCCAACCTGAGGATCGTGCACTAGAAGCACAACATGATGGATTTCGTACATCTCGTTGGCACCATAATCATATGATTCCCAATGAGATCAGTACATTCATACCTTACCATGCCACCCCACCCTTAACTTCGGGACACGTGCATATTTGTGCCCAGATCCCATGCCCATGTAGATCGTGTGGCGAAACTTCCCACTTCTCATTTAAGTGTCCCATCTTAGGCATTGAACGAGAAACCTGCCTCAAACTTATGTGCCTGCAAGATCAGATTCCTCACCTTAGGGTTTTCCTACAAGGATTCCCCACCAAGGAAACCATTCTCGCCTTACCAGATACTATCGATACTACATCCTCCCTGGCCAGTCTACTCACCAGTGATGATTCATCATCCTTTGATGAATACCAAGACCCACCACATCTGTCGCATGTCACCTAGACACCAGGGGATATCCTTTCAAGCGTTGGATGCCTATTATTACCTAGATAAAGCTCGAGGTTCCAACAGGAGGTCCCCATTGTCAAAAGGGTGGAACCATCATTACCCCCTTTGTATTGTCCATTTCCATATAAAAAAGAATAGTGTATCACTTTAATTTTTGTATTTTCGATCCCTTTGGTTGAAAATAAGACCATCCTTTGTTTGGAGTGAAAATGGTCTCCTGATCAGATAACTATGTCAACTTTGCAGATGACACAAGTCGTTAGTTAAATAATCTAGCATCGGCCACTTGGGCCATTTATACCCCATCCCAAGCTCTCTACCACACCAAAGGAGTTTTCCTGGGGAGCTCACTAACAACCAAGCAGAGTATGATGCAGTCATTGGGCTATTAAGTGATGCCATCCATCTCAACATACGTCATTTACATGTGCACCTACATTCCTAATTAGTTGTCTTGCAGCTCAACAATGTATTATTTGTCCTCAACCTTCTCCTATTTCGCAATTTTTTTGCGAGTGCACCTCCTAGTACACCAGTTTGAAACCATTACATTCACGCATGTCCCCCAAAGAGCCAATGCATTCGTCGACCACATCGCAAATGAGGTGTTGGATTGGCATCGGATACATTAACCATCTATCTAGCCTTGCATACACAACCAAAACATGTATGTGTGTGTTGATTCCTCTTACAAATCATGCACAAGTACCTACCACTACACATAAAAAACATCATACATGCATATAAACATCATCATCACATACATCACATTGATACATCAAACACATAAAAGAGATCATACACATGTCACCAAAATGGTATATTTATATATATATATATATATCCAAAAAAATGTTTTTCATGTACAACATGTGGTCTCATGGGCCATGAAAAACATAGAATCGTATGCCTTATGGGGGTACATAAAAAAATGGCCTCCCATAGGCTCCATCTATACAACATACAAAATGGGGACAAAATCCCTATTCAAAAAATACAGAGTGAATAGCACTCAAACAACTCCTCCTAGTCCTGGAAAGTCATGACCCTTGGTGGCCAATGGCCATACTGCCTTTGGCGCCACCTCGGCTACTCACATAGTATATCTAGCATGGCCTTGGGGCTAGTCCCTCTACCTAAATTGGTACCTTCCTCGAAGGTGGAGGACAACCCTATCCTCCCTATGTTGCTCGTATCAGATGGAAAGCTATGGCCACCCTCTGCAGCATTAGGTGCGACACAACCCCTAACTCAACTGGAAGTTGAAGCATATGGGCCAACTCCTCAATATCAAGATCGTCCAACCCCCGATCATCCACACCCTCATTGAAAGAACCTATCGACCTCTCTAGGTCGGCCAAGATCTCAACAACTCAATCCCCTAAGGTCACTCCCCCTACAAGAGCACCGCCACCTTATAATTATAATTATATTATTCACTCTCCATGGACCATATAGTGTTTTCAAGTCTCCCCGATATCTTGAGATTATGCACATAAAGTCCTTCATGTTCAAATTAAACTTCTCATACTTTGATATCCTATGATTCAATATCCAAGTATCTGTCGATTCTTTTTTCTCTAAGTCATTTTTTTAATGAAAACCTTGGTAATTTTGATAAGGATGTCGGTATTGGTATTGGAGGATTGAAATATTAACCTCTTGATCAATTTAATTGCTAATTTCCTTGCCTTTGAATTACCAATAGATGGTCCTAGTAAATGAGCCTTTACTAAAGCTTCTATTATTAGCTAAGGAAGTGCTTCTAACTTCCTACCTTCTCTGTTCATTGAATATTTCCTCAGATTCAAAACGAAAAATAGAGACCAACAAGTCAAGCCATTTCGACAACATATTTTGTTCGTAACCGTCGAGCATATTTGAAGTTGCTTGGCTACGTCGATTATTGGGCGACCGAAAAATATTGCTATGTTTACAACTCTAGTCATGCCTTTAACATGTTCTCTCAGTTGCAAAATTGGATATTGGGCATATTGAAATGAAGTTTTAGGATCTACACCAACGCTATCGTCTCAAATATTACACTTATCATCTTCAGACTAGTGTTTTCTATCCATTACTTAATATTCCTTCTTGTCCTTAAGTTGATCACTATTATTGTCTTTTTCTTCAGTTTGGTTGCAACATGGGGTTTGCGGAGCTTCTCAAGTGCTCTAGGAAGCCACAATCTAGTAAGCACCCATGACTGTGCCGAAAAATAGGTGGCGTTTGGAATCGGTGAAAAGGCAAGGGTGTTAACATTAAATGTAAGTGATGACGCATTTGCATTCAATTTTGAATGCATCAATGATGTGGGAGCTAAAGAATGCTAAGGTTGGGCGTCCATCTCTTGTCACGAGTTTGGTCTGGCCATTTGTTGGGGTTCTCCACGGTGACCTTTCACATAAAGCTATGTCTTTATGTGATGGTGATCCTTAGTAATTACAATTGAAATATCAATAAATAGGCATTGATATATACCATGCTATCACTAGGCCCAAACTAGTGGGATTAGTTGAATGAAATTGTATGGCATTACTATCGATGATGAAAACTAATTTATCTCATGGTAAAACATAGTGATGAATCCTTGAGGAAATAATGTAGAGGTGTAGCTTCTAAAAATGAACTTGCCATATGCTTCGAGGGGTGTATCATTGATATAGATATAATCATGACTAAGGAGTCAACACTTCCACCATTATTTTATTTCTTGATTGTCCTTCTAGGGGCTGAATTTGATCATTCAAACTAGGAAAAGGAATTAGCTCATTTGTCCATCCCAAATATTGCTATGTAATTAACACTGTTTGAGACTTCACCAGTGTTAATTAGCAAGGTGGATAGAAATAAGGAAGATAAAAGGTGGAAATGGTAGTTTTTCAACTTATAAGATTTCCATCCAAAAAATTTAAGGAAAAAATTCACTTTGTAAATGAGTTGAAGACCCAAAGTTAAATTCAACTTTTAATGTCAAAGTTTGTAATTAGATATTTGTGACTCAAAATTGTCAATTAGGTTAGCTTGGGTGGTTAAGAGCATAAATTGTTATCCTTCCCAGTAAGGTTCAAATCTAATTTCTGACATTTTTTCCCCCTGTGGGTCAATTGGGGCTAGCAAGGTGTCAATTAGGAATAGTAAGGTACCAAAAATTCCCTCTCACTCAAGTGATTGAGGGTGGAACAAGATATTTTGAAAAATAGGCCATGGGGTTAGCTCAACTTATCGTTGGCATTGTTTCTAAGCATTTGACTAGTTCTATGTTGGTGAGTGCTTGGTTCAAACCCCCTTGGGTGAGGCACACTAGTTTATGTTGGAAAAGTTTTGTTTTTTTTTACAAGAACGATTAACAAGCTTTTATATTAAAAAGAGGAGCAGAGTTACAACATAAAGTCTGGAAGACTGTTCCAAAATTTGGAGAGCTGACATAAAAGGCTCATCCATGTCTAGTCTTTGCAGTTTAAATACACACTTGATTATACTACAACTAAATATCCTTACATATTTTCCTAACAGTAGGCAGCAAAATAAATACATATCATGCAGGAAGATAGATGACTAGTTTCTAAGAGCCACTACAAAAAGAGTTCTTGAAACCCAAGAAAATTCAGACTGTGTAGTGGTGACCGATGTTCTCCTTGTTTCCATTCCCAATTCCATAATTCTCCTCGATATTGCCGTGGAAGACTACATGCGTGATTCTAGAATCAGTCCTTATTCCATCCAGCTTAGCTTCAACCACTTTCAGGATGCTATGTAGAGAGTTGATTTGAGTGTTGATGTCCCCGGAGCAAGGGCAACCGTTGTCAATTTTCCCAGCCAGTACGTCGAAGTGCTCCTTTATTTTACTATAGAGATTGTGGATTTCTAAGGAAGAGAGCTGGACTAAGGTTGCTAGATGAGAAAGAGCTTTTTTTTTCTGTGTATTCACCCTTGAGCCTTCAGACCTGACTTTCCAGCTCCTGCAGGTGAGAAAGGATTCCTGAAGGTGGGCTTTCTTTCCCACGGGGGGAATCCAAGTTGATACAACCATTATCCATCCCATGCTGGGAGTTCCAATTCGTGTTGATGCCTGGCTCACTGGAATGCTCGCGGGCAGCCAGTTGCATTGTCCCACCCAGAATTTGACTGGTGCCTAGTTTCAAATTGGGCCAAGTCTTCCCTATGCCAGACTTATTATAGAGTGCACGAGCTATTGGATGCATAATTCCCCCATTGTTTTGTCCGGAACCCATCTCCAACTGAGCCCAAATTCTTGCAATTACAGGCTCGTCGACCTTGGAAAGGCCACGTAGGAAAGTATGAGCCGAACCACCACGCGCTTTCCCAACTCCACCATTCCCCTGCCCCTGGACTACGTCGAATGCTGACGGGTAATGCTTCACTCCAACCCCACCAAATTTTTCCTGAATATTCTTTCTGCAACGTCTGCACTGCAGCGAAGACCCCTTATCCTCCATCACTAACCTGTGAAGAACCAAATTACAAACCCAAATAGCTACATAAGACTCATGTAGAGTCCAATTCTCGGCAGAACGAGTGTGCAGAATGTCGAACACACTGTCTTGAGGCCTGATATAAGGTAATGCGGAGGGAGATGATAATAAATTCATGCATGCGGAGCAGGTGGGATAGGACCGGTGGGGGCACCAGGTGTTCCTGGAGTATACGGGAGACGGTCGGTGCAGAACGGGAGATCCCAAGGAAATCTTGCTATTAAACCAAATCAAAAAATGAACTTTGCATAGTTTGGGTGGTGGGAAAGAACCCCAACCATGAACAAGATCGTGAGGAGCATGGGTTTCATAAGCAAGCTAGAGGAGGGGCTAAGGTACCCAAGTGATGTCAATGCTAAGACCATTGATGATTGCTATGCCATAGTCCAGATTAGCGCCAATGTTTGCCATACTATCTGCTTCCTTGTTGTTGTTTCTTAGAATGTGGTGAAAGGAGATGGAGTTAAAATCCTTAGCAACGAAGGAGAAGAGATGTTGAAGTTTAGTGGTAGGTTTTTTTCAATTTTTTGCCAGAGATCTGGCTTCCTTGATAACCAACATGGAGTCCCCAAGGGCCACTAGATTCTTGATATCCTTTTCTCTAGCGATTTCCATTCCTTTGATCAGGGCGAGCCATTCCGCCTCATTGTTAGTCCTTCTGCCAATTCCCCAAGCATAATCTTTCTTTTTATTTCCTTCAGATTAAAAAAGGACTCCTCCCACACCTGCCAACCCATTTTATGTTGGAAAAGTTATTAGGGATACCATACATGAATATGGAGAGGCATTCATTGAATTTCCCAATAAAGTTTTTCTTAGAAAAATAAATATTTAAACTCAAACAAATAATCAAAAGTTGAATATCTAACTATAAATTTAAAATATTGAAAATCAAAATATCATTTATCATAATTTAAAAATACATCTACTTAAACGACACTCAAATCCCAATTCCAAGATTCTAAGGCTACCTACAATTTAGTTTTTAGCTTCCAATAGCATTGAACCCCAATTTCACATGCAAATTTACTTGTTGGATATAATCATGGATACCCATAAATCAAATTATCATTTATTCTTATCAATTCATTGCTTAATTAAACGCAACATTTATAATAAAACACAATATTATATCCAATTATAAGAAAACTTCCCCCGCACTGGGTGTCCCAATCCTACAAAGTGTACCACATGACGCATCCACGCTAGGATAGATGGAGGTTTTCTCCCTCCCTAAGGAAACCAACTCTTAATGCCATTAAGGCGGTTAATTGTTTCATGAATGAGCTCATAATATTATCTTGTGGCACCTCCTATCTCCCTCGTTGGAAGTACAAGCTTACGGATCTCTCGTCGATGGCTTCAACTTCTACGTGGGAACCTGCACCTCCACTACTATGAAAGTACCTTGGTTTAGAGTGAATGCTTGGTGTGACATCATGACTTGGTTCAATGTTTATATCTTCGATCGTTAGGTCAGGAAATGGAAATAACCTTAATGAGCGGGTGGTTTGGTTGTTTCGTTGGTTTGGTTGGCCCCTCCATCCACCTTCACATTATGCCTTCTAGGATTCCCTGAGTTTGGCTTATTAGATTCCAATAGTACACATGAAGAGAACTGAGCGTAGGACCCCAACAAGGCCTAAACACTCACCCATGATTAAAGTATTGATCGAACAAAGGAAAGTGAAATCTTTCTACTGTGGCATTGTCTCACCATCCAGGAAGGAGCAGAGAATTGGCAATCGATATGAGGTCCCGATGCCCAAGGAACTTGTTGTAGATTTTGGCTAGATGGAGGAAGACCCTGGAAACACCCACACCAGGGACACCCACTATACAAAGACTTTAGATCTCCTCTGGCATACGAAAAACGCTTCTAAGTTGTGCAATTACAGACAATGCCAATGGTCTGCTTGGATATGGGGACCATGACCCTAGCCTCTCTACCCAAATGGATTGTATGGAAAAATGGCTTCAGAATATTATGAAGGGGCAGATGGAACAAGATGCTAAGTTAAACACTCTGGCTAGGGAGATCATAAACAAAAATTTCCATAGAAATGTTTCCCTTGTGCAATTTGGGCTCATCTTCCGTAGGCAACCAATCATTGGGTGAAACAAGAAAGGTGATCATAGACACCGAAGCTGCTAACTCTAAGGCTAAGATACCATACACGACCTTTTAGACCAAAGTGTCATGTGTCATCGTATATAACACATACCCGATGATGACATGTGTCAAACACGTGTTTTGACCTTGTCCTTTTTCAGGACATGGTCAAAACATACATGTGTCCGACAATGTCATCATCGTGTCATGACTTGCACGTGCACTGTGTCCCAAAAACTGGACACATTTTTGATAGAAAAGAGGACTCCCTTCTAAAGTTAGTAATATTAAATGGTAATATTAAATTCTTAAAGTAAAAGTGGCATTCTCCTTATCTTTCATTTTCTACCCTTTTCCTTAAATTTTTAACATTACCATTAATTGTTTTAGGATGTTTGAGAGTGGCTCCAACCTCATTGGACTTCATATGCAAAAAGTAGAATTTTAGATCCCATTCAAAATTCAACAGACTTAACAGTTTTCAGGATTGCAATGTTTCCACTGGATTCTATCATGTATGGGGGTATGGGATTGTCATTTAATTAAGCACTTCAACCTCTCTATGTACTTTGATGTTGGTGGTGATTATTATTGAACTCCTCTGTCATGACCTTAACAAAAATGTACCCTTCACTCAAGCAAAACCACTTATTAAGCATGAGAAGTTTGTCTACCTTATTTTAACACTCGAATTAGGAAGTTTCATCAAAACTGTAGGGGTTAAATTTCCTAATGATATGGGTTTGGAAAATAGTGTTGAGTTGGAATTAGCCAACATGGATCTTAATGATCCAGTGCTAGAGCCGATCAATTTTGATGATGGTGATCCTCTGGAGGGGTCATCCTCCACACTAGTAGATGTAGATCCTGGGATGGGTAGAGAGGTGAAGGAGGAGGACAATGAAGAAGAGAGCAATGATGATTTTGTTATTTCAGGCATGGAGGAGGACTATTGACAAATGAGATTCTTCCATCTTGATCCAGCCCTTTTTGTATTTTCCAGTAGCATTTTGACATCTATGTAATACATTTTGATTTTGATGACTTAATGAAAAAATTTATGACTCTATGAGTCTATCATTGACATATGCATTGTGATTTGTGAATGTGTAATGTGTATTGATTCTAATTTCTATTGAATATTTGTAAATGTCTAGTTTCTAAAAAAAATGGAAATATGTGTGTGTGTGTGTGTGTGTGTCGTGTCCTCCGTGTCTTGATTCCAGGGATCGTCGTGTCTGTGTCGAATACTCATATTCTCATGCCCTATGTGTCCCGTGTCCTCGTGTTAAGTGACTTAGCTCCAAGGTGACACCTCCCTTTACCATTCTGGATGATACTTAGTCTCATTTACTGCTACCCCTCTAGGTGGGTTTGATGTTTATTTGGTCAGTCGGTTTCTTCTTTAAATTTAACTACTTTAAATTTAAATATTTTAAATTTAATGGCTAGTAACCCCGGCCTATGAGGAAGTTTGTCTTTTAATTTTTAAAGCATCAAGGTCTTCATAGAAAGTGAGATGAACACTAGTCATAGTCTCAAACTTCATGTTTTATTTAGTAGCAATAGCTATAACTTGAAGTTAATTTATGAACTATGAAGGGGTGATTGGTCTGGTTTCCCCAGTGGTAGGCCCATCGCCTCTATATATGTATCTTCACTATTTTTATAATATAACCTTCTAGTTCCGAACTTTATAAATGTGTATTATCAAAAAAACATAAAAATTCTATCCAATCAACATGGTATTCACAAATTAAAAACATAAAGATACAAAATAAGCAAAAAGGTATTTATCTTATTCAAATGTTGAGAATTAAAAAAAATTGAATATGAATAATTTTTTTCCCAACTATAAATATCTACTTCACTTTAAATAATAATATAAACTAAAATTATGAACAATAAAAATGAAACTGTACAAATAGAGAATCTATCTCACACATATTACATGACTTAAATAAAAATGGAATTTGAAATTATAAACAATAAAAATGAAACTCTACAAATAGAAAATCTATCTCACATATATTACATGACTTAAATAAAAATAGAATTTGAAATTATGAACAATAAAAATGAAACTCTACAAATAAAGAATCTATCTCATATACATTATATGACTTAAATAAAAATAAAACTTTACAGATAGAGAATTTATCTCACACACATTACATAACTTAAATAAAAATAAAACTTTATTAATAAGAAATCTATCTCACACACATTACATGATTTATCTCACACACATTACATGACTTAATAAAAATAAAACTCTACAAATATGAAATCTATCTCACACACATTACATGACTTAAGTTGGAATAAGCATCTACATGAACATTCATATTCCTCAACCAATATTCCATCAATACATGTTACCATGTTCTTTATCTTTCACGCCCTAACTCAAGCTCAAGTAATTACCTTATATCAATACAATATCTTCACACATCCTTCCTTTGTTGGACATAATATTCGAGCTAATCTTATGGTAATAAGTATCCACTCTATTGGTATTTTGCTAAACATGATAAAGTATTGTAGACTTTTAAATTTCACTACCACAAAATTAGCATATTCAAACAATTGGTTGGGTTAGAGAATTGAATACACTATCTTCATAAATCCTTCAGTTGTTGGACATAATATTCGGGTAATAACTATCTACTCTATTGGTATTTTGCTAAACATATGATAAAGTATTGTAGATTTTTAAATTTCATTGTCACAAAATTAATATATTAAACAATTAGTTAGATTAGAGAATTAAAAACATATACAATGATATTTAGATAATAGTAAATGATGTTTAGATAATAGTAATGTCTATATGGTAACCATTTTTCTCTCAAACAATAATGCTCTACCATAACAATCATAATATCCAATAACATAACAATTGAAAACCTAAAACAAAAACTAATGATAAATCCATGACTAAATGGAAAAGAATTTATCATATTTGAGAAAAGATGTTAAATGAAACATCCCTACCAAAACACAAGGTGTTAAATTCTCTCCTAAAGAATGGGCATCTTTCGCATATTAACGATGGAAGTTCTCATAACAATTTAAATAATAGAAGCATTTCCTCTTTCTATCTCAGAGGTTGGTTGATAATCTTCCTCTTATTGAGTATACATGTTTATGTGAAAAATTTTAAATTTTAAATTTCTTAAATTTAATATTTATAAATAATATATTAATTTTTAATTATTATTTTATTTTATTTAAAAATTATGGTGAACCATCATTTTGGAAATAAGATATTAATTTTTAACATATGTTAAAATAAACATTATATAAAATATTTTAGATTTTAAAGAAATGAGATTTTGAATTTATTTAATAAAATAAAATTAACGAAATATTCAAATATATATTAAATCAATTTTTAATGATGTGTAATTTATTTTATTTATTAAAAAATTAAAATAGATAAAATCATATATAAATGTTAATTAAGTATAAATCAGTATTGAAAAATGTTATTATACTTCATAATAAGATTCAAATTTTGCTAACTAACATATTATGTAATATATGTGTAACATTTTTTGAGAAATTATTAGATTAAATTTTTTATTTATAAAATAATATTATCTTTTAAAAAAATAATTGGTTTTTTCATTTAGATAATGATGTTATAATAATTATTAACTTAATCCAAAAGTGAGACGTGAACCCAAAGGGAAGGGTACTAACTTTTTCAAATAACCATTCAAGTTACACCGAATTGATATATACACTTTACATATAATTACTTGTTTATATAAAAAGTTAATATCATATTAATTGAGATATATATTCCATAACAACATATAAAATCCAATATATCATAATTTTACACCAATAGAAACAACTATAAAGAAGTGATGCCTTCTATTAAATATTAATAATTAAAAACTTTACACTTTCTTTCACATGCTTTTATAAAAATTTACTCATTATTATTAAATAAAATATACCTAAAAAAATAACTATCTTCACATTGTTTTACAACTTAAATGTCTTTATATAACACTGATCTAAATTAAAATAAACACACTATCTATCTATCTAAATAAATAAAAAAAATTGAAACCTATCAATGTCATCTAAATTAAAATAAACACACTATCTAAATAAATAAATAAAAAGAAAGAAAAAAGTGAAACATATCCTATTCCATGTCAATTATTGTCTTAATGTCCATGTCAATTATGGTCAAAATTAAGAGGAGTTATACGCAACCCTATGTATCCATTAATTGCTCCACTTTCAATGTTATTGGATACTTTAGGCAATGAGTCCCATCAACTAGTTGTAGCCTTTTCACCACAAATGGGGTTTTAATAATGTTGCAATGGGATCTTTGATAATGTTGTAGGGTCATCCTATGTATGGATGCGTTCGACTTGATGTTACATAAAAAGATCCTCCAATCCCAATATTAATGACAAGGCGCTAAAGAATCTTTTGTGCCTTGAGGGAGATTTAAAGTTTTGTCATACCTTGCACTCCATGTAAGTTGTTAGATTTGATGTACATGCTTAGCTTCACAAAATCAAACCTCCTACGTATTAATATAAATAGGTGGGGTTGGTTCAAATCTATGTGGCATCATAAGTGATGGTGACATTATTAATTCATACTATTAAAATAATAATAGATTTTGAAAAGATATTATTTAAATTTTTTCTAAGAATTTAATTATATGAACTATTTTTTTTAAAGATATTTTAGATTTTTTTTTCATTTCCATGGTGGTACTCTGGGTAATTGTTTAGTTATATTTTTGGCATCTTAAGAAGCAACCAACTCAAGGATGTGTGATTTCTTAACTCGTCACGTTATTATTTGAACTTGTAAGATCCTTTATTGGAAAAACGAAAAGAAGAATGCCTCTTAGTAAATGAGTTAATGTAATCAAATTAATATTTAATGTTTGACCAGGAAAGTTTGTGATTAAATATTCGAACTCCAACATAGAATTAAAAGTTGAATAGTTTTGAGGGTTTGGTCATCGGCTAGTGTGAATATTGTCAAATCTATAAGGTTAGATGCATTGAGTTTATGTTTCCAAAAAAACCTAAAAATTTGAATATCTAACTTTAATTATTAACGTGTAAACTTAAACTTTTTTATGAAAAAGTAATAAAACAATATATTTAAAACAATTATGAAAATATAATAAAATAATATTATTTTTTATTAATGATATCTTTTGTTAATGATTATGAAAAAGTAATAAAACAATATATTTTAAAAAATTATGAAAAAATAATAAAATAATATTATTTTTTATTAATGATATTTTTGTTAATAAAATTATTATGAAAAAGTAATAAAACAATATATTTTAAAAAATTATGAAAAAATAATAAAATAATATTAATTTTTATTAATGATATCTTTTCTTAATGAAATTATGAGTAGAACAAACTTTGTGCAACAAGCAAGTTATGTAATTGTAATCAATGACAAATATATATTAAGTGATACCTAGTGACAATCATGTTTAAATTTTAGGAATTTTAAGGATACGTGTAATTGGTATAAGAGGAAATTAGTGGAATTTTTTTGGTCTTTAAATTAGAAATTTTCAAAATAATACATTAAAATGATAATTTATTTGTTTTAAATTTTGTAAATTAAATTTTATTAAATATAAATAATTTTTTAATAATAAAATAGAAAATAAAATAAAATAATTCTTAATTATATTTAAAGGGGTTTATAATTTAGAATTAGGGGTAGACTAGTGATTGATGTATGGATAATTTTTTAGCTGATGTGATTACAATTATGTATGAAGAACGAGTAACATATAATTTATTTGTAACACTTAACTTGTAAACTTAAAATTAACTTCTTAAATTTTATGTTTCATTAACCTTAAAAATATAGCTAAATTGAAAAAACAAATTTTACTGAATTTAGCATATATTGTAAAAATCTAAAAAAATCATTTTCTATAAATATAAAATATGTTAAAAAAAAATTATAATTTAATCTCAAACCCACCCAAATTAAAAAAAAGCCAACTAAACTCTGTGAATCGGTAGTTATAGCAGTAGCGTATACATCTAATTCCACATAATCATTATTACTATTATTACTCTCAAGTCTCAACTTTTGCGAAATTTAGCTTAGCGTGATAGTTAGAATCTTATGAATGATACGACTAGGAATCTAACAAACGATGTAACTGATAGAATCTCGACAGATTGGAATCTTGCGGTATCGTATCAAAATTCACAGGTTGGAATCTTACGGTATCGTATCAAAATTCACGAAATAATTAAGATTTTAAAAGGGGTTACAAATTCATAATTGAGAAAACAGACAACCATGCCACGCCTCTGATTCTCTTAAGCATGGATTGGAATTTCGAGCTTTAACCAAAGATCAAATCGGCGTAGGGTCTTCCCAGAGGCCTTCTAAGATGCTGTTTTTGACTTTCTGGTTTTTTTAACAATTACCTTTATATTTCCCCCCCGAGGTTTAAGGTTATTAAATCTTAAGCCTCTCCAGATTGGAATGAAATTTCTATAAATTTGGTGTTCATGTTCTCTCCAAAATGCAAAAGAAAGTTTGAATTGTAGGTGGAGAAGACTGATTCTTTGAAGGGTAGTTGAGATGGGCTCTGTCATGTTGTCTCTGTGTCTCTTTCTCCTATTTTGCCTTTCGGGATTCCATGGAATTGTGGATGCGTCTAGAATTCATTTCGATAGCAAGATTCGGCTATCCACACATGGTGAAGATGAAAATGTTCGAACTCGATGGGCTGTTCTCCTTGCTGGATCTGCTGGATACTCAAACTACAGACATCAGGTGATTTTCTGCATGTTCATACCCAATAAGGTCTATATATTGCAGGTTGGATAAAGCTAAGCATGTTAGGTAAAGAAGCAATTGATTAGTAACACATGTCCAGCTCTATTCTATTGATATCTATAGCTTAATCTGAATTGCTTTGATACATTTAGCTATATATGATTTATAATGATAAATAGTTGCTGGGGCATAAGTTCACTGGTGAGGTTGAGGGAGTGTTTACAAAAAGAGCTTGAGGGAGTGTTAAGCAGCTCGATGCAATTCTTGAATGATTTTGATAGAATATATCTCTCTTTTCCGTTCCATGCAGCTCTTTAGGACAAATTTCTTGAAACACTTCTGTAAAGAAGATAAATTGTTTGTATAGATCTAGAAATATGGATATATCACTTCCAGTTTCTGTATCATTGTCAATTCATTTCGTTATAAACCCATTATTTGGTCTTCAAGTTACATTGAGATGTATATATTCATCGTATAGAGATAAGTTTGATGAACTGTTCTATCATATTCATATCTATAATTCTATATAAAAATATGGTTCCAATTACTCCTTATTATAAAAATCTATACCATACTGCAAGCTTTTGATGCATTCACTTTATGTTACTAAGAACTTTAGCATAACTCTGGTGGGTATTAAATCACTTGTTTGCAGGCTGATGTTTGCCATGCATATCAAATCCTTAAAAGAGGCGGACTGAAAGATGAGAATATTGTAGTGTTTATGTATGATGACATAGCCAACAATCCTGCAAATCCTCGACGAGGGATTATTATCAACCATCCTGAAGGCAGTGATGTGTATGCAGGCGTCCCTAAGGTGTGTGCCCATTTTCACAAGTTTAATCAATTACTTTGTTCACAGCCAGACTGTCTTTTTGGTTCTACTTGTGTGATTTCATGTCATGCAGGACTACACAGGCAAGGAAGTAACTGTAGATAACTTCTTTGCTGTTATCCTTGGAGATAAGGACTCTGTAAAAGGTGGCAGTGGTAAGGTTGTTGACAGCGGTCCTAATGACCATATTTTCATTTACTACACCGACCATGGAGGACCAGGAGTGCTTGGTGAGTAATGGCACAAGATGTACTTTAGCATGTACTGTGTTAGGTCCCCTGTGTATACTTCTTCACTCTTTTTTATTCAGGCCATGGAAAAACTCTCTGAACTTCCTTAGGCCTTGGTTATATTGGGAACTTAAAGGGGCACATAGCTTCCAAGCTGTAGGAGCAAGGGGTCGCGTGAAACAAAAATGAACCAGTTAGCTCCTTCATAAAAAGAAGAGTCTCTAGGACAATAGCTACTGTGTTTAGCTGTTTGGCTTACTTATCTCTTTACCCTCATCTTAGTAACCTAGGGAAAGAAAGATTCCAACAGTCTGCTTGTGAAGGATCCTGATATGACTATACCCTAATTTCTAGAAGATTAAGAGAAAATTATATGTCTGGAGAGTCGGAGACATAGAGAATTCATCGTCTGATTGTATTAGATTTTCAATATGTTAACAATATTAAGAAACATAGGCCATGAGAAATCAGGAAGGCCCCTTCGATGTGACCAAATCTTCTTTTTACCTAGCTCTGAAGTCGTTGCAGAGTAGCAGTCATGATATTTATTCTGACATGTAACTTGGGTTGTGAGTCTTGTGACTCAGTTTGTCTGTTCTAGAGCCTGTTCCATCCTTGCCAGTTTTACTTTAGACTTGTTATAAATTCAACTCGAATAGAGTCCTAGGGCCTAACTTTTCTAGGAGGCCGTTCTTGTTTGTCCAAGTAAGCCAAGGAAAATTTCCACAATTGATTTTCTTGTTATTAGCTGATAAAAAATTTCCAGGGCTTGAAAACACCAAATTACCAGTAAGAAATTATTTTACTGATAAACTATGGAAACATGAGCCGAAATGTAATTATAATTTGGTAAACCATGAGAAAATTAGTCTTGTGAAAATTCACCTCGTTGGTTATTTTATAGCAATATTAAATTTGTAGTTTATGATTCATACATGTTCTTCTGTGCTCTTGGAGATTTATTCACAAGTTTCCTGACATGAGTTGCAGGAATACCCGTTGGTCCCAACCTCTATGCAAAAGATCTTATCGATGTCTTGAAGAGGAAACATGCTGCTGGCACTTACAATCAGATGGTAAGCAAGCTAATTGTCACTTTCTTCTTTTTTTATTTCCAGGTTTCATGTTAGAATTGTGTGCCTAGTACCAACCCTTCATCTTTTTGTATTTATCACATAGTTACACTTTCAAACACACAACTACCAAATTTTCCAGGTTTCATGTTAGAATTGTGTGCCTGGTACCAACCCTTCATCCTTTTGTATTTATCACATAGTTACACCTTCAAACACACAACTACCAAATTTTTGAGTTCTCATCAATTTTCACTACTTCCTCATGAACTACATAACTCTGCATCTAAGTGCGGAGTTTCTTTCCAAAGGGGAAACCCTACACATAATGCCTTGAAATTTGGTTTTAGATAAAATTTCAGTCAATCTTTTTTTAAGACTTGATATAATCTGTTTCATGCATCAGGTAATTTATGTTGAAGCATGTGAGAGTGGAAGCATTTTTGAGGGTCTACTTCCAGAGGGCATGAATATATATGTTACAACAGCATCCAATGCAGAAGAAAGCAGTTGGGGAACCTACTGTCCTGGAATGGAACCCTCTCCTCCTCTTGAATATGACACCTGCCTTGGGGACCTGTATAGTGTAGCTTGGATGGAAGACAGGTTTGGCTGTGGTGATGAGACATTTTTGGATTTCAATTTTGTTTGTCCCCATTGAAAGACCTTAACTTGGGATCTGAATACTAACCAACCTTTTCTGCTGGCAGTGAAGTGCATAATACGATGAAGGAAACCTTGGACCAGCAGTATCAAGTAGTAAGTGTATTCGAAGGCCCCTTATCTCTGTATCTCTGTATGTTGTATGCCCGATAACAGACCTTATGAACTTATAGAATGATATTCAACAAACTTCTACATATTTATTGTAATAATTACGTTTTTCAGACAAGTACTTTCTGATGATACACATAGGATGGTCTACTGGTGAGTGGTTAGCAACTTCCAACCATTAGTCCTGATTCGAAATCCCCTTGACATACTTGTAGATAAATCATAGCATAAAGTGCCATAGTTGGATGCGACTAATGGAAAACCAGAACCTCTAGAGCCCAGCATTCAGCCGTTCATTCTTTGCTATGACTTCTTTAAAGCTGGATACTTAGGGCCTTTATAATGGGAGATTCATCTGTCAATATTGAGCGCTATTGTGCTGTCTTTTGTGGCTGCAGTTAGGCTGTTAAATTTGAGAATAGATTATATTTATGTAATATGTAGTTTATGATTGTATTCCACTTTCTGCATGCATTTAATCTAATATTTGCATTCACGGGCATATTCAAATTAATATTATTGATTTTGCTCACATCCAGTACTATTCAGTGATCTAGATTCTTCCGTTAAAGGGAACATATCCAATTCCATGAAGTACATGTAGTATACCTCAACTAATAAATTTAATAATATAATTTCGACAGTGGATTCTTTTCTTTCTATCTTATATTGAGCTGGATATTGAACTTATTCCAGTGTGTGCATTATTATTATTGCTATTTTAAGCTTTAACATTGATGGGGCATGCATTTTACAGGTGAAGGAAAGGACATCCAATCATCAGACATATGGAATGGGTTCCCATGTGATGCAATATGGTGACATACCCATCAGCGAGGATCCATTGTCCTTGTATATGGGATTCGACCCTGCAAATGCTAATGCCACCTTTGAGAATAGTTTGCCACAATATCTCAGACAGAAGGATGCGGCAGCTATAAATCAACGGGATGCAGATCTTCTTTACCTATGGCAAAAGGTCAGTAAAGATTACTAACTTGAGGAATTTTATAACAGTGGAGATTCTTCTAGGCTTTTGTGCTGGCTTATTCCATTGTGAAATGTATCAAAATAAGTTTCACAATATGCAATTGCTTTGGCAATCCAACCCTTATATGATTTGCTTTACATCTGACAATAATAATTTAGAATACTCTCTGGGGTTACTCTGTTCGTTGCTTATATCAATAATTCTTCACACTGAATGAAATATAGGGAAGATTTTCGACCATTACAGTGTTACTATTTTAACAATAGAAATTGGCATCCTCCCTACTTGCAGTTTAAAAGATCCAAGCCTGATTCCACAGAAAAGTTGGAAGCTCAACAAGAATTGATTGAATCAATGTCACATCGCCTGCATTTGGACAAAAGCATAAACTTCATTGGAAAGCTTTTATTTGGATCAGAAATGGGTACTTCAGTGTTGAATGCTCTGCGACCATCTGAGCAACCTTTGGTTGATGATTGGGACTGCCTTAAAACAATGGTAATATTTTCATGTTAGATGGTAAAATGTGTCTCCCCTTTCTGCAACCTACAAGATTGTAGAACAAGGGCCTTAGAACATTCAAGGATTGTTTGCAGCATATTCCTTGTAAATATCAACAGTAAAATTGATAATAAACTCCTAAACCCAGTAATAGGGTAGAAAGTATCTTCCACATTTTTGCCTATCCAATTCCTAATGCTAGCTGTTATATTGCTTGAATGTGACAGGTACGCACATTTGAATCCCATTGTGGGTCACTTTCTCAGTATGGAATGAAACACATGCGTGCTCTAGCAAATATTTGTAACAACGGGGTTAGTGTGGATACCATGGCTGAAGTTTCTGCCGAGGCATGCACCCAAATCCCATTTGGGAAATGGAAGTCACTCCAAGGTGGTTATAGTGCATAGTTACTTCAAGTTCATATGAATTAGTGGGATTTCCAAGCATATTTCAGTATCTGAAAATAGGAGTTGGGAGATAGATCCTGTACATATGTAAAATATTGTGCCACTAGTGACTATATCTCAGGCTGGCGGTGAAGGCTCAAAGTACAGCAAAGATTAAAAAAAAAATGATAAAAAAATAATTATTTAAAACTATAAACTGTAAGTCAGTTTCTTAGCTTTTCAATTATTCAACTATATCAATTCATGTCATGCCATGGCAATGTTGCTATTTGTCATTTTAGCGCTTGGTTGTGTCGCTAGATTCAAGATCCAAATTTGTAATATCTCAGACTGGTGATAAGGACTGAGAGTAGAGGAAGGTTATAACTTCCTTAGATGTATTGAGATATATTTAAATACAGATTTAAGATTATATGACTATATTCATTTCATGCCATGATAGTTGTGTTTGGTTGTATAAATATATGTAGAGAGGGAAATGGTAACATCAAAAGCTTTTGCTGGAAGCTGGCGTTCACCAGTTTGAACTAAATTGAAATTAAAATCTTGATTTTATTTCTGTAGATTGTAAGTAATGCTAGCTTTGTTTTCCAAATGGATACATGCTACCCGGCTGCTAGATCCTACTACAACTTTGCAGGAATAGAACTAGTGCCCTCATCAGCACAACTGAGGGTAGCAGACACGCTTTGTTTGGAATAAACACAGAAAACATTCACTATTCATTTTATATGATTTTTAACACCTGAAAAGGAATCCTAAGCTTGCATTGCAATAAAAATCAAACTCAAATAAGACATAAGGAGAGTATTTTGTTACCTTATTGCTAAAGTTAGAACCACATTGATTGTTGCCTGACAGAGGAAGTATATAAATCATATACTCGGGAACAACGACCCCGAAGGTACATCAGTGTACACATGAGATCCAGAGACAACAATGATTTTATAATATCAGACTTAGTAAGGATTGACATGTCTAGGGACATGATAATTGTATTAATGTTATAATTGAGTTCCATGCACTTACAGAAGGATTTCTATACTGAAAAGTTGGACAAAAGAAAATTAGAAAATGAACTGAGTTCAGAGTATTTCAAAAAAGCACGCATCTGCATAATGAATTTGTTGTTGAACCTGGTGCTATGGAAAATTGTTGCCACCGAAGCACACACCTAGGGGGAAACACAGCAGAAATATTTCGAAGCTGCTAGATGTGACCTTGGGGGTAATTCTCGAGTCAGATGCTGTAACCTGATCTTGAATCCTCCGTTTAGGCAAACTCCTAACTGAAGCCAAGGGGGATAGACCCTACTGAAAAATTTTCCAAGGCTTTTTAGTTTGTTAATTGTTAAGGATGGGATGAGTGTTTATTAGGAGTTCTTTTTTAAAGTGAAATAGTGAAAATTGACCAAGTTTGTTGCAAATTCATTTAAGCACACCAACAACATGATATGAACATAATTGAAACAACAATAGTAATTGATAATAAGTAAATTAAAGATATTGTTGCTTGAAAAAGTAAAACCAGTGCCGATGGAGCTACGCTGTTGGGAGCGCGGAGCGGGAGCGGAAAGCGAAATTTTCAAAAGCTTCCGTTTTGGGAGCGTTTTTTATATAATATATATTTTAATATATTTTTATGCATATATATTAAAAAAAAACATGTATTATGCCAAATTAGCTATAGAAAACATGAAAACATAGATATTCATATAACCATTTAGTACACATATTGATATAACATCAATCATCTAGGAGCTATAACTTATAACATTGTCATTAAATGATCAATCATCAATCATCAACAACATCAACCTTCAAATTTCAACATATAATATTTACCATCGACAAACTCTAACCAATAACATCAATCATGAAATGAAACAAAGCATCATAACTGTAAGACCCATAAAACTCATAGAAACCACTAAATAACAAAATAATATTAAATATGCATGCAAATCTCTGATGCAATACAAGAATTTGATAACATGTAAAATCTTACAAAATCCAAAAACAAACAAGAACAACATACATAGAAGATCTGACAAAGAAAATGGATCTAATCAATAATAACATAAAAATATGCTATGAAAATTAAGGAGCCATACCTGGTTAGATGACCTAGCAGCTACCATTACCTTGACATCTCCAACAGTGCAACTGAAGGTGGGGGGACGACTCTCCACACAACCAACCCCCATCCAATGGCTGAGGCCCCCGAGCCCCCAACAATTAACCCTATGCCAGTGCTATCTTGCTTTCCTCTCCTCAAGTGCTTCTCTTCCAAATGCCAAAAGACCAAAAAAAATCCCTCTCTTTACTTCTTCTCCTCCTTTTATCCCCTCTTTCTCCCAATTTCTTAATTTCTTATTTAATTTCTATCTTTATGCAAAATTTGTTTTCAATTACTACTTTTTCATTTTTCTTTTGATTATTTACATTATACTATATTACATTGTATCATATTATATCAAATATTCCTTATATTCATATATGAGGGTTGTTACATACTCCCCCCCTTCAAAAAAGTTTGTCCTGAAGTTATAATATTCAAGCAATAAATACAATACTTATTCAATCAATCAATCAAGTAAATACTATAATATATAGGTAGCTAGTACTATTGTGAAGTTAAGATATTTATATGTGTGGCCACCACATAGAAGTCTCCAAACCACACTAATACAATCAAATGCCCTAAGTTACAACATGCTCTTAAGTAATTCCCTATGAGTCTAGTATGCAACCATAACAACAATTATGCATCATACATACAAAAACATTAGATAATTAATTAATAATTAATAGTTGTACATTTGTTTACTTCCTCTTTCCTTACTCACCCTCTCCCTGAGAATCATACCATCTGCCACCTCCATAAACCTCCCCTTCAACTCCGGATGGTCCCGCTCGCCATGGCATGGGCCCTCTACTGTAACCTGTCCGCAGATCATACAGTAGGCATCAGAAGTTCCCTGGGAAGTTACCGCGGCATTGCCACCTTCCCAACTTCTGGTAATAATACGGCCTCATCGGATTCTAACCGGAATCATCATATAGTAGTCATCAGAAGTTATCCGGGAAGTTACCGTGGCATTTTCCACCTTCCCAACTTCTGGTAATAGTACAGCCTCATCGGTATTAACTGGCATTTGGTTCCTGGTACCCCAATCCTGGAACCTGTGGGTTATGGGCCCACCACGCTTCCACTGCGCATATCAGGGTCATTATACCCCAGGCATCTCGGAAGGCTAGCCTAAACATCCTCCATAGCACCCTCAAGGCACTAACCCCATGCATCAGAAGTCCTTCTCCATAAACCTCCCCCCTGGTGAGTATGTCTCCAACCGTGGACTCTGGTCACATCAAAAGTTCTCCAGGAAGTATCTATGGCACTGCCACATTCCCAACTTCTAGTACAAAAGTCAAGCGCACCAAGATCAATTTTCAGTTCATTGATTCCATAATCCACAACATCAACAATCTTTTTATTGAAATATAGGCAACTTTACAGACAAGCAGATCGGCTTTGGAGAGCGAAGCTCGTCACTGCAAACACACTATGTGTCTAGCTGCAATGTCACAGGCTCTTTTAGAAATCTAAAACAGTACAATTGGAACGTCCTGCAGGCTTCCTGGAGGCACTGTGATACAGCCACTAACACCCTAAGACTTGACTGACATTTACAGAAGCAAGCTTCGGCTTTCTGATGCAGTGTTATACCTTATTGGCAACCTGCAGAGCATACGACTTCAGCTCTGGACTACCTATGACTCGCAGAGCTCCAACTACTGGAACGCTCGGCACTAGACTCAAATTTGCAGCGCAGACTACTTGCTCAATGCACAAACTCGATTGAATCAAATGAGACCTAGGGCCTCTTATTTATATCATGCTAGACAGTTCTTCAGTCACAGCGGACTGGCACCAACCGGTAAAAAGAAATGATTACGGGGTAGTGGTGGGACTCACCACTATTATCTCGTCCCTTAGAGGCAGTGCCATATGGGGACCCGAAAGACCGGACGAGAGACATGGCCGACAAACATCACACCAAGGACCATGACACGACCAAGCGAGAGACAGATTCCTAACAACTTTTACAAAGTGGAGCTACTATTACCGGCCCACTACGGCTTCCATTATTTGACATAAAGCATAAAACAATTATTACATCAATCGTCGTCTGAGGGGCAAACACAAAATAAATCGGGATTTCCCGGAGGACCAACAGGCTGTCCGCCACGTGGACAGTCAAAATCATTCTCCGCCAGGTACTCTTCAATTTCACGGGCTTCTAGCAGAGCATCCACATCTTGTGATTCATCTTCAGGAACAGGATCATCACTGAAAACCGGAGGAGGGTATAACCAGGGGCTGAAACATTTTTCAATATCAGAACCATGCAGTACATCGCTTGATTCACCAATGAACTCACTTTCAAACATAGATTCCACGCGGAAATCTAGAGGAAGGGTTCGCCTATGGATTTTTGTATCAATTCGGTTACCTTTATAATCTCTCTTGATATATTTCTGGGTAACATGCACTGTATGTTCAAGCTTGGAGTACCGACCACCCTGGTGTCGGAGGAGGAACTTAAACCAGAGATTATTCTGGTCAACCACCTGCATGTCGGCTTGCATATGCAATATAAAATTTGCACGCCAATTTGTCCAATCTGACCTGGGACAAAATTTATCTAACAAAACCTCAATCCATCCTGACCAAGATTTGTTTCTCATATTTCCTGGATCTGCACAAATTACAATAGACCTTTCTTCTCGGCAAAATTGCAATATTAAATTATAACTAGTCCAAGTTAAATTTCCTTCTCCGATATCAACATACCAGACTATACCTTCTTTCTCATCATTGCAATTGACCCAGAGCTCACGACATCGTCTCAGCTTTTCTTGAGCTTGGCTGAAACTTCTGTAGGCATATCGTTCCCATCTTTCCATGATATGAAGCTTACAAGGACTGGACTGTATTTGCTTGATTAAAGTGAGGCTGAGATACTTTTCTGCTTCATGCCTGTCGGCATAGTCCAGTAGTTGTCTTCTATCTATGAGTGAAAGACTCTCATCCCACGGCTTTAGAAAGAGGGCATTTCTAGGTTGGAACCTCATAAGATCAGGCTCTTCTGCTGGACCTTTACCTTTATCATCCTTTGGAACTGCAAAGCTCGTTCCAACTGAAAACATGTTTAACCCTGCAATTTGCTTTAGCTGCATGACTTCATGGGTTAACATATCAACTAAACAGTTTAGGTAACCTGGTTTATAAACAATATCAAAATCAAAATTTGACAACCAGATAAACCATTTAAGAATCCTACTACTGTTTTCTGCCATAAGATTTTCATTTTTAAATATTCCAGGCATTATCTTTAAATCTATTCTAATTGTAAATCTGACTGGTTTCAAGAACAGCATGAAATGCTGGACTGTCTTCTTAACAGCGAGGATTTCTTTGTGGCTGCTTGGATAGTTCAATTCAGCTGCTTTGAATGAACTAGAGCCATATCCATGGATATTTTCTCTGCCATCAATCTCTTCAAGAAACACACCACCCCAAGTGGTAGATGAGGCATTTGTTTCTATAATCAACTTACCAGTGCCCTATGGCAGATGGAGGGAAGGCAATTCTTTTACCTTGGCTTTAATCTTATTCATCGCCAAAGTCATTGCATCAGACCATGGAACTGGGTTCTTTTTCAACCTTTGCTGCAGAACATGAATGTCTGTAGCTTGACCACGATAAAACGGTCTGATATAGTTGAGACCACCAAGAAATCTCTGCAACTGTGTTTTATCCAGAATCTTCTCAGGAAAGTGTTCGAAGGAACTAAGAACATGCTTTTGTAACACTACATGGCCTTTTTGGATCCTGAAACCGAGAAAATCCATTTCGGTTTTGCCAATTTCCATTTTACTTTCTGATAAAACCAATCCATGCTTATAAACAAGATCATAGAATTTTTGAAAATGCTTAAGATGATCTTGCAGATTTCGAGAACAAATAAGGATATCATCAATGAATACTACTAACCATGGGATATCCCTAAAAATATCTTCCATTCTTTTTTGAAACTCAGAAAGAGCATTATTGACACCGAATGGGAGAACCTTCCACTGGTATTGACCATGTGGAACCACAAAAGCAGTTTTGAAACGATCCTTTGCTTCAATTGCAATTTGGTAAAATCCAGACTTAAGATCAAACTTACTAAAAATAGTACAACCAGTAATATTTTGCAGCAAACTGGCTTTGTCTGGAAGAGGGTAACGGACTTTCTGCAGAACTGCATTGAGAGGTTTATAATTGACAACAAGACGGAGCCTTCCTCTCTTTTGCTCCGAGTGTTTGCTGACCACAAACGCTCTACAAGCCCAAGGACTCTTGGAGGGATCTATTAAACCTTTCTGCAAAAGTTCTTTTATTTCATTGGAGCAAAACTCTCTCTCAGAAGGAGTCATTATGCGGGAAGAAGCTTTCATTGGTTTGATCTTCTGAAGGGGATCAAACGGCAAGGACACAAAATACTTTTCCCTGGTCCAAAATGCATTTGAACTCTCTGAGCAGCAATCTTTGATAAGCTTCTCTTTGATAGAAGCAAGAGTTTTGTCACTATGGACTTCTGCATATGCTATGCATCTATCCATCTTATTCAGATCGACTGACTTATCAGACTTAACAGACTGTACAGGAAAAGACTTACATTTTAACACAGGACTGAAACTCAAAGGAGTAGACACTTCACAACCATTGACTGTACAAGAAAATAACATTTTGTTGACATCTATTGAGAACGGATTGACTTTCTGGAGAAACTCAGATCCTAACACACAATCTTCTTTAAGAATATCTAATCTGAAAAGAGATACAGAATTTAACACACCTGAAATCTGTACAGGGAACTCTTTGACTTTACCAGACAGAGATACAGGAGATCCTTCTATGGCTGATCCAAACTCATGACTTTTTTCCCAATAGAAGGAAGGAATTGCATTCCCTTTAGCTAAATTAAACTGACATCCTGAATCAATAAGACAATGTACAGGGTATGATCTAAACTCAGGAGGACAAAATTGTAAAGACACAAAAAGCTTTGGACTTGACAAAGCACCTAAAAGAATAGGGACTTGAGACTGGGGAGAAGAAGGAGAATGAGGAGTAGAAGAAGGAGATTCTTCTTTCTGTTCTGGGTTTATCATAGCTTGTTCAACATGTTTTGAAAGCTCTTCATCTGATGATTGGTCTTTTTCCATGACCACAATCTGTATCATTCTTTTCAAATCTTCAATTTCCTTAACAGACTGTTTTAGCTTTCCTTGTTTTTCTTTCAACTGGAGTCTAAGCAATTTTTCTTTGTCTTTTCTGTGTGACTGTCTGTCTTCGTGGCCATCAGGGTAATCTCTATAGTTCTCTACAAGATTGTAGCTTGCAGAAAGATATGGGGAATTAACTTTTTCTTTACCCTTTGCATACTTTTCTGATTTAAGCAAACCTAGAAGTCTGGCCTTTTCTTGTCTAAGATCATGTCTTTCAACATGTCTATAAACAGGTATAACAGAGAGCTGAACATCTATATCTGCTAGTTTCTTTTCCAGATCAAACTTTTGAACATGGGAAAACATGTACAAGGAAAAATCAAACTCTAGCAGGCTACACCCCCCTAAATTTGCATCATGATTGGAGTCAGACTCGGAGTCAGAGGAAGACGAAGGGTCGGGGGCAAATTTTGCAAGAGTGACAGGAGATTCAGAATCAGAATCAGAAGAGGAGGTATCGGGAAGATAGAGGACTTCTCCGGAAGGAGGAGGAGAATGTACAGAAACTTCATGGAGATCCCACCATTCAGGATCTAGACCTTTATAGAGAGCAACAAGACGGGGCATGGACTTTCTTTCTGGACACTTGGCTGCCCAGTGATCAGACTTACCACAAATGAAACAAACATTCTTTTTACCTTTTTCAGTCCTACGCTTGACATACCTTTTGGACTGATGTCTGTGCTTCTTTTAAGAATGTTTATACTTGTACTTAGGCTTATGACGGTAAGGCTTATCAGGGTGATAACGGGGCTCAGAGGAATAGAACTTTTTCTTTTTCTTGCATTTGCAAGATTCACGACCAAAATGACCTCTGTTATGGGCACCACACCCCCAATCAGGCATACCTGCAATATCTTTGCAAAAAGATGCTGAGTACATCTGCTGATGTCTCTTGAACTATTTACTAACCCTTTTCTCTAAGCAATGCTCTTGCCATGTTTCCATAATGTGAGCATGTAGCTGGGCTAGTGATAAAGTACGAAGCTCTACTTTCTTATTTTTTAGAGCTTGTTCAACAGCATCAGGAACATGTCCTGGATAACTTCTCAAGTAATGCTTCAAATAAGTTGGATTTCCTGATTTGCTTGAGGAAATCAACAATTTTTGCATGTAACAAAAGTATTCTTCACTTTTACTTAAATCACATAAACGTGTAGACATAAAAAGTGAAGCAAGATGGTCATAATCTTCACCATCTTCAGGACCATAAAATTCTCTACCTAAGGCACTCAAGATTTGCTCATCTGCAGCAAGCATTTCATTGCGGGTTTCTTGGGGTAACCACCGCCACCAATCATAGGCTAGACTTGAAAGGCCTGCTACCAACTGTGTACCCAACATTTGGCCTATAAGGTTGTTGTCCTGCTGTTTTTTATACAAGATCCACTGGCCTAACATTTGAATAGCATTTTTAATATCTTCTCTGGACTGACACTGGATGTTCAGTACAAGCTATTCAGGCATCTGAGATAGTAGATCATTCATGGATTTTATTCCAAAATGGAATACTTTGGCTAGAGCACTAGATGCAGCAACGGCATCTGCCATGTGTGTATCAAAGCGAGGAGGAGGAAGTCTTCTTGTATTAGAAGATTCAGCATCTAAAGCATTCATATTAGCAAGATGTTTTGGATCTAAAACAGGTTTGAACGTTTTAAATTCAGCAATCCATTCTTCAACATCTTCTTTAATGGCATCACTCTCACCAAAGTCAAACTCAGGTTTCTCTTGGACACTGAACTGACCTAAAGAGTGACTCTTACTATGTCCTTTCGAAGCTAACTTTAATACATGGTCTGGGACCACATATTGTTTCTTTTTGAGAGTCTCTGTCTTTTCACTGGAGTTCTTCAAGGACACGTAATCTTCTTTCAAGCTTCTGAGAAGCTTCTTCAATGGCTATTCTAATCTGAGTAGAATCATGCAAAATATGATCAAGTAACTCAAGCTTTGTTTCTACTTTTGTAATGTGCTCTTTTTGTTCTGCGCACTAGGATTTCAAAACAAGGATATCTCATGCCATGTCATCGAGATTCTGCGCAGTATGAATCTGTTGCAAATTACCCCAATTTGCAAGCTTTATCTCATCATAAACATTCTGGTCTTGATTTGAATATTTGCAAGGCATAAATTCCCTTTTAGTTTGGCCATCTGCTGTGTATTGTCTAAAACCACTTTCAGGTAAATTCCTACCTGGAAGGAAAGACCTTTGACCAGTATTTATTACTTCCATGCCAAATCCTTCTCTTGGGAGAGAGAACATTCCTAAGGATGGGAGTACTGAAAACATTCCTAGAAATGGAAGTTCTTTCTATGTCTGTTTCTGCTGGTGAAGCAATTTTTGTTTTATTTTTTGACATGCTTGACAGGCAACATGTTGGCCTCTATGCTCTGTATCATACAAACCAGAAAATGAAGGTTGGACAGAGGAGGAGGTATTCACAGGAGAAGATGCAGAGGCTTTGCTGACTTGGTTTGACAAGGCTTGAAGCTGGGAATTATTATAGGAAGAAGATGAGACAGACCTTATGAGAGGAGGAGTAAATCTCTGTGTGGGTTGTTCGTCTGGAACTCGGAAAGAACTAGTGGCTTCATCAAAAGTCATAGGTTGAGCATTGAAGGTTGAAGCAACTCTATCACGGTTTCTGAGTTCAGTATATTTCATTTCCCATTGTTTGGGATCATTGATGCCAGTCCAATTAAAAGTAATTGGAGTAGCGTTCTTGGATTTTTCCCTTTCCACCACACTTGTCTCAGCCGAACTCTGATGAACATGAGAGCGGAGCTGAGGAAGGGTATCATTCCCAAACCGGACACAAACACCACCTTTAAGCTAGATGATCTTTGAGCCTGTTTCCATATCAAAACCTTTCGGGAGAATATAGGTTTTCAAGAGATCATAAATGTAGGGGTCTGTGAGACTTACAGAGAACTTTGGGTAGACAGTCCCAAAGGCTGGTCCATCATGCAAAGGAGCAGTGAAACCACCGATAACAGCATCGAAGAATTTCCTATGACGAGTATCAACTATACAACATAAAGAAGAGACTGGGAGACGAGGTTGAACCAGAGGACCTAATCCCAATTTTATTGCACCGAAATGAGCATATTTATAATTTTGTTTGATTGCCCAATCGATTTGACACTTATCTAAAAGATTTATATGCACAGTTTCATCACGATCAGTGAATGAAACATCTATGTTGGAGACTCTTATATGTGTTGCAGCTGTGAGATTCCACCACATGAGTCTGTAAACTTCTTTTGGAAGGATTTGTGGAAGTTGCCAATTTTCTGATGGATTTGAATCAGAAATGTGTATATAAGATGAATCTGAAGAAGAAGGATTAAAAGATGAAGATCTGCGTTCTGCTAAACTGACTTCAGTATCATTTGCAGATTCACATTCTAAAGTCATAAGCTCAACGGAATCCATTGAAGGGTCGATGCTGTTTATGAGGATGAGTGCTTACTTAAGAGACTAGTTTCTGGAAACTCTGAGGATTTACACGCCTATCCCTTCGGCAATTACGACCTCTATGACATCGGACAACTCTTACAACCTCGCATACCCAACAACCATCTCAGTAGTCATTTCCACTACCTACAAGACTCTGTTGTAGAATGTTTTAAATCAACAAAGAAACTGAACAATAATATTGCAGTAGATTGAGTAGATATGATGCATACAATCATAAACTTTGGATTGGAAAGAAGAAAAGATATACCAAATTAACAACGCTTTCTAGCTCTGATACCAAACGCACCAAGATCGATTTTCAGTTCATTGATTCCATAATCCATAGCAGAGCTAATTGTTGGGCTTGTCCCCCAGCCCATAATATATTTATAGTATCCATTCTCATTCATGGTTATGGGATCCCACGAAATCATAGAATACTTAGCCTCATCAGGCTATTTGAGTGCATCACCTGGGACAACTGGCACTTGCCACAATGAATAATCATTAGTAACCATTTCTCAATATAATAATATATCATGGATCAACCTTGCATCATGTGCTAACAAGAATGTCTATCCGCCAGTTCATATTGCATTGCATTACCTCGTAAGCCATTGTAACGATAAGTCATGCCAACTTTAACATATAATGCATTTAGGTGCTTTGTGCTACCGTTATGACATAACTGGTCCTGATACTTTCATAATTTTACAAAGCATCTCATTAATATGCCATGATAAGCTGCCATATTTCAACATTAGTACTATCAACATGGAGTAATGACCCACATAATCCATCATAATCCATCATCATATCAAACATGCATTCTAACAACCCACATATTCCATCATCATATCAAATATGCATTCTATGGGGAGCAATACGGATTAGCATGAAATGGTAACATGTCAGATACCAAATATCTGATATAATCTCTTATTCCTCACTAACACATGATAATGTCATTTATCTCTAGATTCCATGATAAAGCTATTAAAATGCTAAATTAATATCATCACGAAATAATGTCATTTTATGTTCCACACATCATCTATCTTATAAAGCACCATAAAGTCATGAAATAACATCAAGAAGTTTCACATGCACAATCCATGCTATAATCCTCATGGCTAGAAATAACAATCATCAAGTTTCACATGAATAATGCATGACCATGAATCACATGTTTATAAGGCATCATTCTAAGAAACAACATGTAATAACACCATATCATGTACCGCATAGCCTACATTTCAAGATGCCATACATAACTATAAATTACCAATTGAGTATCAACAATCAAAGTATCGTGTACCTCATGTCCTATACATCTAGAAACATAATAAACTGAGTATCAACATGAAATACGCATAATGAAAACTGAGTAGCCACGTGAAAAACTGAGTGTCATCATGAAATATGCAACATATGTCCTCTAATTTAAGAAACTATAAAACCTTACTCCTCATATAATAAAAACTTGTATTTAGTAATCACAATTCTACCAACAATCAACCACCAACTACTAAACAGATCGTTCTAGAATTCCTTGTTGCTCTCCCTCGAGATATTCATGCAAAATTCTTTACTCGGTTTTCATTAGTTTGATGGACAACTTGTTGATATGGATAGTGCTTTAATAATTCAGGCTTGAGATGA
This sequence comes from Larix kaempferi, assembly GCA_027924585.1. Classification (NCBI taxonomy): domain Eukaryota; kingdom Viridiplantae; phylum Streptophyta; class Pinopsida; order Pinales; family Pinaceae; genus Larix; species Larix kaempferi. Next base: position 1,593,702 of record BSBM01000936.1, read on the forward strand.
TGTCCCAAGGTTTAGCTAAGGAAGTTGCTTCTGGAATAGTGCTACTTAGTATTTTGCATGAAGCACCTCATATTTAATGGTGGTTGCAAAGGATTTGTCTAATGGTTGCTACTTTTAACAATTTTATCTTCTCAAGCAATCTACTACAAGAACTTTGGATTATGGCCATTTCATCATTTCAGGCATATTTTCACAATATGAGATTTCGAGCTCAATATTTGAAACGTTCCAGGCTTCCAAGTATTTGAACATAATTTGCAGCATTATCAAGCTCCACATTGACAATGTTCTAGGAGAGTTGCAACTTCATCAAATATACACCTATGTTTCGCGGCCATGACTCAACAAATGATCTCAATGCCTCAAATTTTATGTCAAAGGACTAGTATGATGGGCACCTTGAGTTGGACTATCTCAAACACCACTTCAAGTCACCAATAGGACTCATGGAATTACTTTGGTTTCATTCATTTTAGTTACTTCTCTTCGATATCCCAATAAGATGCAATAAGATTTTATGGCTCTACACTCTTCGCTAAGAATGGTTGTCTCCATCATTCTTTATTTAGCATTGTATTTCACATAATTGATGTTAAACTTGAGTGGATAATATTGGAATTTGGATACAACTAAGAACACCAAAGCTATATTAATCCAAGTCACTTCATAATATCATTCTCACAAACGCTAGACTTATTTCACCAATGTGAGTCTGTCACATTGTTGGTAAATTTAAACCTACTATAATGTTAGATGAATTCTTCTATCACAACATAAACATTGTAATGTTAGTTCACCGCTTATCTTAGTTATTTTTTTTAAACTTTACATTGATCTTGAGCTACAATATCCAATGCTAATCTTCGAAATTCATTATACCCAATTTGATCTGTCTTTTCTTGACTTGCAGACTTGTTAAATTAATTTGACAGAGACAAGAACAATCCTTTCAAATATGTAAATAACCATGTCTTACATTTCATACAATTAAGTTTATTTCACATGAATGGTTAATATGCTATTTATATCATTAATGTTTTAGAAATCAATTTCACACATTATTCATGACATATGGCCCATTCGTAACTTACTCAACCATTTGACTTGGAGCTTTAAAGCTTGACTTGGCCTGAGTAGATTTTTCAATAATGAACGTTTATATATAAAGTATAAACTTAAATTGGTAGGTTTCATGTATTTTCAGTACTATGGATAGTAAGAAACCTATATTGGTAAACACAAGGAAATGAATATATACCAATCAAACACCTTTTCATCTGAAACCATAGATAAATCACATACATGATCAAATACTAACTTTAAAGATTAAACATACAAGTAATACAGTACAAGTAATACAAGACCATTAGGCTTTCAAAATGTGCCCAACATTATATTGTCAAGCTCATTTTAACACGCCAGGTAGGTTAAAAAGGAGAAACGTTAATTTGGTAGAGCATAAACCACGCGGAAGATGGCGATTGAAAGGCATGGAGGCAGTGTTTGAAAGGGTGTCCACCAGTCACGATGGCAGTCCACGACTGAAGCATGCAGAGGGAGAAACATTGACCCCACAGACCTACAAATAACGCATTTTTTTACATAGGACTCCAAGGACCAGATTTCTCGAGGAATCGAAACTCCACCCAACATTCCCAATTACTTATCCAATGACAAATGTCGATGGAGTTTCAAACTATATATTTTTTTTGGGTTTCCGAGGATACGAAAAACACCAAAGGCCATTCACGCAGATCAGTGCACGATTTACCAACGAGCAGAAGGGAAATACATGCGTGGCACCCAACACTCCAGATGATCGCCACTCATATCCGAGCGTTACACCACCTACAAGGCACGACGGAGGAGCTATGTTCAAGCTTGTTGAAATTGGTAACCATGGCAGAGATGAAATCGATACCATCATAGAACACATCAAACGGTGGCAGACGTTAGGGTGAAAGAGAACAGTGGACTCAGTTATATTTTTTTTATTGTTATTTTTATTTTTACTTTATTTTTGACTAAATAATTGAGATAAATTTTAATATGTTCGAGTTCATACAAAAATTTAAAAGCTTAGAAATAAAATCGACTAATAGAAATTTGAAAATATCAAAATTTTCAAAACCTAAAGCAAGAATTAAAGGAATGTGAATGAGCACATTAAGGATAAGGAAATGGCAGCCCTTGTAACCCCTTTTTTGGGAATAATGAAATCAAAATTGCAAATCATGTGTGGGAAACGATTAACCTAAATTATTCCAAAATTGAATCTTTTGAGATGTAACCTTTTTAATTTGAAAAAGAAGTATCAGAAACCCTACGTGGGTAGTACAATAGTAAAATACACAATTGAAATTGAGACAACTTTATAGTTTATATAGTGTGATACGAACAGAACCACCTTGATAATCATTTTATGAATAATTCAGATGAAGTGATCATGATATCGTTGAAAGATCAATGAAAGGATTCATAAGGACGAGCACTCATAAGATGCGATTCGTAAAGACGAGCACTCAGAAGAGAGACACTTTCCGAGACAAAGGGCCTTTCTATCTACAGTTATACAAAGGGAGAGCAACTAAAAACAATTTTCTCAAACGCAACCTCAAATACATAACCTAAACTACTTATTACAGTCATCCTCAAACATTTGAAGCCTCTTCTGCTCTTAAAAAGCACCCAGGATTTTTTTTTTTTTACAAACAGGAGCTACGTATCGAAGCCATTCTATCAACGAGAAAATAATAACAAACCGCGCCCTTTACCATCCCTTCTTACAAACATGCTATTGATCTTTAGCACCTTTGTCCTATGTAGACAAATAACATTTTGTGACATGGCACCTACCACATCCTGGCACTATTGCAAAGTTTGTTTTTCCTTATAGGGTAAAGATTTATTTTAAATTACGTTTATCATGCAGCCATAAATGTGGTTTATCTTTATTAAAGAAAAGAACATGAATTCAATACCGTGAGTAATTAGGTTTATCTTTATTAAAGAAACATGAATTCAATATCGTGGTTGAATTCACATAAGTGAATGTGAATGATATACCACTCAATATACATATCATATGCAATGAAAAATTACGCAACAAGCAGTCACTCAATGCAATGGCAGGTGACCTCAACCTTTACATGAATGATCCTGATCATTTTCAAATAGTATAAATTGAAATTATGATCGCTGAGTCACAAAGTCATGGGAGGGGACTTGGAAAATAATCTTTTTATTGTTGATGATAGCTTTTGTTGTTGAACATCTAGACATCCATACATTTTGAGCCAAAATTGGAGAGTCGAATGTGACATCCCCGCAACTATGATAATGTAGTGAATACCCATGATGATGTTCATCCGAAAGAAGACGTCTTGAAAATGGTAGATGATAATGCGGTGGTAATAGATACCTCCAATTCATGGTGCAAACTGTCATTCAAGGATGATATGAGAGATTATTTGTACGATCGGAGTTGATTAATTGCATTAAACAAATAACATTAACAATTTCGTATTTAACAAAATATAATACAATTGCCACTTGTACACAAAATGAATGGTATAGTGTTCTTCCAAACATTAGATTCCTTCACTCGTGCCACTCCAATTAGCTAGGAAGAATAATAACTCCATCGTCTATGAATTTCCCATATATCTACAAGTAAGAGGATAGTTGCACATGTCATAGCTACACATGATTCTCTAGTGGAGACTACAAAAGAAAAGTCTAATTCTTTGAGCAATATCATTGCTTCGGGAACCAAATATTGGAACTATGTTGTCAAGTATTCTTAATATGTTTTATGCGGTGTTTTTTTTTTATACAGAATTTGTATATGCATACAATCTCACAGTTCTTATCTCTAAAAATTATTACAAATCATTGGATCATAGTTGTACTTTAGGAATTTTGAGTTTTTATAAATTTCAACGATTTTCCTAAAATGATGGAACCTGCAGCCGGGTTGAGAGTCCAGCTCAAAAATCAACTGTAAAATATGGGATTGGTTTAAAGAAGCTGTCCCTTTCCACACTCATAAGCAATTGGCAGCTTGCACAATGACACGCCAGACAATGAATAGGCAGAAGGCCGTTGAGCGTTATAACATTGGCACCCACAAAGAATCACAACGTCTGGTAGACATTACAGTGGCAGGGAATTACCACAACTAAAAATGACAACATTCCAACAACGCGGGATGCCCGTTACAAGACACGCATCAAAAGGTAAAAAACGCACAACACTCCAACGTTTGAGAGGAAACCGTCAGTTACGCCACAGACGTAGTGGTCAGATAGGCCGTTATGAAGATGGTTTGGATGGCGCTCCCTAACGCCAAAATGCATTAGACAATCACAGAGAGAGGGTCGAAAAAAAAAGAAAAAACGCAGACTAGTCGCAGGAAAATAACAGAACGAACACTCCACAGCTGGAGGGAAGGAGCTGGCGACCTTTAGTGAATAAAAAAAATGGCATTGGTTGAAGTTGCATACTTACTGAGAAATAAAAACCACAATTCAGACTGCAAACATATCTTGGTCTGCAAACAATTCAGATTCTCAAAGGGTTTTGGATATAGTACTAAAAAATGAAATCCTGTAGGTATTTAGGTGTTTGTAAATTCAACAAGAGGGTATTAGTAAATGTTATTTTTTTTGTGAAATTAACCACTGCTAGACCTTATATCGTGTTTTACCAGTAATCCCAATAGCGATTACAACTGCTAGACCTTAATAAGATGTTCCTCCTGTTTTTATTGTTGTAATCAATAATTTTAGAAAACACCGTGATTTGTATCGATTTAAGTTGATGGAATTTTCTTTACTAACTGTAACGATTAGGCGGGAGGGGAAATTTTATGTAATTTAGTCTGTTGATATCGCTTTCAGACAACGATTACCAGTTATGTCGATTCTCAACATATGGGTAGATCTAGTCGACAATTTTTCCTTACCCGACAGCTCTACGGAACTATATTTCGTTCCTTGTGAGATATGCCACATAAATCTTCTCTTCTGATTTAGTTCTAGTTGTCTGCGACCATCATGGAGACATCGTGCAGAAATATATGTTGTCTAAGTCCTCCAAGATACCAATGTTCCCATACTTCTAAGCTCGGGCTTAATCTCATTTTAATGTCATTTACATTGAGAGAATGCCATGCATGGATATGCCAACAATTTCCCAATCAGACAACGCAGAAATTAGATACCACTGACCTACCTTTGGGTGTTTTAATTGTTTATTTAGCTGTCATTTGTTGGAATAATGGAGAAAATAGTATCTTGTTTGGATTGTTGATTCCATAGTTAGGGTTGGTTATTGTTTTCACTCTATCTATTGTAACAGCCTTGTATTTATGTGTTCACTAGAGTTTGGTAGCCCCACTATTCTAGGGATTTGGTTGAGGCTTCCCAAGCATATAAATGTATGTATCATTTCATGAATTAAGCAGATTGTGAGAGCACTGTCTCTCTTATGTGCCCATCGTGGCTAGCTATCTTGCATTCTGGTTTTTCATTTTCATTTGGATCACTGGGATAGGAAAAAGTTTCGGTTCCATTTTTTTTTTCCTTCATTTTGAACAGTCAAAACACTAGAGTGACAGCACGGAAACCTACTCTTTCCGTCAAGTAATTTTAGAGCATGTAAAGATTACATATTACATGAACTGAAGGCGTGCATGTAAAGATTGCATGATCTGCATGCCAAGTGTTTGAGGAAATGCCAAAATGAAAATGGTACAGCAGAGGTGAGACATATTGAATTATAAAAAAAAAACTCTAGCTGTGCTAGTTATATTGTCTGATCCAACATTTAGATTCTTCTTTGTTGGTTATCTTTAGGCTCTATCTAGGTATTCATATTTCAGATTTACTTCATCATGCATCCCTATCCAGGATATTTGGGTTTGACATGGATTTATTAGCAAGTTCCTAGGGTTTACATTATATCTTTATGTTGAGCCATGGGTGTACCCTAAGTAAGGCTCCTGTTGTGCCAGGATATCTAGGATCAAATCCCAGCACCCATCAACCTGATTTTAGTCTAAGCCTTTAAATTTTACAGAGATTTAGCCTTTTTTTTTGTACAAGCTAGGAGATTTAACATGCAGACCTAGAGATACTAAAAGAGTTCTAGATTTAACATAAGCACCTTATTAATTTAGATTAACTAGGAAAAGCCCATAGGTTTTTGAGGGTTTGAACCATGCTCTGATACCAAATGTAAGACCCATAAAACTCATAGAAACCACTAAATAACAAAATAATATTAAATATGCATGCAGATCTCTGATGCAACACAAGAATTTGATAACATGTAAAATCTTATAAAATCCAAAAACAAACAAGAACAACATGCAGAAAGTGGATCTAATCAATAATAACAGAAAAATATGCTATGAAAATTAAGGAGCCATACCTGGTTAGATAACCTAGCAGCTACCATTACCTTGACAGCTCCAATTGTGCAACTGAAGGTGGGGGGACGACTCTCCACCCAACCAACCCCCAGCCAATGGCTAAGGCCCCCGAGCCCCCAACAATTAACCCTATGCCAGTGCTATCTTGCTTTCCTCTCCTCAAGAGCTCCTCTTCCAAATGCCAAAAGACCAAAAAAATCCCTCTCTTCACTTATTCTCCTTTTATCCCCTCCTTCTCCCAATTTCTTAATTTCTTATTTAATATCTATCTTTATGCAAAATTTGTTTTCCATTACTTCTTTTTCATTTTTCTTTTGATTATTTACATTATACTATATTACATTGTATCATATTATATCAAATATTCCCTATATTCGTATATGAGGGTTGTTACAATAATATCATATTCAATACCAAAGAGTTGTAGACAGTAGGATGCAATCAAAAATTTAAAGTTTAAACTTCAAAGGTCGGTTCAACCGTTCAAGATTCAAAGGTCAAAGACTAAATTTCAAAGTAGGTCATAATGTTTACAAAATAGGCCATAATAAACATGAAATACAAAGTACTATGATATTATCTAGTATCTACTAAGCTTTCTGCTTGCCACGAGAAACTTCCAATTTTTTTCTTGTGGTCTAGGTGGAATAGGAGTTGCTGGAAGTGATCATGGAACATGAGAAGAAGATGAATGCCCCCCCCATGGATTGTTGGACGTTGTGAAGCTAAAGGAAAAACTTTTGCATCTGGAAACCTGCTGCTGCTTGGGGGTGGCATCTTTGTAGTATGAATTGGATCACCCTCACGATCACCCAATAGTTCAGCTGCCAAGCGCTCTAATGCTATGGCTCCATCCTCCACATTAGCCTCCTCTGGATTGTTGTCCCAAGTCAAATATGTTCTATCATTCGTGGCTGCCTCACAATAATGGGACAACAACCTCAAGTTATAGTGCACATAAACCAATATTTATTCACGTTCTACATTCAAATTGTTTCTCTTGACATTGTGGATGAAGTTGTAGGTGCTCCAACACCTCTCTACAAAAGAACTATTAACAACCTTTGAAAGCACCCTCACCGCCAATTTATGCAAATATCAGGCTCCAGATCCATACATGTTCCACCAACGGATAGGATCCAATCTATCTTGATCTTTGGTTGCATGCAGGGTACCAAAGACTCCATGCTCACTGATGTATTCGCTCAATTCACTCTGTACTTGAGCACAATCCTCATCAAGGACCAACTTGTCTAATGCAAGCATATACCCATTTTTCACCTCTGGATCCGTGTGTAGTTTTTTCCTAAATCACCCCCAGGTGCAGGTTGGGCCAACCAAATTGGAGAATAATATTTTGGGGTGAGGACATATGCAAGGGCATGGAGTGGAACATTTAGATTATCCCACCTTTTGACCACATGTTTATGAATATGGTCATACAAGATTGCATCTCGTTGCTCAACAATGTCTTTGATTTGACCAAGCATGCTATCCATCTACTCATATACCTCCCCAATCACCGGATGATCTATATCTGCAAAACTAATCATATTATAAACTGGCTTGGTGAACTGCGAAACATACCTAACCTGTGACCAAAACTGACCATCTTTAACGGTGTCCTCCACCTCCTAAAAGTCATGTCTATCAACTGCGCTTGCAACTCTGTCTTTTAATTCTTTCCATGTATCACTTGAGACCATACTAGCCAATGCCTCTCTTACCTTCAAAAGCCTCCTGAAGGTGAGGTAGTAGCTATCAAATCTAGTCTTTGCAATCTTCAATAGTTACAACCTAGAGTGATTGCGAAAAATGTGGTGGGCCATGCTATGTTTGGTAATAAATTTGATCATTTTCTTACCTCTCTTGTACCGTAGGAACCAATCCATCGGTAATTAGGGTCCTTCATCTTAACAATATCCTGCATCCAAAGGTTCATTGTGTGAACCAAACACCCTGACCAAAATATGGTGGGATACTTATCCTCAATGATTGCTCTTGTTGCCTTACAATTAGCAACATTATTAGTGATGACTTGAATGACATTGTATGGCCCAATCTCTTGAATGGTTTTAAGTAAAGGTTGTGCAATATTAATGCCAATCTTGTAGCGATCCGAGTAGTCATGGGCTGAAAGGAATATCGCACCGCTAGCATACACTCCAAGAATATTTATCAATGGCTTTCCTTTAACATTTTTCCACCCATCAGATACAATGGATACCCCATAGTTGGACCAATCATTTGTAAAATTTCCAAGAGCACTATTGATTTTTGCTCTTTCCTTGTCAAGTCCCATGGTTCTGGCTTTGTCATACCCAAGGCTCTTGTATCCTCTAGGGGCACCATTGATGGCTTGTACCATTCCATGCCAATAAGGTGAGCGAAAAACATTGAATGGCACACCACATGCATAGAGAAACCTATAAAATTTTGAATCCACATCATCTCTACAACCAAGGTCAAGGAAATATGATAATGTTCTTCGCATAGTCGAGAATCTAGGAGAAGATCCCGAAGGAGTCGATGATGATCCACTACCAAACATTCTATGTGAGTGAGAGGATTCAGATTTAACCCTTGATCTCTTGGAAGTGTTTTGAGCGGCCTCTTCATCCATATTGTATTTGTTTATCTCTTTAGTTAGCACTTTGTCACAGGTTTTGACTCAACATCCTTACCTTGATCACATGGCATAATCCCACACAAATGCTTTCTCACCTGGGTATATGAACCGATGTAAGTTTTAGTGCAATGAGGGCATATAAACTTTGTGGTTCCACTCCCTCTCCCTCCCCCAAGCCTTGTCGCATACTTCCACAAAGGTGTTGCGTCTTTTTTTTTTGCCCCTCATCACTCTCAAGCTCATCATCATCGCCCTCTTCCCCTTCCTCCTCTTCTCCACGGTATGTGTCACTCTCTACCTCTTCTCCATCATCACTACCACCACCATATATGCTTCCCAATACCATCATAATGAGAAGAAGTGGAACCAATATCCAAAACCACATACCCATCATGTTTCTTGACTCAATATGAGAATCACTTGTTGCCTGCAATAGAATGATGGAGAAGAATAAATTGGAAAGAGTAGGAGAATATAACATTGCAAGGTTTAAATTTTTTACATAGTGAAATATTTTTTCAAAAACAAACAAAGAGTGGGGTTTGGAGCTTACCTCTTTAGCTCTCCAATGATGGTTGGGGAGGCCTTCAATCTCCTCTCCAAGCTCTCCTTCAATCCTTCTTCCAAGCTCCCACAAATTTGCTCACAAAGAACTAGAAAACCCTCTCAAATCCCTAGCAAAGAGATGAAATCAATGAAAATAGAGTAGAATGAGTCAAAATGAAGTCACGTTGTGTTTATAGATCCCAAAGAAAGCCTAACCAATCATCAAAAACGAATTTCAACCAAGCAAAAATCACCAAATTCCAAATCGGCCCGTCCAACCCGCGGAAGCGCCCTCGAAAGCGATTTTGGGATTGTTTTTTTAGTGCAGGATCGCTAAGGGAACAATGAGGGATTGCTTGGGGAGCATTGATCCCTCATTGCTCCCTCAACGATTCCTAAATTTCCAGGGATAGTTTTTTTCCACTGGAATCGTGAATTACAGGTTCGCTCCCGAACGGAAGCGAACAAGAATCGTGATCCGTGATTGATTCTTGTCCGCTTCCGTTGGGAGAGCAAACTGGGGGCAAAGCAGGCGGGCCTAGGGCGCTTCCCCGCTGCCTTGCGAGGGAGTCACAAAATTAAGCAATGCTTCTTGTAGATTGAAATGTTTTGCAAGTGTTCTTGGTTTATTTTAATTATGATGGAAGGATGAGTTAATTAAGGGGAAAAAGGGGATTCCCGATATACCTTGTGGTACAGGGAATATGTCTGGATTTTAGTCTAAGTGTTTTCGCACAAGAACATGTGGGCTGGAACAGAGTCTCGAGAGCGTGTTCAACACTACACCAACAAGGATGTAGTCTAACAGTGCCCTAAGTCACTTTCTAGTGGTTCCTGCTTCCTTTACAACATTTCCTCACTTTCTATCAAGTCGAGGTAACGCCAGATTTTTGTTACAGGATTTTAATTAAATGTTGTTAAACTAATTACTAACCACTCTCAATTCCTTTTGATGCGCCTTACTGTTTGGACGAACCGTAGGGGTGCAAAGCATACAGAAAGGAGTCCAAGTTTTTATTGAACAATGTTTTCTTGATTATTAAGCCCAAGAATCTCTTTCGGGTCGAAGACCATACTCGGGAGAGCAAGGGATTTAATTTCAAAAGTAAATAAACTGAAAACTGAAAAGGTTATTTAATTATTACAACAAAGAGTATATTTTCCCCTTTCGGATACTTCGGTAGAGCAATGTTGTGTTAGTATTCAGTTTTGCAAAACGTGAAAATAAACCAAAGCAAAAGTAAACAAAACTAATCTAACATAAAAAGAAACTAATCTAACAATGACAAAGAAGATAATCTAACAATTTACCCAAGAATCTCTTTCAAGTCTCAAACCATACTTGGGAGAGCAAGGGGGTTAGTAAATCGAACTTTTCCAAAATATACTTAAGTAAAAAATTAAATGAAAATTTAAACTAACTCTAATTGCAAAAATTGAAACTAGCTTAACAAGAATGCTACTCTAATACAATGCGGGTATAAAGCAAATAAAGAAATGGAAAAATACATGCTTCCTCCAAATGGGGGAAGAGGGGTGTGGGAGCCGTAATCCCACTTGATTTTTATTAACTTATTACAATAAACTCTCCGATAGAGAGCACTCTTGATCTGCAAAAGCAAGATTCAAGAGACTTTAGGGAGCCTTAAAAGACTCAAGAAGTTGCAAAGAATTTAAAGGAGGGGATTTTGGGTTCAAAGTCCCAAAATGGTTCAAATTCCTTCACTTTCCTACAAATAAAAGTAAAAAACCAGCAAACTCAATCAAATTTATTAGTGGATTAGTGCATATAAATACATAAAAATTCTACAATACTTTAGTACTCGGAAAAGATAGCAAAATTTTATGATAACAAGTACTAACGAAATAATCTAGATCTGGACTTAGAATAGAGATTTAAAGAGCATTTAGATCTAGTAAATATGCATAACATAAGAATATAAATGATAAACTTTTGTAGATCTAACTTTTTCTAAGCATAAAAATAACCAAGTAACCAAGAAAGAGTATGAATTTTAAGAGATGGAAGAGAGAAAGTCCTCAAGCCCAAGCTTGAATGTCGTGAAGATTTGGAAAGAGCCTGTGAGACAAAACATGTTAGATACACAAATGTAGAGAAGATAAAGAGGATGCAACTAAGCTCCAAATACTCTTCACCCTAGGAAACCTGCAAAGCTACACAATCTTTCAAACAAGCGAGATTAATCTAGTACATTCCATTAAAAAATACAAGGAGAATATCATATTATCGACTACAATCTGATACTCCTAAGATCTTTAATAATAAAACATCAACAAGCAAGTTAACAATTGTAAATGATTTCCCAATGGACTAAAGATAACCTTCTATGCTAGATACAATCTACAAACTTGTAATGAAAGAAGGATATATAGCTAAATATTACCTCAATGAACACATGCATGCACAACCATGGGAGAAATGCCAAACATAGACCTCCAAAGCCTTCACTTTATTAAACAACAATAGAAAAATAACAGAGTATTACAATATGAGTAGAGGTTCTTTGCATCCATCTAAAACAATGGAGCAAGCCTCACTTAAATAGAAGAATGGAGATTGGAGAGAGGGGGGCGAATCTAGAACTAGATATGAGAGGGGGTGCATTCCATAATTAATAGAGTGATTCTTTCTTGAACTAAAACATGAACTCACGCTTGGTTGGTGCGATTAGATGAGGTGGCTTCCACCTCATGAGAGGGGCGACCCTCTTCACTTTGGAAACATCTCTAACCTTTATGAGTTTTCACATATGAGGTATGATGCCCATGTGAGGCTTATGTGCCACTCTAGACTTAATTTCTTTAGCCACCCTAAGATTTAACTTTTAAACCATGTGCTTTATCCCCTTAAAGAGGTCGCACTCCATAAGAGGCCACTTTTACACCTTTTCCAAAATGTTAAATCATGCTTCCTCGATTTTCTAACTTTGTCCCTTTGTGCCATTTTGTATCACTTTTAGCATTTTTTTGACATTTTGTCGTGTTTTTGAGCAAAAATGCTTTAAGTGATAATTTAATCACCTGTAACATAGAAAAAGTGGGTCCCAGGATAAAGAGGACGCTCTAAGTGTGAAAACGAGCATCCCCGCACCAAATTCCACCTCCATACCATACTTTTATTACATTTTGAAATTTCCCATTTAAAATATTAAAAGATAGCCTAAGTTTACGAGAAAAATTATTTTTCTCTGAACTGACTCAAAATCCTAGGGGACCTAGTGCATGTTCATAATGACTCAAATAAATGTCTATCAAGTTCATAAACATTGACACATGAACTTTAATAACCTCCTAAGTCCTAACCCCTAAGACGACCATTCCAACTTTGGAGGAGCGGTGAAAAACTCGTCGATTATACAACACTTATTCAGTATTGCATAATTGACAAGGAAAAAACACCATGGAATTTTAACCTTTGGTGGATAAGTCCTAGGAAGCCAATTTCTTTACATAAGACAGTCTTGATAGTACATTTTTACAATATCCCCAAGGGGTATGAAGCATGCAAGTATTACAAAAGGGGCCAAAATGGCCCTAAAATAGACTTTTGGACTTCTGAACAGTGATGATGAACATTTGGAATGTTCACAACTCTAGAGGCTCACAAGAAATCCAACTAATGTAGAAAATAGTTGGTAACAGAAATAAACAATGTACTACACCAACCACCATGGGATGAACAAAATTTTGGTGTCCAATGAACAACAATATCACATACTACATTTTTTTTTAGTGCTTCATTTATTATTTCAAAGAAAAAATAAGCATATCAGAAAACAAGATGGTCACATCATGCAGAAAACAAGACTGTTAAGGGTCTCATCCTGCAAAAGCTAAAAATGCGAGCATGTGAACTTAGGCCCTCATAGGAAGGGACTCAACATCTTGATAGAATGCACATATGTGAATTATCAAAGTAGAGCCAACTCTTTCTTAAAGCTCTGCAAATCCTCAAGAGTAAGCAAATGAGGAACCTTATTGAAAGTAACTTTACAATGATACTTCCACCATCTAAAAATACCTAGCTAGAGTAAATCATCAAACCCTAGCTCAACCAAGAAGATATAATTCAAGAATCTCTCCAACACTATCTTAATAAACCCTAATGCCTCAAAAGAGAGAGAGAGAGAGAGAGAGAGAGAGAGAGAGAGATAACGAGTACAAGTGAATATCCACGAGAGAACAAAACCAAGATCATCAGCAATGTCTCATCCACAAGAGAAAACGATAATCACAAGAGAAAATTCCAAATGAAGATGTCTCCTCTGGGCTTCATATCTCTTCCCAGGGTTCATGAGGAAACCCTAGCAACTTATTCCAGGAAGCCAAGGACAAAGAAATAAGTACAAATGATGATGTGATGATTGTGTAAAAGGATGCTCTCCTTCCTCTATCTATATGAGAGGTGAGGGAGGCCAACAACACTATGGGGGCCTTGTTGCCACTTGGATGCGCACTTGGGGTAACGCGACATAAATATTCAATCCGCTTGATGCGTCCTTGGGGGAAATTCAAATTCAAGTGTTGTCACTTGAAAACTCGACTCCTCCATCCAAGGTTACTCCTAGCAAATCCAAGGGGGTGGCCCCTATGAAAAATAATCTAAGGTTTTTAATATATGAAAAACAAACACAATTATTCTAGGAGTCGAAATGATATGAATACTGAAACAAATACTTCTGCAACAAATTAAATAAATGGCAGATAAATTAAAATAATCATTCACTACATTGTAGATTGACTTAAACAGGTGATATAAAGTGTGGAAGTGCCGAGAAGTGAAAATTATGTTGTTGTGTTGGGAAAGTTTTGCAGTAGTCTCATTGTCAGTTTTAATACATTTTGACTCCTAGAATACTTGCGTTTGTTTTTCATAGATTAACAGCCTTAGATTCTTTTTCATAAGGACCACCCCCCTTGGCTTCGCTAGGAGTAAGTCTAGATGGAGGAGTCGAGTTTTCAAGTGATAGCACTTGACTCTGACTTGCCCCCAAGGACACATCAAGTGACTTGAATATTTATTCCACGTTACCCAGGTGTGCATCCAGGAGGAAACATTTTGGCGCAATTTCCGGGGACAAATCCTTTTATTCCCAGAATACAACTTTTGAGTTTTCCTTTTTTTTGTTTTTGCTTTGTTTGATGTATGTAGTGAATTTGTGAAATTGACTAAGATCATCTGACGAATCCACTGTCCTTAAATTTACCAAGGCATTCTACAAGAGGGATCTTAGAGGGTTTGCTTCAGTTCATTCCTGAACCTAAAAAGGTTTATCACAGGAGGAAAAGAAAGCTAGCTTCTCATAGAATCCTTGACGATCTTAGATCTCAATCAATTTCAGATATTCATCTTTATTTGATAATAATTTGCAAGTGAATAATCCGCTTGATAGTTACCCTCACCAAATTCCTAAAAAGGAAATTGAAAAACTACCGTCCTTTCAAGGTAATAATGTTGTTAGTACAAAGTCTCACCTTTTGGCCTATACTCAGTGTTTTAACAAGTGATGTCTTAATGCCTGCACGCATGAAGACGTCAAGATGAAGCTCTTTTCTTTGTCTTTTGAAGGAGATGCATTTGAATGTTTCACCACCTTGGATGATGAAAGTTGTAAAAATTATTAAGAGCTTGAGACTTCCTTTAATACAAGATGGGGTGATAGGAAGGAAGATCGTTACTTGTTGGCTACCCTTACTAATACAAGAAAGAATGAAAATGAAACCATTGAAGAGTTCAACAAGAAATTTAATGAAATGGTTGCAACACTCCATATCGACATCAAACCCCTAGATAATTCCATCCTCACATATTATATGGAGGCTTTTGATAGTGAAATGAAAACCAATTAAGAGATAAGGAACCTGCATCCCTTAAGAAAGCCATGGAGATTGTTGAGAAAATAGACAGAAATATGAAAACTTGTGGCAAGTCTAATCTTCTAGGTTTCACAAGAGGAAATGTTTCAGTGCGAAGCAGCATGAAAATAAAGGCAGGCCATTGATGTTGAGATCAAAGACCCTGCAAAAGACCCATCCCCCTAGGGGGATTTGTGTTCGTGTCACTTTTGTGGTGTGATTGTCTCTAACCCTCCTATTTCCTTTTTCTGGTTTTAATTAATCAATCTAAGCTAAAATAAATCGTTTGTTGGTTCCATTTCAACGGCGAGCCACAAACTCACTCAGGATAATAGCATTTTACTTTCTGTAACAATTTGCTTTCAATTTTGTTTGAAGTAACAAACAACTAACCACTATGATTTCCCGAAGTACCGAAAGAGCTTGCTCGAAAATGGGAATAGAGATTCGTAGTTAGATTAATTAGATAACATTTACATTTCTCACATTTTTACTTTATTTTTCTTTGCAAGTTAAAGTAATGAACCTATTGTGTATTCCCGAAGTATGCTCTCGCCATCACATAAAGGGCTTGTCTGAGTACATGGTGGATGATCAAAAAACATATTCTCAACTCTAGATTTAACTAGAATCACATCTTGCAATTAACTTCCCTGAAAGACAAAAATTCGGCGTCTTGACTTTTACCTCTTGTGGGAATAGTTTGTAGTGAAGCGGGAACTACTAAATAGTGACCGTGGGGATCCGTCAGTCTACACCCTTTTTTGGTGTAGTGTTGGAAACACCCCCACGACTCCAATCTATCCCACATTTCATGTGTAGAACCACACTTGGTGAATCCAGACATATTCATTGTACCTCGTGGTATATCGGGAATCCCCCTCCACATTAATCAAGATCACTTTAATAAGTTCAAATTAACAAAGAATAAACCCACTCCTTAAACCAATCATTAATAATTAAAACTGATAACAAGACTAGTGAAAAACTTTCCCAACACAGTAGCATAATTTTCACTTCTCAGCAAAGGTCCACACTTTATATCATATGTTTAAGTCAATCTACAATGTCATGGATGTTTATTTAAATTTATATGTTGTTTATTGAATTTGTTGCAGAAGTCTTTGTTTCAGTTTTCATATCAATTTAACTCATAGAATAATTGTGTTTGTTTTTCGTAGATTATCAGCCTTAGATTATTTCTCATAGGGACCACCCCCCTTGGCTTCGCTAGGAGTAAGACTAGATGGAGGGGTCGAGTTTTCAAGTGACACCACTTAATTTTGACTTTCCCTCAAGGGCGCACCAAGCGGCTTGAATATTTCTACCACGTTACCCTAGGTGCACATACAGGCGGCAACAGGCCTAAGCCCCTACAAGCGACCTACATGAGCCCTTGTTTGGTGAATCCAGACATATTCCTCATACCTCGTGGTATATCGAGAATCCCCCTCCACATTAATCAAGATCACTTTAATAAGTTCAAATTAACAAAGAATAAACCCACTCCTTAATCCAATCATTAATAATTAAAACTGACAACAAGACTAGTGCAAAACTTTCCCGACATAATAGCATAATTTTCACTTCTCAGCAAAGGTCCACACTTTATATCATATGTTTAAGTCAATCTACAATGTCATGAATGTTTGTTTAAATTTATATGTTGTTTATTGAATTTGTTGCAGAAGTCTTTGTTTCAGTTTTCATATCAATTTAACTCCTAGAATAATTGTGTTTGTTTTTCATAGATTATCAGCCTTAGATTATTTCTCATAGGGACCACCCCCCTTGGCTTCGCTAGGAGTAAGCCTAGATGGAGGGGTCAAGTTTTCAAGTGACACCACTTAAGTTTGACTTTCCCTCAAGGGCACACCAAGCGGCTTGAATATTTCTACCACGTTACCCTAGCTGCGCATTCAGGCGGCAATAGGCCTAAGCCCCAACAAGCGACCTACATGAGCCCTTGTTTGGTGAATCCAGACGTATTCCTCGTACCTCGTGGTATATCGGGAATCCTCCTCCACATTAATCAAGATCACTTTAATAAGTTCAAATTAACAAAGAATAAACCCACTCCTTAATAAAATCATTAACAATTAAAACTGACAACAAGACTAGTGCAAAACTTTCCCTATACAGTAGCATAATTTTCACTTCTCAGCAAAGGTCCACACTTTATATCATATGTTTAAGTCAATCTACAATGTCATGAATGTTTATTTAAATTTATATGTTGTTTATTGAATTTGTTGCAGAAGTCTTTGTTTCAGTTTTCGTATCAATTTAACTCCTAGAATAATTGTGTTTGTTTTTCATAGATTATCAGCCTTAAATTATTTCTCATAGGGACCACCCCCCTTGGTTTCGCTAGGAGTAATCCTAGATGGAGGAGTTGATTTTTCAAGTGACACCACTTAAGTTTGACTTTCCCTCAAGGGTGCACCAAGTGGCTTGAATATTTCTACCACGTTACCCTAGGTGCGCATATAGGGGACAACAGGCCTAAGCCCCTACAAGTGACCTACATGAGCCCTTGTAGGCCACACAAATGAGACATCCATAATATCCATAGTTGGATATTCTCAATAAACTCGGAATAAATCCATAATTTATGAAATAACCCACATATCCGTAGATATAAAAATGATATATAAATTTATAGATTGATGAGATGATAAATATACAATTGTTGGCCCGCTTTTATAGTAGCTTGGGCATTGCCTATTTGAGGGGACGCATCCTCTCATTAACTATTACTCCTACTTATTATTAATATTAATGTATTATTAATTATTTGTTACATTGCCTTCCCCTTAAGGGAAGCTTTGTCCTCAAAGCTTATTGGAAAGAAATGATTTTTTGTTTGAACCGACATATCTATATCCTTTCTTTATTACTGACGACACTTGATGAAATGAGAACTGTCGATACGAGTTACAAATCCCAAGGGAGAATTGTCGCATCGTCTCTGATGTGGTCCATCCGAGATCTATTTTTATCAGAGATTTTTGATCGCTTTGTAAGATGAGTCTTCTCGTTTTAACGTTTTGATCTGATGATCTTACTTGTCTTACAACATAACTCCTCTGTGTATGTTCATTTTGACCCTGTCGTTGGTTAAAATGACATTTATAATTGGGGTGTCGATAAGGAATCCTTGTTGTTTGTGTTTCTGTTGGGTTGAATTCCTTTTGAATTGTGTCGAGGACTGAATTTATTTCCTCAACTTGACTTTGTTTTCCAGAGGGTCTGGATGCTTCCTCTTGGATTTGCGCTATTTTTTTCTCTAATAGATTGTTATTACTCTGAATTTCCTCGAATCTTTCGTCTTGCGACTTTTTGTCCTCTTTAAACTTCTCAATTTGTTTCTATAGTTCTTGATTACGATTTTTCAAATGATGGTTTTTTTCTTGTTGTTCTAGTATTTGTCCTTCTAGGTCTTCATGAGAGTGTTCCATCTTCTCACTATGTTTCAATTTTTTTATTTTCGTAAGTAATGTTTTGTTATGAATTCTTAGTCGAAATAGTTCTTCGGTATTGCTTGCTAATATGTCATTGACTTTCTTAATTTCCACTTTGTGCGTTTTTTTAGTAGCATCGTATGTTTCCTGGAGTTCTTTATTCTTTTTCTATTGTTAACCTATGTCTGATTCTTGACTTTGTAGCTTCCTCTGAACTTGCATCAATTCATCATCTTTGTCCTTGACAAGCTGGTTTAAACGCTTTATTTCTTCTTCTAAATCATTATCGCTTCCATCGGGTGACTTGTCGTCATTTTTTGACTTTCTAATCTCGTCTTCTAGGTTTTGATTGTGGATTTTTAAACATGATATTTCTTTATCATGATCATATAACATTTTCTTGTTTTCTCTTATGGTTCGTTCTAGTTGTCGATTTTGATTCCATAAGCGACGATTCTCATTGTCTCTCCATTCCTTTAAAAACTTATGTGTCTCAATCTCAGCATGTAGACGTTTATTGCTCGCTTTATATTGCTCTAATTCATCCAATGCTGCTTGTAGTTTTGACTTCATTACTGAATATGTGTTTGCCATTGTTCCTGACTTTTTCACTAATAGTTGGTTTCCTTTGACTTGATTTCTTGACGATACGGGTCTTCTTCTGACTTGATATTGCTCTTCGATGATAACTGATCTTTAACTTCTTTGCACTAATTTTTTGTCTTCAATATCTTCTTTGACTTGGTCTTCTTTGATGACAATTGGTCCTTGGCTTCCTTTGACGATAATTGATCTCTTTTTTTTCTTTCTTTTTTTTTACAAAAATTATTATTATTTCTTTTATTTATCTTTTTATTTTTTTATTTATAATAAGAATTATTAATTAATAAATTAATAATATTATTATATTAATGTTTTATAAACCATATTTTTTTAGTCAATAGTTTATAGACTATATGTTTTTATAAACTATATATATATAGTTTAATATATAGTTTTTTTTTCAAATATTAAAATATTTAAACCATTATAATAACATTATTATAATGTTTTTTTTTTTTTTCTAGGGTTTCAATGGCGGGAGGGAGGAGAAAATGGCGGGGGAATATGCTGGAGGATATGGCCGCGGGGGAGAGTGGAGGAGTTGGACACGAGGGAAAGGGGGGACGACGTGGTTGATGGGGCAACGTGGGGGAGCCGTGTCGAGCTGCTACATGGACGAGTGGGAAGGGGATGAAGGGCTGATGATTGGGTCAAAAGGGTTGGCGAATGCAGGTGGCCGAGAGTGGGGGTGGAGAGACAGGTGCGGGGGAAAATAGTTGCAACTGGTGGGGAGGAGGCGTTGAAGGGGGGGGAGGATGGATGGTGTGGGAGTTGCGGGAATGGCAGCGTGATGGTGTTGGGGTTTATCGTGGAGCTGGCGGGTGGCATGGAGAGAGGGTGCGAGGTAAGGCAGTGAGGAGCAAGGAAGGGAGGTGGTGTGGGCGGTGCGGAAGAGGAGGGCATGAGGAGAGGATGGTTGTTGCAGAGTGGAGGAGGGACGAGAGCCGAGAGGCTGAGCGCGAGGGAGACTGACTAGCAGGTAAGGCATGGGACGGCTGTGGTGGAGGTTGGAGGAATGTGGCAGTGTGGAGGAAGGTGGGCGCATCAATGGGGATGGAGTGTGTAGGAATGTGGTCTAAGAAATGATGGAGCAGGAAAAGGATTGGTATGGGTGTGGGAGAATAACGTGTGAGTGAAACATGGGGGAAGAGCACGAGTGGAGCTACAGGACAAGGGTATCAGTGATGGAGAAAACGCAGGTGGTTGCGCAGGGGCGAGGAAATGGAATGGTTATAGGTCACAAGTGGGAGATGGCTAAAAGCTTGTGTTAGATCAAGATCCGGTTTCAAGGAAACCTTGAGATTTTGGTTACAAGCTGGAAGCCCGAGGAAGGGATGGCTCTGATACCAATGTAATATCCATAGTTGGATATTCTTAATAAACTCGGAATAAATCCATAATTTCTGAAATGACCCACATATTCGTAGATATAAAAATGATATATAAATTTATAGATTGATGAGATGATAAATATACAATTGTTGGCCCGCTTTTATAGTAGCTTGGGCATTGCCTATTTGAGGGGACGCATCCTCTCATTAACTATTACTCCTACTTATTATTAATATTAATGTATTATTAATTATTTGTTACATTAAGTCGATCTACAATGTCATGAATGTTTATTTAAATTTATATGTTGTTTATTGAATTTGTTGCAGAAGTCTTTGTTTCAGTTTTCATATCAATTTAACTCCTAGAATAATTGTGTTTGTTTTTCATAGATTATCAGCCTTAGATTATTTCTCATAGGGACCACCCCCCTTGGCTTCGCTAGGAGTAAGCCTAGATGGAGGAGTCGAGTTTTCAAGTGACGCAACTTAAGTTTGACTTTCCCTCAAGGGTGCACCAAGCGGCTTGAATGTTTCTACCAGGTTACCCTAGGTGCGCATACAGGCAACAACAGGCCTAAGCCCCTACAAGCGACCTACATGAGCCCTTGTAGGCCACACAAATGAGACATCCACTCAAGGGTACAATTTTCGTGTTCCAACAACAATGTCGTGTCCAATAATGACTCCAAGATGATGTAGCTACATAAGGAAAGTCCACACCACTTCGTCACGAGCCTCCATAGACTCCATCTATCCTCCAAAGCAAAATACTCTAATGGGTCAACTACCCCCAATTTATCTCTAATCCTCCAAACAAGAAACCAAGCTACCGCATGCCAACTAGGGGCCAAAGCCCTCATTCATGATGCGAAATGCTCCACATCCCTTGAAGGTCACTCTCCAAGTAAGGGGATCCTCCATGAGGCCTCAATAAATGGCCTCGACCAAACTACCAAAAGGTCTCCAATGCATAAGGAATGAAAGCAAATCTAGCACCATCTTAAGGTCAAGCGTCCACTAAGCAAGCTATCTTGAATATGCATATCCATAATAGACCATCTCTCGTGCTACAATCCATCTCAAACAATCTAGGGGCTATTCATACACAATGTACCCAAAATCTCATGGAGCGTCCCCAAACATGGTGTAAACACTTTCAAAATAACCCAAAATTCTAACTACCAACACTCAATCAGATCCCCAAATACCCATTATTTATTAAGCATTTCCTAGATCAAAGGAGTGCCTATTCAACTCATAAATATCCTTTGATCCCTCTAGGGGCATGTCCCATGCAATTGCAATTTATATAAATGACATATTGAAATCATACAATAAATACCCACTAAAACAACCTTGTGAACACTAGAATTATTTTGAGGATGGTTAAGAGTCATCCATATGTGCCATTGTTGATTGGTTTGATTCTACAAATCCTTTTGGATCCAACCTTTTACCTGCATAATTTGGTGAGAGACCATGCCGACCCCCTGAAAATTGGGACGTCTAGATTGGACAAGATGCTACATCCCAAGCATCTCAAGGTCTCTTGAACTCAAAACAAAGAAATCTAGAATCTATCTACCAAGCCTCCAACATTTTTTTTGAGTGAAAAATCAAACTTGGGATCACAAATGCCTTTGCATTACCAATAATGTCACAAAGTTAAAGATTACTATTTTGGGGATTTTGTTGCATTGGTGAACAAAACCCCCTATTCTAACTAGGTTGTGAGCTAGACAACAGGCAATGGTTAGTTGTGAGACAAGTATGGGAGTATCATAACAAACAACAAACAAATAAGAAGCATGCAAACAATTATATCACAAGATTAACTACAAGAATTTTATTCAAACACAAAAAGTGGAGGGAAACAACAATACTCATATATTATTCCAATGGAAAAGCATGACAATGTATAATATCACCTTGTAAGAGCAATTGGAAGCAAATGGGATCCATTACTCTCCTTGAGATGGGTTATTTTCCTTCTTGAAAGCTCTCTTTAACAATGGTGAATGAAGAACACTTGTTTCCTAAAGAAAGAAGTACAAGCAAGCATGAGATAAATGAATGGTAGAGATAGGAAAGTGATATTTTTAATCTCCAAAATCATTTCTCTAGAATAACCTTACAATTATTCTTCTCTTTCAAATGCTACCACATGGCTTTCATTTATAGGGAAATTTTGAGCTCCAACAAAGAAACAATTCTAATGTGAATGCTCTTAATTCAAAATGGGATCACGGTGCTTGATGGAGACAGTTGGGAAGCCAAAGGACTCAACATTGATGACTTTGGGCCTCAAATTCATCATCCCAGATCACCTTAGAGCCACTTGAACCAAGCCTATGAGACATAAATGTGTTCAAAAGAAGGCTTCCACACACTTAGCAGACCTGCATGGGTTTTGACAGATATCCCATATCCCACACAAGTCTCATGAGAGATGCCATGTGAAGGTCGCACAAGTGAATAAAAAAACCCATTTGTAAGGTTGATTTCACTCAATAAGGTGTGTATAGTAGCCACGAGGTAGTGTTATTATATTGTTTTTTAATAGCTAATGATGCTTTTGTGTATTTTTTGAAATGTCAATTATGAATGAAACCAAGGTGACAACAGTTTCCCCCTTGTGTGTGAGGTTAGGAGCACTTGTATAGTCAAATTACATCATTGTTTCTTTCCCATATGATTGCGTGTTCATTGTTTAGAGAGAGAGAGAGAGAGCTTAGTCAAAAAGGAAGGCTTACCCACAAAGAAGTGATGAAGGCCACTTGCAAAACAATCAAAACTTATCATGGAGGTGATCTCTTTATAATTACAAGGTAGGAATTCCCATGCTCATAAAAAATGTATTGTAATAAAAGAAGTGGGCACTTGGGGCCAAGTCAAAACACCACAATCTACCTATATGAAGATAGCTTCAATTGCCAAGAAAGGGTATTGTTCATTGAAGAATGTTGTAAGGAAACATTGTCACCCTTGTTGGTGGGGAGTAACATTAAAGGACTTCTCCTTGGGAAGGACCCAAAAACCTATAAGGAATCTCTTGAATGGAGGGTATTGCTTGAGAGCTTGGATAGCCATACAAGCCTACGGGTCCTCGAGTGGAATTGGGACATTGCAAACACCATATTTTATGATCCCCCTATATGTGATAATGATTTGAGACCAAACATAGATGAGCCTACTGAATCAGAGAGCAGTGATGACTCTCTATATTTTGTCGAAGGTCAACCATTGATAATGATGAATAGGGACAAAAGTACATGAAATTTGGTTTACGCACTACCAAAATAAGAAGAATTGATGTCGATGGGAGTGAGTATAGTAGGACAAAGGATATGGGGTCATTTTGAATCATAAGGATCAATAAGTAACCAATTGTAATGGATTATGACTTTGATAAAGATAGGCAGGATTTGGTCAATGAGTATGGGATTCAAGGCTTCCCTTGGTCATAACATAAATCATGGTTGACACAAGCAACAATAACTATTGATCTGGCATAACGTAGCTTGGTGTTGAATTGAAAAAGGGTACTTATGTAGAGTGGGTATTGAGCACTATGTGATTGTCTTGAATGGGTGAATTTGGTTACTTTGTATAAAAAGGGTTGCTACTTGGTGACAACAACTCAATGGGATCACAGTGCTTGGTACTTGGATGTGAGAGGTGTTGTAGCTGACTAGATTCAGTGTATTAATGGGTGACTCAATGTAGATGTTTGACCAAAGGTGACAAGGATTGTTTCCTTGTGAAGAGATGTTGTAATTTCAAATAGTACAAATATTGATATTTCCCTCCTCATTTTTTGAATTTTTGTGAGTGTTTTGTATTTATATTTTTGCAATCGAATAAAATAATTTGGATATGTCATAGACAAGGAGATGGGAGCCTCAAATTAAACACAACCGAATGAATTTGCTTTGTATGGTGAGAGTGATGACAACAAAGAGGGATTGGGTCCCTATGGTGCGCCTCCTTGGTGGGATAATAAGTGAGTGAGTGAAATGCAAACAATCAACAACTCATGGAGGAGACAAGAGGTCAATGGGATGTAGTTAATCATCTAGCATTGCAATCCATAAAGAATTTGTGAACCAAAGATTCTTTGGTGGTTTGTGTTAGCATAATGATGAGTGGGAAATATGGGAATTTTCGCTTAGAGATGTACACTATATGTACTCCCAATCCTGGGGGATAAAGTGGCATGGATGTTGTAACTCAATGGAGTCTATAACTAAGGCAACCCATGAAGGTGGCATAGTATTATCTATTAAGTGATTTTGTTGCAACTAGAGTGGGTGATGACCTTTGTTGAGGCAAGTTGGAAGATTATGGTAAATTTACAAGGCGGGAGAAGGAAAAATGCAAGGATAGTAGAGGGATTTGTTATACCTAAAACGCCAGTTAGAAGATGTACCTAACTTGGTGTTCGTTAGGCCCTTACATGTACTGGGGGAGAAATTCCCTCCTAATGATGTGTAAAATCAAGCACAGAAAGTAAAAGTACTTGAAAAACAAAAATTCCACGGTGCAAATAATGTACAAAATAGAGCTCTTAAGCTCTTGTACCTATTTGATTAACCTAGGATGGGAAATGACCACCTGAGAAAGTTGTTAATTGTGATAAATGGAGTAAAACAAATGGAAGATGAAAAGACCATGATTTTAACAGTCCTAACAACATAGAAAATGAAGCTCCTTAGTGGGCCACTAGAAGTTTGAAGTGGGACCCTATAAATAGGGTAGGGCCCACATTTTAGAAGTCATTTGTACTTTCTAGTTTTCCAACTACTCATTTTTCCCTAATTATTTTGGAGCTTGTTGCGGACAAACTGATCACCTCAATCAGATTTTGCAACCATCATGTAAGAGGTCTCAATCTGTACTTAATTTTTGTTCATTTCATTTTGTGTTAAAGGACCCATTCAACTCTTATGGCACCCCATCAGGGTTTTCACATAGTTGTGTGATTGTCAATTGAATAGCCACACAAATTTTTGCGGCTATTATACCCTTGTTGTGCAATGTGTAAGAGTTTTTAAATATGGTTGAACAAACATTTGGTGCATAGACCCCAATGTGAAACATGCTTATAGTTTGACCACGCAACTACATTGTTTGGAGACTTGATGGGTAGTTGCGCAACATGTGGGTTGCTTATGGTTGGCTCGAGCAACTGCGTTGTGCGTCAATTTAATGGGAAGTCACACAACTCATGGCTTGTTTTTGGTTTTTTAGTGCAACTGTGTAGTATGACTACATGGTTGGCACCTATGAAACTTGAAGGTTATAAATCACTTGACCATGCAAATGACTTGTACAGGTTATAGGCTAGATGGTTCACCACACAAGTTGCTTTCCCAACTGTGGTCAACATATGTGCAACTTGCGTGGCAGTTTGTTTTAAACCCATGAAACTAACTCCTTTTGGTTTGATTTTGTTACAGGCCTACTTTGGAGAATCATGTCAATCTCTTGGTGTTAGTAGAATTACATTGAGATTCGGGGACTTATACATAGTGACCGTATCATTTGTGTTGAGCTCACTTCCTACATGCTACTAAAATACTTTGAGTGCCCCCTCTTACGCTCCAATCATATATATTATTGAAAGAGTTGACTCAAATGTGGTGGCACCCAATGAGGGCATGTTTGAGGTGAGGGGACAACATCTTGAGTTGTCTTCTACTAACATGTAATTATTTGCCAGTATGACTATGAGGGGTATGCAAGGGGAGTTGCTCTCTTGTATGGAGGGTGTCACTACTATTAACCAACTAAAGAATCAAATTGTATTCGGCACCAGGCTTGAATAGGAGGTTTTATCTTGACTAGGGAGATCTAGGTTTTTCTCTCTACGACGATGACAATGACAATAGTGGTGAGGTTCCTTAGTTACTTAGTCCTACTCATAGTACTGGGTGATAGATGTTTCTCGTGGAGCAAGCTATACATAGTTGATCATTTGTCAAGTTTCTATGCTCTAGGAAGTTATCTTTGATCATCTAACCCAGTGTTTTCACTATGGGGATGGAGAGTTTTCTTTTGGCTCTCTACATTGTTATTTCTTTTTTTAGATGGCTCGTGTGGGAAGGGTTCATGAGCTGCATATGCATTGTTGGGGGATTGTTTGGCTCATATACAAGGTGGAAAAATTGGTCGCTACTTTACTGCATAGGTTTGTACATGGTGGCATCATGTGCCATGTGTTGTGATAGAGTTCCTATACACTGAAATAGACTTTCAAGGGGACCTAGACTTACCCTTGTATCCTAGATAGGTCTAAGATCATAACAGTCAATATTTTTTTATGTTTTCTTTACTCTATAATTAGCATAGCTTTGATTTTACTAGTATTGGTTCTATTTTTCTTTGGCTTTGATATGCCATGTATTGATGTTGAATTTGTTTTGTGTGTGAAAATAAAGGATCGACCAACCCAACAGTTGTAGTAGGATGGATTTGTTAGCATCACAATAATGAGGCAAGTCTAGCTACACAATGACTAAGAGTGGACACAAATGTAGATGTGAGTGACTACACACGATCAACCTGCACTATCATCTAGACATGGTTTTACATGTAATATCATAGGTCAGTTGGAAAGGCATTATGGATGCTATTATAGATGCTTATATTAGCATTCCATACAAGTGGCGCCAACTGACGAGGAGGGAAGTTGTAGCTGGGGATGTTATGCAAGCATAGGAGGAGCTAGAGGTGCTCTACCTACTAGTAATCTTCCCTTCATGGAGATCTTCTTAAGATTGGTCCTTACCACCACCACAATAGTGGCAGTGTTAAAACCTATATATTATGACATTACATTTATATTATTAGTCCCTTCCCTCTAGCTATAAGAACTATAATAATCGATGTACCTTTTCTCTAATTATATTGCACACAAATCTATGCTTTTTTAATTCTTTAACCAAATATTTGCAACATACATAATATTTTGTCCAATCAAATGGTTTTTCACCTTATTTGACTTCATATCTAGGCAACTTTGATTGAGGAAGGAATTCATCATGTTTCAAGTTAGGAATTGGAAAAGATTCCTAAGCAATTAATGTTAAATGTGCATATTTTAATTAATGCACTCTATCCTATTTAGCATTAGTTTGTAGCTTTTATCATGAAAGTTTTTTTACTTAGTGTGCATGGTTCTGTATCATTGTTTACCCACAATTGTGGCAGTTGTGTCTACATTTCTTGGGAAGTTGTCACACAGTTGTTGTCGCTTGCTGAGGTAGTTCTAGAAAGGGGCCCTTGACTAATGTTGAGTAAAGGAAGTTCCATGGAGATAAGTGAATGAATTAAGTATCGAACGCCTGCTCTCCCATGCCTAGAAATCAAGGGCCTATGAATGAAGACTCCACAGGTCACTGTAACAACGAAGTTCTACCTGAGTGTAGCATACTGTCTTCTCACCGCTTTTCTCTTCCTCACAGTCGATTGTTTCTATGGACTATTCAATTAGTCTGGACACTCTGGCTCAGCATAGGGTTGCATTTTAAATCATTTGGTTCCATCCCTATTTCATTGGTTAAGGAATTCACATCCTAACAACAAGGTAACCAAATGGACAATTGCTTCAGAGAGAATTAGAGAATGAACATCAGTTATTGCATGTGGAGCATAAAAGCTAAAAATGATATGTGTACCTTGAAGGTATCGATCTACTCGATTAGGCTCTCTACGTCCTAGGCTTGTTGATGTTCACTCACGTTACTGGGGACCGTTACATTGACAGGTTTGTTTTCATAGTCATCAACAAATAAATCTAGATCAACAAGCTTTGTTGGGCTTACTTGATCATTGGCTGCCTCATAAACATAGTCTTCTTGGCTATCTTCCACTTCACCGTGGTATTCCTGGTGCTTTGTGTGGCTTTCAAATTCAACAGGTTCCTCTTCACTAAACTTTGCTTCATCTTCTTCTACATCAGGTTCATCTTCACTAAACTCTGCTTTCAATATATCCCATGCTTCTTTTGGAGTATAAACTTCTGCAATGTTATGAAAGATCGAATAATCTATACTATTTTGTATGAGACTTAAGGCAACAACTTGTCTTCTTTCTTTCCGATACTCTATCAAATTTTCAAATGCTTCTAGATCACTAGGATCCTCTTCAACTACAAAATGCCACACATCTTATGATCTTAACAAATTTCTTATTTTTAATGACCACAATTCATAGTTTTCTCCTTCAAATGTCTGTCATATTCCTAGTAGTGTTGACAGATTTCTTACCTCTTTGATTTCTTCTAGTAGCTCTTCTAGCACCATCTTCAAGATTCGATCTTCTTAGTTTTCTTTGATATCAATGGTCCTTCAGACTTCAGATCTTCTCTGCCCCTTTCTACATAGTTTCTTCTTGGATCGATCTCTGCAAGACTTGATCTTCTTCAATCTGTTCTGAACAATGCTGGAATGTTGTCCAATATTTTGGCTCAACGTCAGCAATACTTTCTCTTCAATACTGGATCTATAGATAAACCAATCTGGCCCTTTAAAATAGTTTCGTAACTTGCCTTGCAAACATAATGCGTCACAGGGTGCGTCGGGCAGAATCCATGCAAGTGAACAATGTTCATTGCACTTTCCCTTAACAACAAGTGTGTCAATGATGCACTTCATCTATGAAGAGATTGCGTTGGCGACACATTTCTTCTATGTAATAGGTGTATCGTGACGCAGTTCCCAAAAGGGACAGGTGCGTCGTCGGTTCTAAAGGAAAAATAAAATAAAAAAATTGATGTGGCCTGATGCAGAAGAGGATCGTAAAACCCAATCCAATTCGCAAACCCAAGAATAGTTAGGCTCCTAAGTGTAGCGGAACCTCCAAAATTAGCACATAACAACTAAGTATTTATTCCGCAGCGTTAAAATGGACTCCACATAAAATTGTGGGATTGCGGATCCTGTTGAATTGCGGAGCATCGAACAAATTTCCTTCCTCAATTTAGCGTCCGCAACACTCCTTTCCGCAATTGCGGGTTCACTTTTCGCAAATTATCGAAAAATGTTTTCCGCACAAGGATTTAGACCATTGAAACCGTCCGTTGTGGGTTGTGGGTTGCGGAATCGTTCACTTAGGAGTTGCTTAGATCTATGTTCCACGCAACTTCATCTCGCGATATGGTTTCCCCACCATTGATATTTCCTGCGTGAACTCAGGCTTGATCTCCACCATATGATCTTGGCTTGCCCCAACTTTAACAAACCTTTACTTTGGATTTGTGGAAACAGTCTAGGACCGTTGATCTTCCTTCTTGGATCTGATCTCAACCATCCAATTCTCACTCCACGGATCGATCCGATTGTAATTTCGTGAATTGATCAGGGAAAGGATCAATTCCGCCCTCTGTGTGTTTGGATGAAGATGTCACAGCTTTGGCTTATGAAGATCCCTGTTAGTACACTCAACTCACACATATGCAGAGAATTTACACAGGATCTAGTTATTGAAAGAAGGCATTAAATACTCAATCAAACACAGAGATTGAAAGCTCTATTCTTCATTTTATCAACAACCTTTAGCTCGATTACATACAGTGATTAAATAAGGACTTCATGAACCTGTTAGATCCGACTAAGCAGGATCGAGACTCCTATAAACAACAAAGACACAACAAACCCTATCCTCGAGCTATCCCCTGCAAGATTCGAGGACATCTGTGGCAATTCGCCATTATTACAACCAAAACCAAATGAAAACTAATCAACAACTAACCCTAGAAATTCTAGAACTATTACAAGGAAAATAGCATTGACTGCTCTAATCATAAAAACATAGAACTTAGGACGATGCTCATGCATCATACTCCAAGGGAGAAGAAGAATTCTTTAACAAGTCTTCGGGGTCCACATTGAACTTAGAAATCTCCATTGCGGTTATCCACATTGCATCTTCAGATGGTTGTCGTCTCCATTTGACTAAGTACTGGAAGTAATCCCTGTTTCTGGTTTTCTTTGAAATCCTCTTGTCAAGTATAGCTTCAATTTGTGGCTGCTCCTTCTGAGGTAACTTTTCTTTCCAATCTACTGCTTGACCATCCTTACCTGCAATTGTTTCTTATGTCTGAACCCCTGAATCTTTAAAAGGATACAAATCTGAAACATTAAAAATTGGAGAAATTCCAAAGTCAAAAGGAAGTTCAATTTCATAAGCATTTGTAGAAAACTTCCTCAAAATTTTACAAGGACCAATTTTCTTGAGTTTCAGTTTATTGTAAGTTCCCTTGGGAAACATTTCCTTCCCAAGATATGCCATTACTAAATCTCCAACCTAAAGATCAACTTCCTTCTCTTCAAATATGCTCTCTGTTTGTATATATTTGCACTCTCCTACAATTTATTTTTGACATTTTCCCGTAGCTCCTGCATACTATATGCAAAGTCTTCACCATATGCACTCCTCATTCCCAACTCTCCCAAATTCCTAAGTTCATACACCCCCCTTGGATGCATCCCATACACAATCTGAAATGGGCTCATTCCTGTACTTCTATTAGGTGATTATAAGCAAATTCAGCTTGAGTAAGAGCTAAATCCCACTGCTTTGGATTTTCATAAACAATACTTCTCAATATATATCCCAATCTTCTATTAACCACTTCAGTATGGCCATCAGTCTGAGGGTGATAAGAAAATATAAAACTAAGATTGGTTCCCATTTTATTCCATAAAGTTATCCAAAAATGACCAACAAATTTAGTGTCTCTATCTGATACAATGCTTAAAGGCATACCATGTAATTTAACAAATTCTGAAAAGAACAAATTTGCAATATTTGTTGCATCATTGGTATTTTTACAAGTAATTAAATGAGCCATTTTTTAAAACATATCCACTACTACATAAATAGAATCATTACCCCTCTGAGTTCTAGGCAATCCCAGAACAAAATCCATACTGATGGAATCCCAAGGTCTAGTTGGAATAGGTAGGGGTTGATACAATCCAGTGTTTTGTCTCCTTCCTTTGGCATGTTGACATATCCTGCAAGTCTCAACAAAATTCTTTACATTTTGATGCATGCCAGGCCAAAAATAAAAAGTACTCACCTGAGTGAATGTTTTATCTTGTCCAAAGTGACCTGACAAACTTCCACTATGCTTCTCCTTTATCATATTCTCTCTCATAGAACATTTAGGAATGCATAATTTATTGTTCTTGAACAACAATCCTTCTTTAGCATGTAATCCAACCATTGGCTTCTGTTATGGGCAACTAGATTTTCACAGGCTGCATATATATCCTTGAAATTGTAATGTCCCCAATTTGGAATTTTTCCCAATTTAGTCAATTTTCGAAACTTGGACTAGTAAAGCCCCAAATTGTCCCAAATGATCCCAAATATTTTCGAATTTTGTAGGGATTGGATTGATATGTATTTGGAAACATTAAAGCATATATTATATGCTTGGACACTTTCCAAATACTTCAACAACTTGCATTTACAATTAGAGAATGAAAGGTAGAATTACTAGGAAAATCGATGTTGAAACCCCCAAGGGTAGATAGATCGAAAAGACTCCTAAGGATTTCGAATTGGGATTGAGAGTGTTGAAAAGGTATTGAGACATAAAAATGAAGCTAATGGATCCTTGGAAACTCTCAAAATACTTCTGCAACATTCATTTAACTTCAGGAGAAAATAGGGAAATTTACTAGTAAATTCGAGGTTCAAACCCCCAAGGGTAGAGGTCACTAATGGCTTCCCAAATGCAGTACAAGCCTCCCAACTTTCAGAAATGAGACATGGATTATTTAAAGGAATTAATTGGGCACCCAAATACATCATTAATCAGTTTCTAAGGGCTTCTTCAACTCCCATAAATCAGAGGTTTGTGTACATGTCTTCACATAGGGGGAAATGATAGGAAACTTCACCACTTGCTATGAAATTCGAGATTTATGTTCCAAAGGCTTATGTACTGTATATGAAACTTATTCAAGACATTAATGACTCTCCATACATCATAAAAATCACAGATATGAACTGGTACAAATCGAAATAAAGCAACTTCAATCTCTCACAACAAGATATAGGGAAAATGGCACCATTTATGCATTGTTTGGTATTTTTACATAGTTTCACTTGGTATTTCAACCTGAGAGTCTTCTGAGCATTAAATACAAAGTATATATATAATATTACAAATAAATTTTGTGTCCTGGACTCTCATAGAGAGATCATCATCTCACCAAGTGCGCCCTTCCTCCAAGAGCCAAAATATGCAGAGAAATGTGAGATAGAGATGGGAACAAGTTGAAGAAGAAAGAATCACGAGATTCCCTGTAGCTTCAACCTGCAATAAATAAATCCATTGTATCTCCAAATTAAAGGTATGAATGGCCTCTCTAATTTCCAATTAGGATGGGAATCTTCACCCTCGAAATTGGTACTAAGGCAAGTAGAGTAAACACTCCACTAGCATGGACAAACTAGAAGCTCTCCAAATTGCAAAGATGCAAATAGAAAATGATCAAAATATGCTCTCTTTCTTTGTTCTTATCTTTTATAAACTTCTAAATTCCTCCATGGGTCTAATTCCTTCCAAAATCCTCATGCCAACTCAAGTTGGGAACAAATTCCAATGTGTGCCACTTGTTCAACAATTCCTAGTCTCCATCAATTCGAATGGGGAAGCTTATTGGCTTCCATAACTCCCTTGTGCGCCCTCTTGGAGGCTATTTTTATCCCTTACATGTCATATATGTCATATGTTAGCAATCAGGTCTGAAATTTGTCATAGGTTTCATAGAATCTTCATCATTGTTGTCATAGGAGTTAGGGAATCTAGCTCCAAGTGTCACAATTCTTCTAAGATGCCTCTTCCTCTTCCATGGGAGTTATTCTTCCACTACAATTCGAACTTACATGACTCATGCCATGAATAATACCTCTTAAACTCCCCCAAGTATGTTTCCCTTCATCTTGAACTCGAATTGGTGAGAGAATCATGCCAAGTGTAGTGAGGAATCTTGCCACATGTGGGTCCCACAACCTCTTATGTGCCCTCATGATCCAATGTCACCTTATTTTCTTTATATTATTATTTAATTGACCCATTTACTATGAATTTTTAAGTATAAGGTCATTTTGGGTCTTGTATCTCCTTTACTCCAACTTTTTATGCTTCCACCCCCAACCTAGGGAACTAGTAATTTTCCTCCATGATAGTTCATTTGGATGGGAAATATTACAAACCAATACTTGGGAATTTTCTTTTGATGTGACCCACCTTGTCCATTTGGATCTAATTTTTCATTATTACCAACTTGGACATCATGCTTGGAAATTATTTGACCCTTAGCATCAATTTGACAAACTATCATGACTATGGCCAAGGGCCTTAGGCCATTGTGACCTAATGCAAATTTTTGGGACATGACAAATCCTCCCTTCCCAATATTGGTTGTCCTCGAGCAATTTAAAACATGGATGTTGAAGAGCCTGCTTTCTTTCCAAAACTTTGATTCCAACACTTTTCTTCCAAGACATTGCTTCTAGAACTTTGAGTAGTGGCACTCATGCACTACAATTGTGTGCTTCCAAAAGCAAGGAGATGTGGATTTTCTTTTTCATATTGATATCCCCTGTGACATAACCACTAAACACCAAAATATTAATTAAATCCATCAAAACAAAGTTTGCACAATTACTCTTTTACCTCTTTCATATTTTGGAAACCCCTATCTGTATAATTCTTTGAAGTTGCCACTGAGTTGCCCAACTTTGAGTCTTCAAGATTCTATGAAAATTTTAGAGAGGAACCACCATGCTTGTTGTTACACTACTCTGATTAAAATCACTTTATTAAGTGGGGCTCAATCTCCCATACTACTTGTGTCCCCCAAAAATTGAAACCAATGAGACTAAAATTTATCCCAGGGTCCCATTGCTTGTATTGCACTCCAACAATTAGGAGTGCTCTCCAACCCATACCATCAGGAAAGAGAATTCCTGGATCCCATTTTCTTGTATGCATTCTTCCAAACATCATGAGTACCAAATATATATCATCAAAGTATATAACAACATAATAAAAATGTACATCAAGGAGGTGCCTCATCAAAGAATCATGAAAGTGCTTATACCTCCAAATAAGTAGACCACCATTTGCCAAGTGCATACAAGCTTCAAGTGACCAATCAAATCTACTCCAATGACATAGGTGAGAATCCCATGTCCTATAATGCTACTCCAAAAGGATTTAATATGCATCAAAATAGTCAGTCATGTGTTCTTTCATCCAAGAAGTGAACGAATAATCTCCATTAAAATCTGAACCAAGTAGGGAACAAACAAAACAATGAGCCTTCAAGGGGCTCACAGAAGTACCATTTGTGCATCCCTGAATATGTGTATCATGAAGAAATAAAAAAGGATGTTTAATCCAATAATAATGTGCTCCAATCATATATCTCTTCACCCAAGTATTGGATGAAGTTCCTCCAACATCAATTGAACTAAGCAAGGAGCAAGGAAAATCTTGAGTCTTCAAGTGACTTATGTGAACATCATAGGTCATCCATGAAGATATGTATCATCATAAGGTAAAAAATGATGATAATGCAAATTTAATAAGAAGGTGGTATAATCATGTCATCATCTAAAGGAGAGATAGGAATTTCATACTCCTCATGTGGCACCATCAAAAAGAAACTTTTCACCCATACTTCATTAGGATGAATGCTGCAAAATATGAAAGTGTAAGATGTAGGAGAATGAAACAAATCACCCAAATGATAAGAATATGCAAAAGTGTCATCATTTGTAGGCTCCATAATGGTAGCATCATGCACATGTGATGTCTCTTCATATTTTCCAGAGTCACTTGGGAGTGACTTTCGATCCTCTTCATGTACTGCTTCTTCTACTTCACCTATTTCAGAACTAGGTGGCTCATGGGTCTCCTCATTTCGCTCCTTCAAGCAAGTTGATGCATTTTTCCCCTTGGTTTCCTTAGGATAAATATATTTGGAACCTCTTTTTGAAGAAAACCCAAAAACTCTCTTCAAGTAGGAAACACATGCATTCCCTGAAGCTTCAGATATTTCACTGCTCTTTTCACTCACACACATATGATTTTCTCTCCGAGGTCTTTTGCAAGAAGGGCATAGACCTTTCTTCACTAACTCCACATATTCTATATTGGTCCTATTTTCAAACACCCAATCAGAAAAGTATTCAAAAGGAATGGAATTTTGTGTACCTCCCTTATACGGATCAAGATCAAGATATGCCTGATGTTGTTGGGGCAAGGTTTTACATGTTGCTCTCAATCTTTATAGTTCATTCATGGAATTGTACTCATAGGAGTCATCATAATAGCAATACATGGCTG
This sequence comes from Larix kaempferi, assembly GCA_027924585.1. Taxonomy (NCBI): domain Eukaryota; kingdom Viridiplantae; phylum Streptophyta; class Pinopsida; order Pinales; family Pinaceae; genus Larix; species Larix kaempferi. The sequence continues at coordinate 1,629,967 of BSBM01000936.1, forward strand.
AAATTTCTACTTCAATGGATGAACCTAATGCACAGGTGAAAGGACCATGCTCTGATACCACTATAATGTCCCCAATTTGGAATTTTTCTCAATTTAGTAAATTTTCGAAACTTGGACTAGTAAAGCCCCAAAATGTCCCAAATGATCCCAAATCTTTTCGAATTTTGTAGGCAGTGGATTGAGATGTATTTGGACACATTAAATCATATTTATATGCTTGGACACTTTCCAAATACTTCAGCAACTTGCATTTACAATTAGAGAATGTGTTACCAACTATTTTGTACAATAGTTGAATTTCTTGTGAGCCGCCAGTTTCATGAACATGTTCAATGTTCATCATCAGTATTCCGAATTTTAGAAGACATTTTCAGTGCCAATTTTGGCCCCTTTGTAATAACTACATGTTCATACCCCATGGGGAAATTTTATAAATTTGGTCTAAGCATGGTCCTTTTATAAAAGACTTGGATTTTCTCAGGTTTAGCCATCAGGAGAATACTCTAGAGTGTTTTTTCCTTAGGAATTATGCGCTACTCGTCAGTGGCATATAATTCCTGAGTTTTTCACTCATACCTCCAAAGCTGGAGTATTTACCATGGTGGTCAAACCTAGGGAGGTTATTAAAGTCTTCATGTCTAGGATTTTTTACATGATAGCCATCTATATTGAGTCGTATGGACATGCACTAGGTCCCCTAGGAGTTTGGTTTCATTCCGACGAAAATACGTTTTTTCCGTAATTTAGACCAATTTTTAATGGTTTAAATGGAAAAATTCAAAATGTAAGAAAAAACTCATCTGGAGGCGAAATTTGGCATGGGGAGGCTCGTTTTGATGCTCAGAGCGTCCTCTTTACCTGAGGACCCACTTTTCCTTGGTTTCGGGTGTCTAAAATTGCTATTTTTTATGATTTCCCTAAAGGTCCTACAAATTGGCATTTAATTTCTAAAAAGGGAGAAAATGCACTACGTGACAAAATTAAAAAATCAAAAAATTGATTTATTAAGCATTGGAGAAGGGTGATTAATGAATTATGAAGGAAGGTGACCATGCTTAAGTAATAAGTCACATGTTAAAAAAGTCAAAGGTTGAAAATTTGATTAAAAGAGAGCCCCCTCCTCACGTGGGCGACATGCCATGCAACTAATTCGTGGTGGTGGGCGATGGTCCCAATTGGGTGGGAGATTGTTCCAAGATGTAAGCGAAGCTTCCAAAGGGAGAGGGGCGCCCCTCTCATGAGGTGGCAGACACCTCATCCCTCACACCAACCCAAAAGCACCAAGCTTCTAAATATATGCGCCATCTTTCTTTATGGACTCAGGTGTGGGTGACTTGCTTGGTGGATGGTCTCTTATTCATTGGAGAAGGTTTCTAATTTGAGAGGGGGTGCTTTTGTTGAGGTGGAGACCACCTCACTCCATCAACACCTACCAAGGCTTAGTTAAGCCATAAATCAAGCGTGTAATTTCTCCTTGATTTGAGCATTCGCCCTCCTCTAAGCTACCCCCTCTTACCTTTGTAAATTTCTATTTAAGCAAGGCTCTTGCCCATCATTCAAGGTGGCTTGCAAGAGACCTATGATAAGATTGTAATATTTTTTTGTTTACATGTTTTTTTGGAATAAAAGTGGAAGACTTTGTAGGTCCATGGGTGCAAAATTTCATATGGTGAATGCATGTTTGAATCATTGAGGTGATACCCTTCTAATCTATTTCTCTCTTATGCAAGTGTAGTATTGTGATCTAGCTTAAAAGACTATAATTCTAGTACATAGAATAATCATTTGTAGGCTTCAAATTGATTATTTGTGTGAAGTTTTCCAAGATCTTAATGGGCAAATGGTACAATTGAATCTTGGTTTATGTAGCACACTAGTTTTTTAATCCACTTTCTTTGAGTTGTTGTAGATTTGCAGGATCACAAAGCATGAAGATAAGCTTGAGCTCAGTTGCATCTTGTTTGGCTTCATAACAAAATTTTGGATCTAATCTTCTTGTATTTGCAAGATCTCCAACTTCTTCTTCTATTGCTCCAAAACTGAGTTAAAGGGATCTTTCTTTCACCCTCTTAAAATCAAATTATCAAACTCCTTTCCCTTTTTGTTGTTACAAAAGCACATTGCTCTACTTCAAAGGTTTAATTATTTCATGCATTTCGCTCTTCCTTAAGTAGTTCAAGGTTTAAAGAGCTTTTCTCTTTTGTTGATCTACTTAGCATCTAGATCTTATTTTAAAGCTTTACCTTTCTAGATCTAGTTTGTATTCTTTTGTTTCTACACTAACAAATACCAATCATTAATTAGTCTTTGTTCAAAGCTCTTATATACAGGAAAGCAAGAAGGCAAAGCAAAAAGCCTGAAGGCTAAAGCAAAATCAAGAAGAGCAAATCAAAGCAAAAGGGCACAAAAAAATTCTATCATCCCCCTTCGTCATCCCCTTTCTATTCCTTGTGCCTTCAAAAAGAAGATTAACACCATTACATTGTACAAAAAATCAATAAAGAGCAAGTTGGATAAAGGCTCCCACACCCTACTTTCCCCATTTGGGGGAAGCTTGTATTGTCCTTTTTTGCACTTCATTTGCTTTATACCTGCACAAGTAGAAAAAGTTAGATTAGTTTCATTTGATAGTTTACTAGATTTCAATGTGATAGCCTAGTTTGATTTATTGTTCCAAGTTTTACTTAGATTTCTATTTTATATAAACTATTAAAAAGAACCAAAATCTCTTGAATCTCGCCATAAGGCGGATCAAGAGTGCTCTCTATCAGAGAGTTTACTTTAGTTTATTTTGCTAACCCCATTTCTCTCTCGAGTACGGTCCTAGACCTGAAAGAGATTTTTGGGTAGTGTAGTTCATTTCAAAGTCATTTTTACTTCACAATTTTGCATTTTACCTTTTCATAAATCTCTTTAATCTCACCGAAAGGTGGATTAAGAGTGCTCTCGATCGGAGAGTTTGTTGTTTAATTTTCAATTTATTTTAATCATTTTTACAATCTAAGTCTCTTGAATGCCGCCATAAGGCGGATCAAGAGCGCTCTCTGTCGAAGAGTCTATGGTTCTTGTTCAAAATCCATAATAAAATCGGAACAAATATTTACTACACTGCATATGCTCTACCTACTTGTGGGATACTCAGTAAGAATGTAGATTGATTAATTCCTCACATTTAACTCCAATTCAACCATAATAAAATACATCCCATACAAGCAACGAAAATTCGGCGTTGATAGCTAATAGTCGAAAGTGGGCAAATTATGCTCGGGGATGCGGGAACCTCTGGACCGAGACCTTGCGGGAACCTCTAGACCGAGACCTTAATAGAACCAGAGTAGGCTACATCCTTGTTGGTGTAGTGTTGAACACCACTCTGGAGACTCCAACCAGCCCACATGTCCTTGTATGGATCCACTTAGACTATTATCCAGACATATCTCCAGTACTGCAAGGTATATCTTGGAGATTCCCTTCCCCTAATAATCAACTTCACCCCAAAACATTTACAATAAAATTTACCAAGAGAATTTGCAAAACATTCTCAAGCACACCCAAGACATGTTTTCAGCATCCCAAGCACTATATTGACTCCATTTGGCACTCGTCTTATTATTCAGTATTTTATTTGCTTTTTTATCTATATGGAGTATTGCTTTATCTGCTTGAATTATATCATGTTGTTGATGCTTCATTTATAAATTGTCAATTGGTTATGTATCATATCAATTATTTTGCAAATACATGCTTGGATCTAATTTGTTATTGTAAAATCATCAAAAAACTCTTAAAAAATACCCATCCTCATCACACATCTCAAAAAAACACTTTAAAACACAAGAGCCTTAGTAACTCTTTGTAGGGTCTACCTGGTGAGATCCTAATGTGGATGCCTAATGAGGGCAGCTATATCAAGAGCCTACTTTAAATGTCAACCCGGGGAACGTACAAACTTGAGAGATGCATGCACTATCTGTGTTGTTATAGGATAATCTCTTATCACAGTTGGATGTCGGTATCGATGTTCTAAAGATTGTCTACTAAATGTGAAAATTGATTATGTTATGGAATTAAATACTGGAAAGCAATAAATCTAATTAAAAGAATTAAAGTGCTGAAAGCAGTAAATATGTTCTGAGAAATAAAGCAGGGAATCTATTTTAAATAATTAAAATGCTGAAGTAATTAGATGTTGATCTGTTCTAAGAAATGAAGATACAAAAACAGTAAATATTTTTGAAATAATTAAAATGCTGAAATAACTAAATGCTGAGAATGAAAATATCATAACAGAGTTATTCTACTATTGGGGAAACAAAGTCTGTAACTACTATCTGCGCAGAAAATTGGAGTCTTGATCTAATCTTGTTTTACCAATCTAGAATTGAAATACGATCATTCTATGCTTACTCATCTATTACTAAGAAGTCAAAAGAAACTAATCACGATGAGAAACTGCAGTGAACTCCAGATCTAAACCATGACATTGAAAGCAAAGCTATTACACATGTAATCGTTGATAAAAATATGCATTGAAAGAAAGAACCTACAGGACTACTGAAATCGTTTTACTGTACTACAAAATGAATTCTAAACTACTACAGAAATAATGAATCATTCAATGCTCCCATATATCATAGAATAATTCATCAATGTAAAACACATACTTGGAAAAATACCTGCAAATAGGAATCTCCTGACCTACGTGTTGGAGGGGCCATCCCCAACCCGTACTCAAGAGAGAATAAAAACTCAGAAATGCTCGCTGGAATTAATCATCAATCTTTCATTTAATATATAAAATCCATGTCAAAATAGAAGTCTGTACTTCTCAGTATCTCAATAGTGCAGAAAACGTTAAAAATAATGTCTTTCCCAAAAATAACAGCAGGGGCCTCTCGCTACCCGAGAGGTCCATAGTTATACGATTTAACTATGATCCTAACTCATTGTCAAAATATCGATTCATCTTGAAAGTGGGAGTGCATCCTCTATAAATCAGGAAACAAGGCGCCGGGCTTGGTGATCCTTTAGTCTTCTACACGTCCATCCTTTAATGACCCTGAACCTACTCAATCACGCTTGGTTTCCATATAATCAGTTTATTTGATACGCATTCTAACATACAAGATTAATCATAAAAACAATTTCATTAAATAATTAAAGTAAAACACTTTTCCCACAATTGAGTGCGTTTCTTTACCATTGCTTGAGCTGGACTGTGGAAAAAGGGTTATCAAATACCTGGAAAATGGACCCATCATTCTCTCCCCTACTTGAAGGATTCACCCATCCTTGGGTAACTTATTCCATTCGTCGATGACCTCCCTGATATCCCATGCTACCACCTTAGGTGCCCCTGCCTGCCTGAGATATCCAAAATTCTAATCCTCCCTGGCCCATGCCTTCCTCTCCTCCTCTTCATTAATCTATTCTTTGAGGATTGGGGAAAGAAAGAATGGGGGATTCAGTCTCATCCCAATCCACCTGAGTTGGTTTCTTGCCAGGGATTCTTTGTAGAGTATGGTTTTGAAGAGAGCATCCTTAAGCCCGAGGGGAGAGTGGAGTTCTCTTCGTTTTAGATCGTTTTCCACCCTGCTCCACCTTTTCCTAATGGACTCATTAACTTCCTTTTGTGTGTTGCGGAGTGTAATTTCAAAATGACTCACCGCCTCCTATTGTTTTGTGAGGAGAATGGGTATCAGTTCCTCGTCCTGAGTGAGGATCCTGTGATTATAGATTATTCCCTCAGGGTGAGTTGGCTCAGGTCTGATCATTAATGGGGTTTGCCATTTGGATGCAACATAGAGATGATAGTCCTAGGCTCACTCAATTTCATGGTTCATCCACGAACACAATGCCCTTAACTGGAAATCGCCCACATATGGGTTTGGCGACTAGTTGGGCGAGCCAGAAACTACGAAATTGTGCAAGAAGAACTCACTCAATTGGTCTTTCTCCAGCTCTATGGAGTTCAAAGATGCATTAATGAATTCTTTAGAAGTGCTTACCTCTATAGGGAGATCTTTCTTCAACCTCTGGAGCTGGAATTCACCCCATTTCTCTTGTAAATAAACTGCATAAACCGCCGATGGTGGTCTGAGGTCACGTAGTCTCTCATATATGCCGATAGTAGTGGCAAAAACATCCTTAATTTTGATAATCTCCTGGTCCTTTCTTGCTAATTCGCTCTGTGCTTCGGCCAACTTTTCTTGCAGCGCTAAATTCTTATGCTCAGCTAGCCGGAGCTCTTCTACATGGTGCATCTTTAGGATTTGTGTCTTCTCGGCTGAGAATGGGGTAGGTGTGGCCTGGCTTCCTGGCCGAATTCTTAATGTTTTAACTCATTTCTGATCCTTTCCAATTCTGCTCGTGCTTCAACAAGCTGGGAAATGACCTTAGGGTCTTCATTACATTCTGGAGGGTTTCCCTGAAAGTTGCCTTGCTCCTGTAAGCTCTACTCTTCTTCTTTATCCATTTCTTCTTCTCTATCCTATTTTTCCTCTTCATTCCTTTCCTCTTCTTCTTTTTCTTCTTCGTCCTCTTCTTCATCTGTAGTGGGATCCTTTTGATCTATAAAAGGATCAATGTCATCATCAGACACATTGGTAATCAAGGGGCTGGGTTCCCTTTCTCTCTCCTTGGAGACTCAGATTTTAGATACCTATGTGAATCTCTTGCTGCGCCTCTTCGACCCCTGACTATTGGTAGGAATATCTGGGTCTGATTTGGGGGAGTCCTCTTTGGAGTGTTTTATTTTGACCAAGGTGTCGGCCACATTGTCCAAGTCAATTTTTCTTTTTGCCCCTGATACAGAGGTGGTCTTACTTTTCGATTCAGGTGGCAAGGGCATAGTCCTCATTCTCTAAATGTCATCAGCAGACACCACGACGAAATCCTCCTAGGAGAGCTCTGGAATATAATCTTTTAGCTCCTCACCAACTATTAGTTTGATCAGCCCATGATGGGCCAAAGCATCCTCTTTTCCCTTAGCCACCTTCCTGCTCATCTCTGCTAGGGATTGGAGCAGGTAAAATGGAATGCTAATATTGTTGTTCGATGAAATGTGACTTTTGTGCCTGAGAAGCTCTAAAATACGAAAATAAAAAATGTGAACATAGCTTAATCTTCCAGTGCATGTAATATACCTCAGGACAATTGCAGCCATTTCATCCCATGGTGCTGGCATGGAGGGTCTTTTGACTCCATTTTTGTCTTCATCATAAACTTCTCCACGCTCAAAGAATGCTGCTTTGCTGTGTGGTTTGTCTCCCGGTCGTTGCTGCTCCAATGCAGGCCCATTGGAAGACCAGTGTGTTTGGCTATCATGTCCTCAACCACTTTTATGCGTAACCCCTTCACCCAGGTGACGTACTGTTCATCCTTAATATGCTTGAAGTTTCTTGCAAACTCCTGGGCTACCCCTGTATGGTATCCTCTCAGTCCAAGGATAAATGGCATCCATCCTGAGTTGCGAATGATCTGCAGGACTCTCGGGCTTTGATAAATGGCACTATGATCTTTTGGTTCACTCTTTTTAAAACCCTTCATCATTTTTCGAATCTTCTTTATAACCAGACAAACCAGGGATTTTGGAATGCAGTTTTATACTTTTAACTTGGTCGAGCTCTGCCTACAGGCTCAAGGAATACAATGGTGGCTGCTTCTCGGAAATTCTGGGTGGTTACTTATATGCAAAATCGTGGAATATGCTACAACCTAATTCACTGCCTTTCTGCACCTATTCTTTCCATCATACCTGTACTTGCCACTTTTAATCCCCTATTTTTCATGATCGATCTCTACCTTCTCATGATTGACCTCTGTACTTCATGTGGTGAAGGTTGCGATCATGATTTGCTGAGGGTGACAGGACTTTAGTAGCAATCATGAGTTATGAAGGTCATTCCACCATGCCGCCGATTTGAAATGGAAGCTATCCTCAGCTAACTAGAAATAACTGTATTGTGGGAAAGTGCTTTACCGTAAAAATCAAATAAAATCATTTTAGAGATTACCTTGGTATGTATGCGTACCTGCATTGATGATCTGGTGCATTTTTCATGCATGGTGGATTCTGTAGTATATCGTAGCGGTGTCTGTAGTTGATTTCTGCATGTCAGTAGTTACGTGCATAGGCTGCTTTTTCCGTTTTGCGCGTTTTGAATTTGTTGAATATGTACTTTTGAAAATTGTGCCAGTTGTTGATACGACTCAGGCGATCGTGCTTTTATATTTGGATGATTGCATGGTTGGATGTGATTGTCTCCCTTTAATAACTTGCAGGCTCTCTTGAATATGTTTGAAAAAGGTTGGCATGGTGTGTTTTGAAGAATTCCGTAGTAGATGAAGACTGATTTCTGCTTGTAGACGTGGCTGGCTCGCTTGAATTGATATCAGGCTCACTTGAATAAATGGCAGCCTCGCTTGATATATTTTGCAGGCTCGGTTGAATTGATGGCAGCCTCGCTTGATATATTTTGCAGGCTCGATTGAATTGATGGCAGCCTCGCTTGAATTATTGTGCAGGCTCGCTTGAATAGGTCGATGCCCTGTAAACTTCCTGTTACCTTTTCCTTTGTTTTTTTTATTTTTTTTTCTCTCTTTTTTTTATATATTTTTTCTCTTTTTTTTTCATGATATGTGTTGAAGTTTATTGATTTGCAGCATGCTCTATCAGCATCAATTGTTGCTAGTAGAGTAATTGTGTAAATTCTTCTTTGGACTTTGGTTGTTTGTAGAGTTTTAGGCGATGCCCATTCACTATCATGGGGAACTCATCATCATCAATTGTAATAATTCTCACAGCCCCATTGTCATAAATTTTCTGTATACTGTAAGGTCCAAGCCATCTAGTGGTTAGCTTTCCTTTGAATGTGTGAAATCCGGAGTCGTAGAGTAGTGCCCAATCACCCTCTTTGAATTTCTTATCCTTCAAATGATGGTTATGCCATTTCTTTCTTTGTTGTTGGTTGATTTCAATATGTGTAAGTGCTTGTTGGCGATGTTCATCCAGTTGATTTAGCTATAGCATGCGTTCTTTTTGAATGTCTGATAGGTTCATATTTAGATCGGCTACAATTCTTAAGGTTTTTACTTCAAATTCGATTGGTAGCATGACCTTTTTCCCATAGACCATTTCATAAGGTGTGAATCCTGTTGTTGTTTTCCATGTAGTATTGTAAGCCCAGACTGCTTCACTAAGTCTGTCAGCCCAATCTCTTTTGTGAAGTTGGACAGTTTTTGTCAAGATTCTCTCTAATTCCCTGTTGGTTACCTCAGCTTGACCATTTCCTTGAGGGTGGTAGGAGGATGACTGTCTGTGATTTACATTGTTTCTTTTCATCAAGTCTTCAATTAAATTTGATGTGAATTGTGGTCCTTGATCCAAAACTACTTCTCTTGGCACCCCAAATCTGTGAAAGATATGCTCAGTAAAGAATTTGGCCACACTGGTTTCATTTGCAGCAGCCAGTGCTGCTACCTCTGTCCATTTTGTAAGGTAATCAGTGCATACAAGGATGTATCTCTTCTGATTGGACTGTGGGTTGAATGGGCCAACAAAATCGAATCCCCATTTATCGAATGCCTCTAAAGAGATTTGTGGATGTAGTGGCATTTCTTGTTTTTGTGTTGGCTTTCCCATTCTCTGGCAATCGTCACAATGGGACACATACTCATAAGCATCTATGTGGAGTGTTGGCCAATAATACCCTGTTTGCAAGATCTTGTAGGCTGTCCTTTTTCTAGTGTAGTGTCCTCCATAGGGTTCATTGTGGGTGGCATGCATTATGTCATGTACCTCATCTTCCCTAATGCACCTTCTAAGTACTTGATCTGGTCCCTGTTTAAAAAGCATGCCCTCTATCCATGTATATGTGGCACTTTGTCTTATTACTTTTGTCCTTTCTTTATAATTGTAATGTTCTCGAAACTTCCCGGATACCAAATAGTTTGCTATGTCACCAAACCATGGACTTTTTATTGATATGGCAAAAAGGTGCTCATCAGGGAAGTTATCTTGGACCAATTCATTATTTGTCCCATGTGTTACTCTTGACAAAAAGTCTGCTACAACATTATGCTTTCCTGGTTTATCTATTATAGTGATGTCGAATTCCTGTAGAAGTAGCATCCATCGAATAATTCTTGCACTGGTATTAGGCTTGTTCATAAGATATCTGATCGCTGAGTTGTCAGTATGGATAAAACTTTGGTATCCTGTAATGTAATGCCTGAATTTGTTGATTGCATGTATGACTGCCAGAAATTCCTTCTCTGTGATTGTGTAGTTGAGTTCTAGCCCAGCCAAATTTTTGCTTATATAGTATATGGCACAGGGTTTCTTGTCTTGTTCTTGCCCAAGCACAGATCCGATTGTTTTATCTAATGCATCGGTGTGAATGTGAAATGGAATTTCCCAATTTGGTCCTTAAAGTATTGGTGCTGTGATGGTTTTATGTTTAAGACTTTCAAAGGATGACATGCAGTTGCTTGTCCATATGAACTCATTGTCTTTTGTGAGAAGTGCAAACATGGGGGCAGCAATTCTGCTATAATTCTCAATAAACCTTCTGTAGTACTGTTAACACCCAAAAAGTGCTCACTAGCTCATTTCCCTATTCACATGACCCATTTGTCCACTTTTTCACCATCTGAGCCTCTGAAACCAACAAAAGGTCACCAAAAGACTTGAGTACACCCCTTTTCCATTAAAAAAGATTATTTTTCCTAAAAAAGCATAAAAAACCCTCAAAAAGGGTCCAAATTCCCAAAAATATTAAAAAGGGAATTAAAATATTAATTTTATTCAAAAAAGGAAAAAAGAGGGAAAAGTACCTAAACCATGTTGGTCAATACCATTTGGTTTCCACAAAACCACAAATGGTATTCCCCACCACCAAAACCTATAAAAAGGTGGTAGGGGCTCCTCATTTCACATCCATCCATTATCTCATCCTTATGCTGCTAAAATCTCCCTTGAGCATTTTAGCCATTGAAGCAACCTTGGAGAAGGAGACCTCTTGGAGCTTGGAGCCACTCATCTTGGGAGTTACTCTACATCAACCTTCACCATTGGAGGTAATCCTATTGCAAGCACTAGCTTGCCCCATTTTCAAATACAAATTTATTTTTTCATAGTTTCTTGTTCTTGTTTTTAAAATATTTCCATTATTTGCTTATATTCTTGCATAGATCCATGATTAGTTTTGTTTAGATTAGTTTCTTGTTTAATTCTATTGAAACTGCTGCTACTAGTTAGCAGGTGCCCATAGCACTAAGCCTGGTTGCAAAACCGGGCCAACAGTTTTTTGGCGACTCCGCTGGGTTTTGAACAATAGATCTCTAGTTTTGCTTTTAATCTTAGTTTTTTATTAGTTTTTAACCTTTAGATCCATAGATCTGCCATCTTAGACAGCAGATCCATTGTTGTCCTAAGTTTTGGCCTCATCTATTGCCATTAACAGCCCGAAATTCTCAATTTTCGGGTTCATTTTTCGGCTTCCGTGCACGACTTTCGCCTCGCGGTTTTTAGCCTGACAGTCGCGCGGTCCATCGCGGCTTTCGCCCTTTTTTCCGCGCGGTTCACCGCGGCTTTGCTGCCGGTTTCCGCGCTGCACATCGCGGCATCGCGGTCATTTACCGCGCTGCACATCGCGGCTGCGCGGCCCTTTTCCGCGCGGTTCACCGCGACTTCTCGGCCTATTTGCGCGCTGCACATCGCGGCTTCGCGCACATTTTCCGCGCGGTCCATCGAGACTGTGCGACCGAAACCCGCGCGGTCCATCGCGCCTTTTCTGTCAAAACCCACGCTGCTGAATTTTTCATTCGGCCATTTCGATTTTAAAAATTAATTTTTAGTGTACTTTCTGCCCACATAGCACATTTTTACAGTATTAGATTCTGCATATTTTACAGCCTTGAAAAAATTTTACTATTTAAAATGCATATCTAGAAGTCTTTTTAAAAATTTTCAAGAAAGTGAAAGAAGGACTTATTTTGCATTTTTATCTACATTAAAAAAATTTCCTGTTTACTTCTTTAAAATCTTGCCCTTAGCAATTTCCTTGAAAAAAGAAGTCTATTATTTGCTTTCATAATTCAAAAGATCCTTTGTTTTTTGAGTTGATATTTGCAAAGCATTTAATTTCCATTTATTTGAAAAAGTCATAAATATTTGCTTTTTTATTTTCAAAAGCTCCTTTGCTTTTTGAAAATTTCCTGTAAAGCATTTACCTTTTTTCAAGTTCAGTTTACAATACCTCACGTGCACTCACTCGATCACTTAATTGAACTAAGCCTTAAAACGTACCCTAATTTCAACACACTTTTAACCCCACTTGGGGAACACTAAAAGAACTTTTATAGCTAGGTAGTATTGGGGGGATAGGTGTTCCAATAACACCCCTCAGTTATTACATCTGAGACATAGAAGTTGTCCAATTAGGGAGCTAAAATCTCTTAGTACTTTTTGGCGCGGTCACAACCGGTTTGTGGGAAGGCCTCTCCCTTAGGAGGGTTGAAGTCGCGAGGATGGTTCCGGAAGCCTGAGTGGAATACCGAAATCCATTCAGTAACCGAAGGGCTACCATTCGCAGTTCTCGGGATATCCCTGTATTGGGATATTGCGATCAAAGGACCAAACGACAGATTTACCTTTTCTCGACGCGTCATGAACGGAGTATCCTAGTAGCCTTTCTTTAGGATTGATTACCCGGTGTCCCTCCCGGTAGGGGGATATATAGCCGTTGTCTCAACACTCATATTGTCTGACTTGGATTTCATCACCTTGCAGAGGATATCGTTTGTTTGAGTCACAATACTTTTAGTTAGGTGTTTGCATGATTCAACCCACCTTTGGTCTAGTTACACCTATTTTTTCCAGAAGCCGTTTGTATGTTGGTACTCTGACCATTTGTTGCATTCCTCCACTTATTGTAGCACAGCTGCTAGAATAAGTGCCTTTTTTGAGGTTGATTTTTTGGCCTGAGAGCCTTCTTTTTCACTCCCCTTCTTGCACCCTTGGTTGCATTAGGGTTTTGAGTCTTTTATATATATATCACCACCTGATATTTAAACAGATTTTTTACACAAAAACTTAATTCTCACCATTGAGAATTTTAGACGCTCTCGTCGTCTACAGGGCAAACTCCCAGAGTTTATCCTCCTTGGCTCTCCACGTCACCGACGCGGAGCCTTATCCCTTGCTTCGACACATCATCGGTCAACCAGACAGTCATCCGATTCTGACACGCCTCACTTCACATTTGATTTAGAGGCAGAATCCGAAAACCCCACAGTGTTATTCCCAACCAACATTATGTCTGGAACACCATTTGATCCACTCTTTACCAGCACCATAGGAGAGACATCCACAGACCCTTCTGCGGCGGTGCCATCCATGGCAACAACCACCCCCCTGGGTATGCCCAACATGGGTAACACTCCACATTTAGGAATGCCCAACACAGGGCCACCACCTGTTATGGGTATACCCAACATAGGGGTCACACCCCCTCTAGTTTCCACAAACCCTATCCCAGGAATCCCTACTGCTATTCCTAACCCAAGTCTAACCCATGTTGCACTTGGAGCCGCTGGCCCATACCAGACTACACCTATTGGAGGGCACATACCCTCCATACCTAACATACCTTTAGGCGCTACTGGACCCCTACATCATACCACAATGAGTAGGCATGTCCCAGTTCCAGTCACCACATCTGCTAGCTTACCATACATGGCGAGTCTGAACCTGCCAGACTTAGCTAGGCTCACCAATGACCCCATCAGACACGATCCTGCGTGGCCTCACATGCCCACCAAACTCCCCTCTGACATCCCTAAGTTTGAGGGTAAGGCAGGTGAAGACCCCCAGAACCATATCATGTCCTTCCATTTATGGTGTTCCTCCAACTCCATAGTGGATGACTCAATCCACCTCCGGCTTTTATAGCGCACCTTCACTGGCTCTGCAGCTAAGTGGTATATCGAGCAGCCTCATGGGACGCATGCCACCTTTACCTCCCTTGCCTCAACTTTCCTGCAATTCTTCCAGTTACCTATCCGCTATGATGCGGGAGTCGAGATCCTACTGTCTTGCAGACAAACCACGGCCACCCACATCACTGACCACATTCATGAGTGGCGTCGACACCGAAGCCTCTGCAAAATTAAGTTAGACGACCGTATATTTTTAGATTGGTTTCTAAAATCCCTCCTCCCTCTTATTGCCAAGGATGTGGCATCTGAAAGACCCCAGTCTGAAGAAGAGGCCATCCTCAAAGCCCAACAGTTTGATCTTATTTACGCCCAATCGGGTTATCTATACACAATCATACCTGACGCCCCACGAGGCGACTCTTCACGTGGTGACGCACCGGGGGCATCACATGTCGCTGATGGCATTATTGGCCAAATCACCCCGCAACCTAAACCTTTCAGCACGGTGAGCACCATGCCCGCCCCAGACCTCTCTAGGGCTACATCCAGTTCCGGAGCAACGACTTCTTATGCTCCAACAAACCAGACCCATCACATTCATGGACCCTCTTGTCCACAACATTGTTATGGGCAGGCGCCATCAGCATATGTACCTCCTACATACTATACTCAACCTACCACACAGATCCCCATGCAGTTCCCACAACAGCAGATACATTACCCACAACCAGCTGCCCCAGCTAATCTCACACCTCCAACAGCTCAGGGGTACCAACAACCCCAACAGGCAGCTGGACCACCTCCAGCTCCACCTGCATACTACCCACCGCAACCTGCTCCCGCACCTGCGGCTCCCCAGAATCCCCCCAATGCTCAAGGGCATGTGTACGCACAACAACATCAGCCCCAATACCAAAATAACCAACGCAACCAGGGTGGACAACCAAACCACGGAAGAGGACGTAACCGTGGAAACAACCAAAACCATAACCAAGCTCCACAACCTACCCATCCTCCGCAAAACAATAACACGGCGCCTGCTCATCAGAATCCTGATCAGCCACCTAAGCAAGCCAAAAATGCTAATTTATGAACAAACCATCCTTGTTCTATTTGCGGTGTCTATGGCCACTATACCCACGCTTTCGCACATTTGGAGCGAGCTCGACAACTATGGACTGATGACGCCCATCGTCAAGGGCAGGCGGCTCCTCAGCCGCCACCCAACCCTCCACCACCTCAACAACAACCTTTAGTGCTACAAAACCCTTTTCCAACACAAGGAGTGGTGAACACTCAGCCGTTAGCCCCCCCACAGGGCAATGTGCAACCACAACAAATCACTTACGTCGCTCCTGATCAACCCATGTTTGATTCAGGCACTCACCACTTATTGATGATGTCCACTGCCGACGTCAATATCCAAAACCGTCGGAACCAGTATGGCCCTACCTCCAAAGCCCCCCCCGCCGATAAGGATACTAACGCTAATCCCACCGATCAGATGTTACGGATACCACCTCTTCCACTAGATGGCGCATCTAAAGCACCTCGTTTCCCACTCCGTCGTATCAACAACAACCCCAATGCATAGGCTGCGTCAAATTACAACATCGTAGACGACCTAGCTCAATCTCCTGCAGCCATGTCTGCATTAGAAGTCTTGAAAAACTGTCCTACGCAGCGCAAGACTTTACTTTCCGCCATTGGGGCGATTGACCCAAATGATTCGAAATTGATGACCTTTGATTTGGACCAGTCCGAACCACGTCTGCCTTCCACCATAGCAGTCCAAGTTTCTGTTTCTATCCGGAATCTTGTCATCCATCGATGTATCATTGACGAGGGTGCCTCCACATGCGTCATGTCCACATTTGTTTGGCAGAAGTTGGGATCCCCTACTCTCCAGCAATCCACCACTGCATTGCGGGCCTACGACGGCCGGTCAGCTCAGCCTCAAGGTTTACTACCCAAGGTCCCCGTCCAATTAGGTGGGAAAACTGTGCTCATTGACATAGAGGTCATTAATGCCCAGCTCGATTATAACCTTTTACTTGGCCGTAGTTACATGTACGCCATGAAAGCGGTGGCCTCATCCATTTTTCGCACCATGATGTTCCCCCACGAAGGACGCGTGGTCAAAATCGAACAACTCACCTACTATGATCCCAATGCCCCTGCAGCACCCGAAAATGTTCTCCCCATGGTTGAACAACCCGCTTCTGGTGCAACTACCTCCTTTGTTTCTTCTGTGGGACCCGGACTTTACTCAGATACACCAATGACCTCTACATTCCAGGCCATTCCACCACCGTCACCGGAGACCCACGTCGCAAACCTCTGTACTCTTTCACATAATACACAAACATCCGGTAGTCAACCACCATTGATCCCTAGCCACATCGGTGTGACACCCATCCACACCATCCCCTTTCTATTTCCTCCTTCGGGTGTAGTAAGCGCCCCAGTTATGGCTACCCTTAGTCTACCCGGGTTAACATTGGGATTACCCGTGTGGTATATTTCGCCTCCCGTTCCACCGCCGACACCAAACGTCATCCTCCAACCGGTACAACCTATTGTTACCACAAACCAACCTCCTCCTGGTGTCGCAATCCCTTCGTCGTCAACAAAACCTCCTCCCAGTCTCAATATCCCTTCATCGTCAACGAATCCTCCCCCTCTTATCAAGCCCACTGGGGGCAAAGGTCCACAACCATACACTGCTATACCACCTCCTAAGGCAGTTAAACCCCCACCGGTGTTTCGAGCTCCCCCTAAATGCTCGTTGTGCGATGAGATAGGCCATCCAACTCATCAATGCCCACAGTTACCAGCACTCCAAGAGCATATGAATATGTTGGACGATGACGCCGGCATCCCAGTCGTTTGACTTGAGCCACCTCCTCAGCCTCGCGATAGATCACTGCGCACCAACCATCCTTGTGCCATATGCAGTGTTTACGGCCACTACTCTCACCATTGTCCCGATCTCCCTGACTATAGAGCAGCATTGTATGAGTTAAACAATGTCGATTTGGAGATATCTCCTCCCCTCATCGAGGAGATCTACCCCCCGCCATCATCCTCGTCGGAAGAAGTCAATACAATATATATGATTTCAACAACTTTCAAACCAGAACCCCTTGATTTATGGTCTGACTACTTCAATACTGATGAGCAAATTTTGGAGACACTCACTGCACCCGACTACCCTTGGGATGATATGCATCATCGCTCGTACTTCCTCCCGGAAGCATCTACATCCACCGCATCCAACCAACTATCGGTTGAATCGAAAGATTTCATACCCACTAAGGTCGATTGGTTAAAGGACCCCATCCCAGCACCGGATGCCTTTGAAGAAGGGAACATGTCGAACATTTCCCCCACTATACAGATAGACATTTCCACAACACCAGGGAAACCTGAGCTCATCTCGCTGGGCGCATCTTGCACTCAAGCAGAAACTCAGGTGTACAAAAAGCTCTTTCAAGAGTTTCGTGATGTCTTTGCCTGGTCCTATACCGAGATGCCTGGTCTCGATCCCGCCATTATAGAGCACCACATTGATACATGGCCTGAGGTACCTCCTGTTCGTCAGAAACAGCGACCCATTCACCCTTCCAAGCTCCCCGCTGTTAAAGCTGAGGTCGAGAAACTTCGCAAAGCAGGATTCATTTACCCTATTCCGTACACCACTTGGGTGTCGAACCCCGTTCCCGTCAACAAAGAGCAAGGCACCCTTAGAGTATGCACTGACTTCCATGACTTAAACCATGCTTGTCCAAAAGACAATTTCCCCACGCCATTCATTGACCAACTCATTGATGAGTGTGCGGGCCATGAAGTCCTATGCGTCATGGACGGGTTTTCCGGATATAACCAGATTCACATCCGCAAAGAGGATCAGTACAAGACTGCCTTCACCACCCCATGGGGCACCTTTGCCTATCGCGTCATGCCATTTGGCCTTAAAAATGCTGGTGCCACTTTCCAGCGGGCCATGACCTATTGCTTTCACGACTTGGTTCATATCCTGCGAATCTACCTTGATGACCTCACAGCTCGTTCCCGTAAACGATCAGACCACCTTAACGACCTCCGGCAAGTTTTCCTGCATTGTCGCAAATATAAAATCCGCTTGAACCCACACAAGTGTGTCTTTTGCGTCCCGGCAGGCCGGTTGTTGGGTTTCATTGTTTCCCAAGACGGAATCACTGTCGATCCCCTGAAAGTCAAAGCCATCTTAGAACTTCCGCCTCCTCGCACGCTTCGGCAGCTCCAAAGTCTACAGGGGCGGTCCAATTTCCTTAGGCGCTTCGTTCCTGATTATGCAACCAAAGTCCACGGTTTCTTACGCTTACTTCGTACCCACATACCCTTTGTTTGGGATGAGCAAGCAGACACGGCATTCAAAGCCCTCAAGAAAGCTCTCACACAAGCCCCCTTGATATCCCCACCGGATTTCTCTCAAGACTTCACCCTTTATGTCTCGGCATCTGAATATGCTGTGTCCGGAGTTTTGGTCCAGGAAGATGCCTCCCACCAAGAGCATGTGATTTATTACGTCAGCCAGACCTTGTCTGGCCCACCTCTGCATTACCCATACGAGGAAAGATTAGCCCTAGCTGTAGTCTTTTCCGTACAAAAATTGCGACACTACATTCTACTCAGTCATACCACGGTCGTGGCCGACTCCAACCCTATGGTCTATCTCCTCACCCGGCGGCTCCTACAAGGTCGTGTTGCTAAATGGGTCATTATCCTCCAGGAATATGACCTCACTTTCAGAACTCCCAAAAGCACTAAAGCCCTCGCGCTTGCTCACCTCATCACTAACCTCCCATCCTCTTCAACATCACCCGTTATCCAAACGGACCTGATTGACGAGCAGATCTTCATAATTTCATCTGACGACCCTTGGTACGGAGACATTTTGACTTACCTTCGTATGCAAAAATTTCGACCACACATCGATCGTGATGGACGCCGTCGCATACGACACCACGCCCCCCGATACCTCTTGTTAGGGGATGTACTTTACCGACGCGGCGTTGATACCATCTTACGCCGCTGCCTATCCCATAGTGAGGCAGAACAAGTCCTCAATGATTGTCATAGCGGTGCCTACGGAGGCCATTTCTCCGGCATGGCCACCGCCCAGAAAATCATTCGGGCAGGTTATTTTTGG
Source organism: Larix kaempferi (assembly GCA_027924585.1). NCBI lineage: Eukaryota > Viridiplantae > Streptophyta > Pinopsida > Pinales > Pinaceae > Larix > Larix kaempferi. The sequence goes on from BSBM01000936.1 coordinate 1,649,102, forward strand.
CCATCATTGTTTACTGATTGCATCACCGCAGTCAAGCATTGCCATAACTGCCAACTATTTGCCCCCAAAGCAAGAACCCCCCTCGCCCCCCTTCATCCAGTCATCACTGTTGGACCATTCTGCAAATGGGCCATCGACTTCCTCGACTGCAACCCCACGTCAGCCCGCGGTCACAAACACATCGTTGTGGCTGTAGATTATTTCACCAAGTGGGCAGAAGCCATGCCGACCTATAATTGCAAAGCCGACACTGCAGCACGGTTTTTCTTCAACCATGTTATCACTCGTTTCGGAGTGCCAAAGCAACTAGTCTCTGACCACGGCTCTCACTTCGAAGATGCCGTCTGGAAAGAATTATCAACCATGTTGAAATTTGAACACCATTTCTCTTCCGCTTACTATCCCCAAGGAAACGGCCAAGTCGAAGCGATCAATAAAATTTTGAAGACCATTCTCCAACGTACTGTAGACAAGCACAAATCCAATTGGCACCACATGCTTTTCCCAACACTATGGGCCTACCGCACCTCAACCAAAACCGCCACCGGTTTTACCCCTTTCCATTTAGTTCACGGTATCGAATCCGTCCTCCCTATTGAGTGCCAAATCCCAGCCTTACATATCGCCGTTGAACTCCTACCGGACACTTCCCCGATCGAGCAACGTTTACTACTCCTAGAGCAGGCTGATGAAGATCGACGCACAGCCATTCAAAACATGGAAGCAGCTAAACCACGATCGAAACTAAGTTACGACAAACACGTCCACCCAAGAACCTTTTCTGAGGGAGACCTTGTCCTCGCTTACGATCAAGCTCATGATAAAACCGGAAAGGGAAAGTTCGTGTCTATGTGGCAAGGCCCCTACATCATACAAACCTGCCTCGGGCAGGGGGCATACATTCTGACCGATTCAGAAGGCAATCCCCTACGCAACCCACGCAACGGGTTGTACCTTAAACGATTTTACCCATAGAAAATCTGATGGACACCATCGTCCATTTTAGTATAGGCATACTTTCTTTGTCCACAAAAAATTCAAAAAACCTAAATATTTGTTTTTCTCTGCATGACCACAGATGGAGCCTCTTCCACTCTGCCATGTCGGTTTCACTGATGGTGCAAGCCGTTGGTCTCCCAATCTCGCCTCCGTAGCTTGGGTAATATATTCCCCTTCACATGAGTTAATTCACATTGACGGAGTATGTTTAGGTGCCGCCACCAATAATCAAGCTGAATACGATGCCGTGACCGGTCTCCTGGCCGCAGCTCTCCAAATGAGCATCCGTCACCTCAACGTTTTCTTGGACTCACAGCTCCTAGTTTCCCAGCTCAACAATGATTACCAGGTACGCGATCCCTGTCTTTTCAGAAAATTCCTGTGCACTAAACAAATGGTTAGACAGTTCGAATCCATTTCATTCACACATGTCCCAAGACACCTCAACAGTGTAGCAGACAATATGGCCAACAATGTCCTCGACTGGCACACCAATCACATCATATCATATCCATAAACAAAATGCATCCATGTGCATAACATGTGCCTCCACGGGCATATCCATAAACAAAATGCATCCACATGCATAACATGTGCCTCCACGGGCATAAAACAAATAACCAAATAATGCATCCACGTGCATAACATGTGCCTCCACGGGCATAAAACAATAACCAAATAATGCATCCACGTGCATAACATCTGCCTCCACGGGCATACATAAATAACAACATACTGTATCCAAGTGCATAACATGTGCCTCCACGGGCATATACAAAAGACAAAGGTGCATCCACGTGCATACACGACAATATATCCAAATATATATCCACATATATATATATAAACCAAATAGTCAACATGTCATAGGTGCCCTCAACACCCGATATACAAAAATACATCTGTCATACAAAAATGCTTCCCCATATGCTCATCAGCATTTGGGGGCAGATACAATATCATCTACTCATCTGGATCCCTAGGATCCTCCGGCTCCTCCTCCGGCTCCGCCTCCGCTGGCCCCGCCGGGTCATGACGAGCCCGAACTCTCCGCTGGCTCTGTCAGGTCATGACGAGCCCGAACTCTCATCTGCCCCCATCTCATCATACGAGGCTCACTTGGAAGACCAGCACGAATGGGTACCCGTGGCCGCAAGGTCGGCACCCGCTCGAAGAAAAAACAGCATAAAAATGAGGCATAACAAAACTCGCCTCCCTCTCGAACAGCCTTGTCCAGATCTCTCCGGACACCCGCCAGAAACATCTGCCCCCAGGCATAATATGTCCCCCGAAGAACGGAGTCCACCATCATCGTCTGTCCCCCAGACATACGATGTGGCGCAGCAGCACCCAATATCCGCAGTACACATGCCCCAACAGCTCGCATATCCCACTCACGTAGGGATCGCAGACTAATAGAGCTGTTCTGCAAAACAGCATCATCGACACAGAAAGTCTGTAACAGGTCCTCCATATCTACACCTGGAGGGATCCTAGGTAAGAGATCGCCCACCTCACCCAAACGAGGCAACCCAGTCAAAAAATAGACATCCGTGAGAGTGATCTCTAACCTCTCACCCCCAATAATAAATGCACCCTCCGCCGGCACCCACCAACGCACAAGCTTGTTCAGGAGCCGTCTCACTGAACGAATAGGTGGGATTTGAGCGAACTTCAAAAGTCCGCTCATAGCCAGAGTCTGTCTCACCCCTACATCAGTCTCAATCCTTGCCATAAGATCATCATCGATCTCTCGCTCCCGCCACGAGGACTGTGGTCTCCTCAACATCCTGCCAGAAAACAGAAAAAAAATTTAGCCCCAGCATAAAATTCTTTTGAAAAAATCCCATCGCGGCTTTTCCACCAAAAGCCGCGATGACCATCGCGGGATCCATGCGAAAACCCGCGATGAACATCGCGGGTTTTGGTCGGACAATCGCGATGAACATCGCGACTATCCCCCATGAACCCGCGATGAACATCGCGGGTTCCAGCCTCACAGTCGCGATGAACATCGCGACTGTCAGCCTAAAACCCGCGCGGTTCATCGCGGGAACAGCCCCGAAACCCTCGATATTCCACGTTGGAGAGTCAACATGGAATTTCACGGCCTTCGAGGGCCCGCCGCCAAACAAAAAAGACATAATTGACAAGGCTAAGGTAAATAGAGTTACCTGCAACTCGCTGAATCGAAAACCAACGGTGAAATCTCCCGGAAATCAAGAAATAGCTCTGACAGCTCTATCAAACTCGCACGTAACAATGACAAGTCATTTGGGCCCCACGCCCTATTTATAGGAATTCCACCAATTTTCCAACAACCATTGCGGTATCATACGAAGTCCATTTCTCAAACCGTTGGTACCGTTGGAATCAGCACAGCGAGAACTTCATGCAGGTTCCTTCCTTTTCCCGTTTTCACGGGGTCCATTTTTTGACCATTTTTTTGGCCTCTCTCGTGGCCTCGGTTTGCGTGCCACATCGACCGTTCTCCGTTCTGGACGTGTCATATATCACCGGATTCAATTTTCCGCGCTCGTGATGATGCTTGAGATCATTTCTCGCTGTCACATCCCGATTGTCAGAGCATTTTTTCCATGCCCCCTCGTCGCCTTGGTTTGCGTGCCACATCGGCCGTTCTCCATTTTCGACATGCATTATATCGCCGGATTCAGTTTTTCGCGCTCGTGATGATGCTTGAGATCATTTCTCGCTCTCACCTTTAGATTTTTCGAGCATTTTTCCATGCTTCCCTCGTCACCTCGGTTTGCGTGCCACATCGGTCGTTCTTCGTTTTCGACGTACCTTATATCGTCGGATTCAGTTTTTCGTGCTCGTGATGATGCTTGAAATCATTTCTCACTGTCACGTCCCGATTGTCAGGGCATTTTTTCCATGCCCCCTCCTCACCTCGGTTTGCGTGCCACATCGGTCGTTCTCCATTCTGGACGTGTCATATATCACCAGATTCAATTTTCCGCGCTCGTGATGATGCTTGAGATCATTTCTCGCTATCACATCCCGATTGTCAGGGCATTTTTTCCATGCCCCCTCGTCACCTCGGTTTGCGTGCCACATCGACCGTTCTCCGTTTTCGACAATCCTTATGTCACCGGATCCAATTTTTCCGCAATGATGACAATGCTTGAGACCTTTTCTCGCCCTCATCAGTCCATTTTTGTTCGGTATAATTTTACCCCTTTTTCGGGCCGAGCAACCCCTTTTACGAAAAAGGCACTTAGGGAGTTTCTGTTAAGCTCTTTTCTGACTCCTACAAACAATGAAAAGATTGCCGAGCAACCTTGTTTCCTTTCATGCTCGTTAAACGTATCTGAAAGGGTGTCTACCTGGTATAAGTTTACCCCTTTTCCGGACCTTGTAGACTAATTACGAAAAAGGAATACTCTAGTCACATCGGCTAGAAGAGTTCTCCATCTGCATCATTTTATGCTTTTTTGGGCCTTGGAGACTAAAATATGAAAAAGAACACCAATAGAGTCCACTTACCGCTTTCAGACTCTCTAAACATGAAAGCAACCATGAGCACGAGTCTTCCTAGGCTCACAAAATCCACAGGAACGTACCATTTCAGAGCACACTTTTATCCCTTCTTGGAGCTCATTAAAACTACGAAGAAGGAACCAATGGTGCCTATTGGCGCCACGACAGATCACATCTACTCATATGGCAGCTTCCCCATTTTGGTCGCCTTTGTTCAGAGTATTATGCAGTATGTCACCTTGATAATCCCTCGACGACACTTATCAGCTCGTCTTCCCGCCCAGAGTCAATATACACCATTCAGTCGAAGCAATGATCCCCACACCTACAAGTCAGTTCCCTACGTTGCTAGGTCAATCATGTCATCATGCTCTGAACAAAGGAAGTTTGAGTCTACCCAGTTCTTGACCCAGTTATTTCCCATTCCCACAAGTATTTCAGTCCTACCATCAGTACTACAACACTGCAGTTTTGGCACCTCGCGCTTCTATCAAGGAAACATCATTGCCTTGTTAGTTGCTGGTCTCCCTCTGTCGACGACAACCACATTGATTCCAGAGGATCGACCTAGAGGTCCTTGTGTCTTGGACTCATCACCATTTTATGATGAGTGCCTATGAATCATTTCGAGAGGAATCTTCAGTGCCTCTCCAAATGATTGTTTCTCACATGCTCGACTCCAACACCTTGATCGCATCGTTGAGACTCGCACAGGGTATTCGTCCGTTTCACTTATTAGTCGAAGACCCCGGATACCTCCCGACTCCTCCACATTCGAGAGTCTTCCTATGGATAAAACCAGTTACACTTTTTCTATAGATATCCGGGTTGCGCATGGCAACAGTATTCAGATGTACCCCAGTTTCATACTCCCTTGAGCATACAGTTATATTATTTCCCAGAGATGACTCATAGTCTTTGAGTCCCTACACATGTTGGACACCTTCAGTTTCAGCAGTTCATCAGTTATTCCAGTGTATCAGTTATGATCAGCAGTATATCCCAAAATAATGTCCCCCCTGGACCATTATGATGTACCAGTAAATTCTTTATGTATTAGATCCCCCTTCTTGGGACTAATTGTTATGTATATGTCTTGATACGAGCATGGGAATGCCCGCCTCGTCCATTATCAGAGATTATACCTCATTCATATTGAGGCCATGTAATATTTTTTTTTTTTGCAGCTTCCAAGGGCCGTGACTCCAGTCTCCAACCGGTCTCTTCTCTCCACTAAAACCCCAAAAAAAGACAAATGAACTACGATGTCTATCGGCCATACGATGAGCTCCTGCCCTCACACATCAGGGGGCAATCTGTTAACACCCAAAAAGTGCTCACTAGCTCATTTCCCTATTCACATGACCCATTTGTCCACTTTTTCACCATCTGAGCCTCTGAAACCAACAAAAGGTCACCAAAAGACCTGAGTACACCCCTTTTTCCATTAAAAAAGATTATTTTTCCTAAAAAAACATAAAAAACCCTCAAAAAGGGTCCAAATTCCCAAAAATATTAAAAAGGGAATTAAAATATTAATTTTATTCAAAAAAGGAAAAAGGAGGGAAAAGTACCTAAACCATGTTGGTCAATACCATTTGGTTTCCACAAAACCACAAATGGTATTCCCCACCACCAAAACCTATAAAAAGGTGGTAGGGGCTCCTCATTTCACATCCATCCATTATCTCATCCTTATGCTGCTAAAATCTCCCTTGAGCATTTTAGCCATTGAAGCAACCTTGGAGAAGGAGACCTCTTGGAGCTTGGAGCCACTCATCTTGGGAGTTACTCTACATCAACCTTCACCATTGGAGGTAATCCTATTGCAAGCACTAGCTTGCCCCATTTTCAAATACAAATTTATTTTTTCATAGTTTCTTGTTCTTGTTTTTAAACTATTTCCATTATTTGCTTATATTCTTGCATAGATCCATGATTAGTTTTGTTTAGATTAGTTTCTTGTTTAATTCTATTGAAACTGCTGCTACTAGTTAGCAGGTGCCCATAGCACTAAGCCTGGTTGCAAAACCGGGCCAACAAGTACCCTGTCTGTCCAAGGAAGCTTCTCATATCTCTCTGTTTGACAGGTGGGGGTAGTGTCTTGATTACTGATACTTTGGCTTGATCCACCTCTATACCTCTCTGTGATATATGATGTCCTAGAACAATTCCTTCTTCCATTAACATCCTGCATTTGTCATTGCTTAGGCACAAGCTCATCTCAATACATTTCTTTAATATTAATTCAAGATTTTTCAATGCCTGCTCAAAGCTCTGTCCATAAGGTGTGAAATCATCCATGAATACTTCCATTTTGTTATTCAAAAAATCGAAGAAAATATTCAGTATGGCTCTTTGAAATGTTGTTGGGGCGTTACATAGACCAAAGGGTAAGACCCTATAGGCGTAAGTTCCCCATGGGCATGTGAAGGTCGTCTTATCTTGATCAGCTGGGTGTATTAAAATTTGGTTGTAACCACTAAAACCATCTAGGAATGAAAAGTACTTGTTTCCAGACAATGTATCTAGCACCTGGTCTATAAATGGAAGTGGAAAATGATCTTTCTTTGTTGCTTTATTCAGCTCCCTGTAGTCCACACAAATTCTCCATTTGCCTTCTTTTTTGGGCACTATGACTAGTGGTGAGACCCACTCACTATCAGTTATTGGATAGATGAACCCTACGTCTAATAACTTTTGTAATTCCACTTTGACTATGCCTTTTAGTGCAGGGTTCAGCCTTCTTTGTGGTTTCCTGATGGGAGTAGAACCTTCTTTGATGTAAATGTAGTGTTTGCAGATATCAGGATGTATTCCTTTCATATCTGTATATGTCCAGGAAAATGATTTACTTTGTTGTGTTAGTATCTTCATCAATTTCTCTTCTTGCTCTGGTTTTAAATTGGAATTTATGTTGACTGTTTTTCCAAGGTTAATTTCCACGAATTTTACCTTCTCAATTTGTTCTGGCAGCACTTCTATCCATAAGTCATCCATGTTTTGTTTTGAACTTTCACCTGTTTCTATAGAAAAAAAAATCTTTAATAACATGATTGTTAGGAGATATATTTTGTATAAATCTATCTATATGGCCATCTTCATCTACTGCCTTTAAATATATTGCAGCATCAATTGTCAGGATAGGTTGGAGGTTTTGATTTGGTGTGTTTTGGTAATCATCAGTCCAATTTTGATATTCTAACTCTGAGGATTTCATTGTTGGTGGGTAGATTGTTATTTTCTTCCTGGAATGTCCACTGGTGATTGTCATATTTCCTGATCGGCAACCTATGTAAGCGTCCGCAGTTGCTAACCAAGGTCTACCCAGGATAATTGGATAGCCACTAAGTTTGCTTTTGATTTCGATTATTATAAAATCAGCTGGGTATTCCCAAGACTCGATATTGATCATAATGTCTTCTAGCATTCCTTCGGGCTTCACAGTGGACGTGTCTGCTAGTCGGAGCACTATTGTGGTTGGTCTTACCATTGATTGGAGTCCTAGGTATAACATGGTTTCTTTAGTCATGACATTGATCACAGCTCCTAGATCGATTAAGCTTTTATTTATTTGCTTGTTATTTGTGGTGACGCTTACTACAGGACTACCAGGATCAAGATATTTAGGATTTATTATGACACCTAGCATCAAATCGGCCAATTGTCCCACTACATTAATAGTTGGTGGGTCACGCTTCCTCCTTCATGGATTCTTTAGGCAATTTTCTCTAATGAATTTGTTGTAGATGGGCACATCCCTTATGGCTTGTAAGATTGGGATTTGGATGTTTAAGTGTTTGAATTCGTTTAAGATTATATTCTCTTCCTCTTCTTTTGTATTACGGATAAGTTTTTCTGGAAATGGAGGGTTTCTAGTTCGTGTGAGTGGTATAATTTCTTCCTCAGGAGGTTCTGGTTCATCAGGATGCTGAACATAGGGTTCTGATGTGTGGTCTTGAACTTCAGGTACAGTTTGTTGGATGTTGTGTGGGGATGTATTTTGCAACGTTTTTCCAGATCGTAGGTTTATTTCATTTATTTCTATGGTGTCTACAACATAAGTTGGGAATTGTGTGATATCAGTGTTATAAGCCTGTTGCTATGGTGGGGGTCTGTTATTATTAGGATTTGGAATTGGTTGGGCTGGAATAGGTGGAGTTCTGGGGGATGGTTGAGGTTGTGGGGGTGGCATAATAAGTGGCTGTTGTAATGGTGCCCTCCAATTTTATGGATGGGGGTACTGGTTTGCATAATTTGTGGTGGATAGAAACGGTGGGGGGTATTGAGGATAAGATGGTGGATAATATGGTTGTTGATAGGATGGTTTATATGCTTGTTGGTTTTGTTTCCATTGGTTTTGATTTGGTTGTGCTTGCCATGGAGTCGGTGCAGAGTTCCAATTTGGTTGTCCTTGATTATAGTAAGTTTGATTGCTCTGCTGATATGGCCTAACAAAATTATTCCTCCTCTGATTTATAAAACAGAGCTGTTCTACAGTTCCTTTAGCTACTGGGTCTTGAATAGCTTCCTTACATGAGGGTAAGAGGGGACATTTATCAGTGGAATGGTCATCGGTGCAGAGACCACATACTTCCATTGTGTTCAAGGTGCACTTCCCCTTCTCATGCTTCTTCTTACAACGAGGACAAAATACTGCCAAGGCTTGGTTAATTTCATCTTGTTTCTTTTTTATTTGAAGAGCATCAAGTTGCATGGCTAGGGATTGCAGTATGTCAGTTTTCATGTCATCCAGCAGGTTTCCTAAATCAGATTTTGTAAGTGTTGGTGTTGAGGATGATGATCCACTGGTGGTTGTATGTGTATCCCTCGTCCCGTTCTTAGTTTTCCTAGACCTTGAGTAGTTTTTGAAGATTTGCAGGATCTGGTCAAAAGATTTTTGGAATATGTCTCCATCTCCAAGGAGATTTAAGACTTCAAAATTCTCCTCTTTTACACCTCTGAGAATGACAAGCTTTAGTGATTCAGGATCCAATGTGCAATGGCTGGCTCGTTTGTAGCTGAGTTGAAATCTTTGGGCATAATCTTCTAATGACTCTCTATCTCCTTTGCATCCTATATATTTCATCCCTAGTATATTTGGCCTTGCAATAGTCCCTATATTTTTCTAAGAATGATTGTTTCATTTGATCCCAGCTAAAGATACTATTTCCTTCAAGGCTCATGAACCACTGAAGTGATAGGTCTTTCAGTGTGGAAGGAAAAAGCCTAAGATTTTGTGCATCAGTAGTGTAATCAAATGATCTGCAAACTACCTCAAATTCAAACAAGAATGTGTCAGGATCTTCTGAAGTCAACCCATGAAATTTTGGCAGATTATTAGGATTGATGTTCTTCATTCTGGCATCTTCGAGAGGTATGCTAATGGGAAAAGTGAAAATCTCCCTAGGTTCTTCCTCTTCATTTGCCATTGAGGTGTTTGAGCTGGAACTGGTAGTGAAGTTGCTTCTGTTTGGATCGTATGTGGAGTCAGTCTCATTTTCAGAGTGTAGAAATTCAAACTGAGATTGGTTAGAACTGTTATTACCGTTTTTGCTCATGGAATGCTTGGGCAGAAAGCGGCCAAACCTATCCCTTTGCCGACGAGGCATTCATTGGTAGAAGATATTTATGTTTTTGTTTTATGTAATTTTTGTTTTCTTTTTGTGGTTTTTAGGTGATGTCTCCTAAAAGATTTAGCACCCCCTGGCAACGGCGCCAAAACGTGGTGAGCTCCTAATGAGGGCAGCTATACCAAGAGCCTACTTTAAATGTCAACCCGGGGAATGTACAAACTTAAGAGATGCATGCACTATCTGTGCTCTTATAGGATAATCTCTTGTCACAGTTGGATGTCGGTATCGATGTTCTAAAGATTGTCTACTAAATGTGAAAACTGATTATGCTATGGAATTAAATACTGGAAAGCAATAAATCTAATTAAAAGAATTAAAGTGTTGAAAGCAATAAATATGTTCTGAGAAATAAAGCAGGGAATCTATTTTAAATAATTAAAATGCTGAAGTAATTAGATGTTGATCTGTTCTAAGAAATGAAGATACAAAAACAGTAAATCTATTTGAAATAATTAAAATACTGAAATAACTAAATGCTGAGAATGAAAATATCATAACAGAGCTATTATACTATTGGGGAAACAAAGTCTGTAACTACTATCTGCACACAAAATTGGAGTCTTGATCTAATCTTGTTTTACCAATCTAGAATTGAAATACGATCATTCTATTCTTACTCATCTATTACTAAGAAGTCAAAGAAACTAATCACAATAAGAAACTGCAGTGAACTCCAGATCTAAACCATGACATTGAAAGCAAAGCTATTACACATGTAATCGTTGATAAAAATACGCGTTGAAAGAAAGAACCTACAAGACTACTGAAATCGTTTTACTATACTACGGAATGCATTCTAAACTACTACAGAAATAATAAATCATTCAACGCTCCCATATATCATAGAACTGTTCATCAATGTAAAACGCATACTTGGAAAAATACCTGCAAATAGGAATCTCCTGACCTACATGTTGGAGGGGCCCTCCCCAACCTGTACTCAGGAGAGAATAAAAACTCAGAAACGCTCGCTGGAATTAATCATCAATCTTTCATTTAATATATAAAATCCATGTCAAAATAGAAGTCTGTACTTCTCAGTATCTCAATAGTGTAGAAAATGTTAAAAATAATGTCTTTCCCAAAAATAACAGTAGGTGCCTCTCGCTACCCGAGAGGTCCATATTTATACGATTTAACTCTGATCCTAACTGATTGTAAAAATGCCGATTCATCTTGAAAGTGGGAGTGCATCCTCTATAAATCAGGAAACAGGGTGCCAAGCTTGGTGATCCTTTAGTCTTCTACACGTCCATCCTTTAATGACCCTGAACCTGCTCAAGCACGCTTGGTTTCCAAATAATCAGTTTATTTGATACGCATTCTAACATACAAGATTAATCATAAAAACAATTTCATTAAATAATTAAAGTAAAACACTTTTCCCACAATTGAGTGCGTTTCTTTACCATTGCTTGTGCTGGACTGTGGAAAAAGGGTTATCAAATACCTGAAAAATGGACCCATCCTCAATCACACATCTCAAAAAAACACTTTAAAACACAAGAGCCTTAGTAACTCTTTGTAGGGTCTACCCCCCTTGGCTTCGTTAGGAGTTTGCCTAAACGAAGGAGTCGGGATCACGTGACAGCACTTGACTCTTTGCTTGCCCCCAAGGCCACACTTTTCCCCTTGGGAAACAGATTTCGAAATATTTATGCTGCTAGTGTGCACATCACCGGGCAACATTCTTGGCGTCGTTGCCGGGGACAAATTTTTTGTTCCTGGACGACTTTTTACCTTACTTTTTTCTTTTTTTTTAACCTTAACCTTTTGATAGATTTTAGTTTATTAAACTCTCTTAAATTAGACTTGAATCCATCTGGTGACTCCACTGTCATTAAACTTACCAAGGTATTCAAACAAGAAGAAACTCTTGAGGCCTACTTGATTTCATCCCTGAACCTGAAAAGGTTTATCGGAGGAGATTAAGTAGGTTAGCTTCTCGTAGGATCCTTGAGGATTTAGGATCTGATTCTATTTCAGACATCCATTGTCTTTTTGTAAAAACATATAATATATGTTGATCTGACATAATGGGTGAATATTTCAGTCCCTAACATTACTCAGATAGCAGGTCAACCACATGATCTACCAGAAAAAGCTATAGATAAACTGCCCATCTTCACTGGTATTGATGCCATCACTGCAGCTCATCATCTGAAAAGCTTCTCTGAATGTCTTAGTGGCTGGGTCAGGGATACAAAAAATAAACATGAAGATGACTACATGAAACTTTTTTCCCTATCCTTGCAACTTTCAAAACTACTTTCACCAACAAGTTTGGAGAAAATATAGAGCCACATCATCAACTAGCTTCCTTAAACAATATCAAGAGAAATGAAAATGAAACTGTGGATGAATTTAACAAGAAGGTCATATGGGAGCGATTGAAGGTTTTCTTGGTGCCCTAGCTGTTTTGAGAGTCGTCTCTGCGTTTAGCCTGGGCGGCCAGGGCATGGCCCAGCCGCCATTCTCCTCTGTACATAGCCGCTGTGTGTTTGTTGTAGGTTTTGGAGCTTTTCTTCCGGTGGTGGCGTCCCGTGGTCTCGTTTTCAGGATCTTTGCTCTGGCGTTTGCAACCTTGCGATGGTGTCGGAGATGGCCCTTTGCATTTTGACGGTGGCGGTTCTCTGATGAGGTGCACCCCATGGCCGCGCGCGTTTTGGCCTGCACCCCGTGGTGGCGTCCTGTTCCGCCTGCGGTGGCTACTCTGGCGTTTCTTTCCGACGACTGAGGCACGACAGACTCTCCACATGCGAAGGCAAGTTTCGAGGCCTGTGCAGGGTTGCTTTTACTAGTGGCTGGTCGGCTGCGGCGTTTGGGTCTGCGTGTTGCAGCTATGGCGCCTACTCCCGCTAATCAGCCCTTTTTTTGCTGAGGTTTATATTGATTTGGGTTCTTGGAGGTCGGTGGGTTTCCTGAGGGGTGGTGCCCTTACATTCGGTGGTTTCAGTCGGTGGAGGCATCTGCCTACCGTTTTCTTCATCAGTAGTTACTGGCTGAGTTCACCGGTTTGGGAGATCCAGAGTTTTGCTGCTTGTCCACAGACTTGGATCTACTATTTCTTCTGTTGAGGGTTTCGGTTGATGGAAGCTGAAGTCGTCCTGCTAAGATGGTTCTTGGTGGCCGGCGGGGGTTTTGTGGCACCTTGCTCAGGGTTCGTGTAGGCTGGTTTTTGGTTCAGCTCTTGATAAGCTGTTTGTTTCTGCTTATATGGGTTTCTCTTTTTTGGTTCATAAATATGTGAAAATGTAGGGATCCTTGTGATTCTACTACATGTGTAGAATGTAATTTTAATCATCTTTTTGAAATAAAATTACGGACTTTTTCCAAGGAAAAAAAAAAAAAAAACAAGAAGGTCATGGACTTAATAAACAGTATGCATATAGACTTCAAGCCTACATCATAGTAAATTTTGGTTTATTACATTGAGGCACTAAGTGGTTAAATGCAATATCATCTTAGTGACAAAGAGCCCACCACCCTTTTGATGGCTCAGGATATGGTTGTTAAAATTGACAGAAACATGCAGGCATTTGGAATGACCAACATCCCTGGTTATTCAAGGGCCTTGACTCCCATGAAGCAAACTGAACCTAAGGAAAATAATTCCTTTTCCCAATAGGATATTCATGATAGAAAGATGTCAGATATGATAGAAAACATGAAAATGAAATATCTTTCTCAATTAAAGGAAATGCAGAATTGAGTCATAGCCATAGAAAGAGCTCAGACCCAACCCATTCAGAGAAATTACCCTCCAAAAACAAATTGGCCAAAGAAGGGTCCTAACCATGATGAGAGGCCTCCTAACCAGTTAGAAGCTGCTAACATGGTTGATAACTATACACCCTTATTTAGGGCATGTAAATATTTGCATGAAGAATCCACTTGTTACTTTGAGTGTTATATTCAAAAACATGGGTTTCCGGAGGTAGCAATAGTGAGCAAGTTTCAAGCCTGATTTTGTCAATATGGTAGGTGATATTCATGCCATTCCCAAAGAGAGTTGGAACCATATTAGGAAGCCTATTAAAGAATATATGACTTCTTCCCATCAGATTCATAATAATCCTATTGAGGAGATTCATAAAGATCCATTCGTTGAAGATATTATTGATGACCCTCCTCATGCCACCATAACAAAAGACATTGAAGATTGGGAGTTTTTTCAAGACTATTTCAGTGATGATGAGGACATGCGTACTCATGATCCGCCTCCAGAAGAAACCATTACAGAAGCCCGTATTGAAATTCATGAAGAGGTTTGAAATAATGATGGTTTGGAAGGCTTTCTCCCTTATGACCTTTTTTCTAAAGAGGAGGATTGTGAGCATGAAGAGGACAGACATAACCTGGAGCATGATACAACTAACGAAGGATCCCTCATGACTGACATAGATATTGATTATGATAAATGGACATTTATAGAGAGACCCATCTCTGCCATGTCTAAAGAGTCGCTTGATGACTTTATTGAAAAACCCATCTACGAGGTGTTCAGAGAAGGAGGCATGGAATTTGAGACCCTAGAATTTTTGCACATGGAAGAAGAGCATGCTATTTGTTCATATGAGCAGTCAGAAGCATGCATGAGTATCATAAATGAGGACTTGGAGAAGCAATTCGGTGAAGAGCAAGATTTTGTAAAATTGATTAAAGATACATCTCAACCATTGTATTCACATTCACATGTTCCTTATGATTTGGAGCAGTTTGAGGCTTGTGCTTATACAAGAAGTTATCATCAGAAGATCCCATCAGATCAACAGGGTGAAGCGGTTAACCTTCATCACCATTCAAAAAATTTTATTAGTCCTATCCAATTATGGATGGAAGAAGCCTACAGGAGGACTTGTCAGTCTTGGAATCATCTCAATAACATTTTCTCTTATGATCTCCCATCCAACCCTCCCATCCAGAAATCTTACACAAGTTTTCAATTTTCTAATAAATTTTCCTTGCTTTGGAAGGTAACCAAATGCAAGGTTAGAAACTTTACAATTGATGAAATGTTAAAATGGTTACATTGGATTTTTCACTTTACTTAGCAGTTTTAATGATTTAATGCTTAGAGTAGGAAAAATAATCTCCTCAAAGTGAGCCTTTACCTTCTGCATTTCATTTTCAGTATTTTCCTTTATGTACTTAGAAGTTTTTATAGTTTCATTCTTTCAAATAAAACAAGACTTGTGGTTCATTTGATTTTTTTATATAAAACTTGTGCTACTGAATTTTTTTTGTCAAGCTGAGATGTTTTTACAAGTTATATAAAACCAGAGATTCTGGTGTTCTTGTATCCTCTCCTTGTCTGAAGGCCAGATCGAGCACACATCCCGCAGTTGGAGCCGAATGTTACCAACTATTTTGTACAATAGTTGAATATCTTGTGAGACGTCAGTTTCATGAACATGTTCAATGTTCATCATCAGTATTCACAAGTTCAGAAGACGTTTTCAGGGCCAATTGTGGCCCCTTTGTAATAACTGCATGTTTATACCCCCATGGGGAAATTGTATAAAGTTGGTCTAAGCATGGTCCTTTTATAAAAGACTTGGCTTTTCTTAGGTTTAGCCATCAATGAAATACTCTAGAGTGTTTTTTTCCTTAAGAATTATGTGCTACTCTTCAATGGCGTATAATTCCTGAGTTTTTCACTCATACCTCCAAAGCTGGAGTATTTACCATGGTGGTCGAACCTAGGGAGGTTATTAAAGTCTTCGTGTATAGGATTTTTTACACGGTAGACATATATTTTGAGTCATATGGGCATGCACTAGATCCCCTAGGAGTTTGGTTTCATTCCGACGAAAATAATTGTTTCCGTAATTTAGACCAATTTTTAATGGTTTAAATGGAAAATTTCAAAATGTAATAAAAACCTCATGTGGAGGCGGAATTTGGTGTGGAGAGGCTTGTTTTGACGCTCAAAACGTCCTCATTACCCTAGGACCCACTTTTCCTGGGTTTCGGGTGTCTAAAATTGTCATTTTTATGATTTCCCTAAAGGTGCCACAAATTGGCATTTAATTGCTAAAAAGGGAGAAAATGCACCAAGTGACAAAATTAAAAAATCAAAAAATTGATTTATTAAGCATTGGAAAAGGGTGGTTAATGAATTGTGAAGGAAGGCGACCATGCTTAAGGAATAAGTCACATGTTAAAAAAGTCAAAGGTTGAACATTTGATTAAAAGAGAGCCCCTCCTCACGTGGGTGGCATGCCATGCAACTAATTCGTGGTGGTGGGCGAAGGTCCCAATTTGGTGGGAGATTGTTCCAAGATGTAAGCGAAGCTTCAAAACGGAGAGGTTCGCCCCTCTCATGAGGTGGCAGCCACCTCATCCCTCACACCAACCCAAAAATGCCAAGCTTCTAAACACATGCGCCATCTTTCTTTATGGACTCACGTGTGGGCGACTTGCTTGGTGGATGGTCTCTTATTCGTTGGAGAAGGTTTCAAAGTTTAGAGGGGACGCTTTTGTTAAGGTGGAGTCCACCTTACTCCATCAACACCTACCAAGGCTTAGTTAAGACACAAATCAAGCGTGTAATTTCTCCTTGATTTGAGCATTCGCCCTCCTCTAAGCTGCCCCCTCTTGCCTTTGTAAATTGATATTTAAGGAAGGCTCTTGCCCATCATTCAAGGTGGATTGCAAGAGACCTATTATGAGATTGTAATGCTTTTTTATTTACATGTTTTTTTGGAATAAAAGTGGAAGACTTTGTAGGTCCATGGGTGCAAAATTTCATATGGTGAATGCATGTTTGAATCATTGAGGTGATACCGTTCTAATATATTTCTCTCTTATGCAAGTGTAGTATTGTGATCTAGCTTAGAAGACTATAATTCTAGTACATAGAATAATCATTTGTAGGCTTCAAATTGATTATTTGTGTGAAGTTTTCCAAGATCTTAATGAACAAATGGTATTAAGTTGTACTTATGTTGATTGAATCTTGGTTTATGTAGCACACTAGTTTTTTAATCCACTTGCTTTGAGTTGTTGTAGATTTGCAGGATCACCAAGCATGAATACAAGCTTGAGCTCAGTTGCATCTTGTTTAGATTCATAACAAAATTTTGGATCTAATCTTCTTGTATTTGCAAGATCTCCAACTTCTTCTTCTATTGCTCCAAAACTGAGTTAAAGGGATCTTTCTTTCACCCTCTTAAAATCAAATTATCAAACTCCTTTCCCTTTTTGTTGTTACAAAAGCAAATTGCTCTACTCAAAGGTTTAATTATTTCATGCATTTCACTCTTCCTTGAGTAGTTCAAGGTTTAAAGAGCTTTTCATCTTTTGTTGATCTACTTAGCATCTAGATCTTATTTTAAAGTTTTACCTTTATAGAACTAGTTTGTATTCGTTTGTTTATAGACTAACAAATACCAATCATTAGTTAGTCTTTGTTCAAAGCTCTTATCTACAGGAAAGCAAGAAGGCAAAGCAAAAAGCCTAAAGGCTAAAGCAAAAGCAAGAAGAGCAAAGCAAAGCAAAAGGGCACAAAAAAATTCTATCTTCCCCCTTGTTCATCCCCTTTCTATTCCTTATGCCTTCAAAAGGAAGATTAACACCATTACATTGTACAAAAAATCAATAAAGAGCAAGTTGGATAAAGGCTCCCACACCCTACTTCCCCCATTTGGGGGAAGCTTGTATTGTCATTTTTTGCACTTCATTTGCTTTATACCTGCACAAGTAGAAAAAGCTAGATTAGTTTCATTTGATAGTTTGCTAGATTTCAATTTGATAGCCTAGTTTGATTTATTGTTTCAAATTTTACTTAGATTTCTATTTTATATAAATTGTTAAAAAGAACCAAAATCTCTTGAATCTCGCCATAAGGCAGATCAAGAGTGCTCTCTATCAGAGAGTTTACTTCAGTTTATTTTTCTAACCCCCTTGCTCTCCCGAGTACGGTCCTAGACCTGAAAGAGATTCTTGGGTAGTGTAGTTCAATTCAAAATCATTTTTACTTCACAATTTTGCATTTTATCTTTTCATAAATCTTTTAAATCTCACCAAAAGGTGGATCAAGAGTGCTCTCTGTCAGAGAGTTTGTTGTTTAACTTTCAGTTTATTTCAAGCACTTTTACAATCTTAAGTCTCTTGAATCTCGCCATAAGGCGGATCAAGATCGCCCTCTGTCAGAGAGTCTATGGTTCTTGTTCAAAACCCATAATAAAATCGGAACAAATATATACTACACCGCGTATGCTCTGCCCACTTGTAGGATACTAAGAAACAATGTAGATTGATTAATTCCTCACATTTAACTCCACTTAAACCATTGTTGCTTGGTTTTTCAACAAAGCATGTGCAAGGATGCACCTGCTAACTAGTAGCAGCAGTTTCAAATAAAGCAATGTAAATAAGCAAATATGAACTATAGATTAATGGCAGTAAACAATAAAATAAAGAATTCTAGATTGATAACAATGAACAAAATTGATTCATAAGCATGTAAATAAAAACTAAAACTTTTGTATTACCTCAAATGGTGAGGATGGTGAGTTTTGGGCAGCTCCAAGGTTGAGGTGCTCCAATATCCAATGGTCTCTTCTTCTCCAATGCTTTAATGGTTGGGCAAAGCTCAAGATAGATTTTAGCAGCATGAGGATAGGATGAAAAGTGAGGAGCCCCTATCACCTTTTTATAGTTTTTGGTGATGGGGAATACCATTATGGTTTTGAGGAAACCAATGGTATTAACCAACATGGTTTAGGTCTCTTTTTCCCTCTTTTTCCTTTTTTGAATATTTTTTATATTTTTATTCCCTTTTAATTTTTTGGAATTTTGGACCCTTTTTTAGGGTTTTTTTGTGTTTTTTGAGGAAAAATACATGTTTTGAGGGAGAAAAGGTATATTATGGTCTTTTTGGTGACCTTTTGATAGTTTTAGAGGCTCAAATGGTGGAAAAAGTGGACAAATGGGTCATGTGAATAAGGGAATGAGCTAGTGAGCACTTTTTGGGTGTTAACAGATTGCCCCCTGATGTGTGAGGGCAGGAGCTCATCGTATGGCCGATAGACATCATAGTTCTTTTGTCTTTTTTCCTGGGGTTGGAGAAGAGAAGAGACCAATTGAATAATAGAACAACAACCCCTTGGAAGTGTTGATGTATATGTAACATCAGAATGTATTTCATATATATATTTATTGTACTCCTATAGAGATGTATTATTCCTCTATACGGAAGTGTCGTCATTTGTATTGACAAGTGTCGTAAGTGTTTTAACTTGCCGATGGGTTATTAGACCACCTTGTAAGGGATCAGCCTGGATTAATGTAACATGAGGTTATTGTGATAAGCTAGACAAGTCGTCCCCATAAGTTTATTGGGCAGTCAAGACAAGTATAAATAGAGATCTCCCGATCTCTATTTGGATCACTTCAGAACTCACACTTCCATCACTCGGAAAGTGACGCACATGTGAGGAGGAGGATCAGCTGCTAGGAGGATTCTATCTCTGTGTACTTTGGTTGTATCATTGCTCTATCTATCTCTAAGGAAGTTGTGAGGTTTTTCACCTTAAGGTTTTCCCCACAGAAACTCTGTGTGTCTATTGTCTCTTATGTTTGCATCTTGTGATGATTGATATGCATTGATATACTATACATGTTATTCTCTCAGTTAAGATCCTAGAGTATATTGAATTAATGCTAAAAAATTAACAGGAAGCTGCAAAAATTGAAAAAATACATGGCCTCAAAATTAATGAAGAATAATCTCTGATTATGGACGAGGTGGGCATACCCATGCTCGTATCAAGACATATACATAACAATTAGGCCCAAGAAGAGGGACCTGAATAATACATAAAAATTGTTGGTACATCGTAATGGTCCAGAGGGGACACAATGCTAGGACGTACTCATGATCATACCATGACTGATCTCAATAACTGATACACTGGAAAAGAGAAACAACCATTCTGAATAAGTTTTCAGAAGGGTTGATGAACTGTTGGAGCTGAAGATGTCCAACATCTGTAGGGACTCAATAACTGTGAGTCAACTTCTGAGGAGTATATGTAACTGTATACTCGAGGGAGTATAAAACTGCGGTACATCTGAAAATTGTCGCCAAGCACAACCCGAATATCCATGGGAATATGTAACTAGTTGTTTCCTCAAATGCACTCTCAAATGTGGTAGAGTCAGGTGATATTCGGGGTCTTCAACAAATAAATAAAAGGATTGATACCCTGTATGAGTCTCAACGATGCGATTAAGGTGTTGAAGTCGAGCATGTGAGAAACAATCATTTGGAGAGGCACTGAGGACTCCTTTCAAAATGATTCGTAGGCACTCATCACCAATGGTGATGAGTCCAAGGCACAGGGACCTCTGGGTCTATCCTCTGGAATAGATTTGGTTAGCATCGATAGAGGGAGATCGGCAACTACCAAGGCAACGATGTTTCCTTGATAGGAGCGCGAGGTGTTCAACTGAAATGTGATAGTGCTGATGGTAGGACTGACATACTGTGGGGATGGGGAATAACTAGGGTCATAGAGTGGGTGGACTCAAACTTCCTTTGTTCAGAGCATGATGACATGGTTGACCTGGCAGCATAGGAAAATGACTTTTAGGTGTGGGGATCATAGCTCAGGGGTATGTATTGCAGATTGGAGAGACTCTGGGGGAACAAGTTGATGGACACTATTGGGAGACTCTCAAGGTGACATACTGCAGAATGCTCTGAACAAAGGCAACCATAATGGGGAAGCTGCCTTATGAGTAGACATGATTTGTTGTGGCGCCGAAAAGCACCATTGGGTCCTTCTTCGTGGTTTTAATGAGCTCTAAGAAGGGATAAAAGTGTGCTCTAAAATGGTACTGTCCTGTGGATTTATGCAAGCCCAGGACTGTTCATGCTCGTGGTTGCTTTCAGTTTTAGAGAGTCTGAAAGTAGTAAGTAGACTCCAATGGTGTTCTTTTTCGTATGTTAGTCTCCAAGGCCTGAAAAAGCATAAAATGATGCAAATTGAGAACTCTTCTAGCCAATGTGACTAGAGTATTCATTTTTAGTAATTAGTCTACAAGGTCCGGAAAATGGATAAACTTATACCAGGTAGATGCCCTTTTAGATACTTTTAGCAAGCATGAAAGGAAGCAAGATTGCTCGGTGATCTTTTCATTGTTTTAGGAGTCAGAAAAGAGCTTAACAGAAACTCCCTAAGTGCCTTTTTCGTAAAGGAGTTCCTAGACCCGAAAAATGGATACAATTATACCGAACAAAAGTAATGGAGAGGCAAGGAGGAAGTGTGCAATCAAAGGGCGAGTATGGGGATCAAGCACGGTGATAGGGGGGAACACTAATGGGGCCTCCTTGCGGGTTGATGAATGGTATCAAAACAACGCCATAATTGCAGTATGGATGGAGTGGTGGGCTCATGTATAAGTTGTGGTGCGAAAATTTGTAAAATCTGACGGTTGTCGATGTGGCACGCAAATTGAGGGGATGATGGGCACGTGAGAAAATACCCAAAAATTATGGGGTTGAGAGCGAGAAATGATCTCTAGCATCATCACGAGCGTGGAAAACTGAATCTAGTGATATAACACTCGTCAAAAACAAACCACGGCCAATGTAGCACACAAATCGAGGCGACGAGGGGCATGTAAGAAAGTGCCCAAAAATTCTGGGGGTGAGAGCAAGAAATGATCTTAAGCATCATCACGAGCGTGGGAAATGGAAATCGACAACATAAGACTCGTCAAAAACGAACCGCGGTCGATGTGGCATGCAAATCGAGGCAACGAGGGGTATGTAAAAAGTGCCCGAAAAATCTGGTGGTGAGAGCGAGAAATGGTCTCAAGCATCGTCACGAGCGCAGAAAACTGAATCTGGAGATACAAGACTCGTAAAAAATGGACCATGACCAATGTGGCACGCAAATCGAGGTGACGAGGGGCATGTAAAAAATGCCTAAAAACGGGACCTGGTGGAAATGAGAAAAGGAGTGGACTGTCGTGAAGTTATCGCTGTGCTTATTCCAATGGTACATATGGTTTGAAAAACGGACGTCGTATGATGCTGAAATGGTTGATTGAAAAATGGTCAAATTTCTATAAATAGCAAGTGGACCCAATGTGATAAGTGTAATTTTCACTGTTGACTTTCACGGAGCAATTTAGTTGGGTTAGAGCATTTTCTTCATTTGTGGGAGATTCGACCGTCAATTTTTCATTCTGTGAGTTTCAGGTAAGCCTATGTGCCTTAGCCTTTCAAATTATTTACTTTTGTTGAGCGTTGGGGTCTTAGAAGCTGCGAATATTCCACGTTGGCTTGCCAACGCGGAATATCGCGGGTTTTGGGTCATTTTCCGCGATGCACATCGTGGGTATGGGCTGGATAGCCATGATATGCATCACGGCTGTGGGTCCGACAATAGCGATGTTCATCATGGCTGTGGGTGCTTACAGCAGCGATGTTCATCGCGGCTGTGGGTCTAACAGTCACGATGCTCATCGCGGCTGTGAGGGATTATAGCCGCGATGCACATCGCGTCTATGTGGGCTAATACCCGCGATGTTCATCGCGGTTGTGGAGCTGAAAGTCGCGATGTTCATCACGGCTAAGGGCCCGAAGGTCACAATGGAGATCGCTTGGGTCAGGAAAAAATTTTGTTTTATTTTTCTAAAAAAAATTTGTGGTGTTTTGGCAAGATGCTGAGGAGGCCGCTGGTGTCGTGGAGGGAGAGGGAGATTGATGTGGGACTGATGGGCAGTATTCGGGATGACCCGGATGTGCGGGCGACCTTGGCTTTGGGCGGACTACTAAAGTTTGCTCAAATTCCTATCATGCGTTCAGTCAGAGATATGTTGAACAAGTTGGTTGACTTCTGGGATCCGGAGGAGGTGGCTTTCATAGTGCAAGGTGAGCAACTAGAGATCACCTTGACTGATGTGTACTTTTTTACTGGCTTGCCCCGTTTGGGTGAGATAGTGGACACCCAGCCAAGGATTCCAGCTGGTATGGATATTGAGGATCTCCTGGAGAGATTCTGCATTCCAGGAGCCCGTGTGCAGAACAGCGCACTGAGTATATTGGATCTGCGGGAGCCAGAGATGCAGGCGGTGGCGGCTTGTGTTTTGTGGGTGCTTGGTGCACAGGCGCCTCATCGTTTGTCTGGGGGAAAAACGATGATGGTTCACAGTGTCTTGGGACGGACCTATTTTGCTTGGGGGCAGATGTTTTTGGCCTGTGTTCGGCGAGAGCTGAACAAGGTTAGTCGGGAGGAAGGAGAGTTCAATTATGCTTCTTTCCTCTATTGTTTCTTTTTTGAGCGAGTACCTACCTTACAGCCATGTGTGTCGGTTCGGGAGGGACTGAGGAGTGAGCCGCGGATGGTGCGGTGGGGGGAGATGATGCCCCGGGGTGGTGGTGGCATCCAGTGGTTCTTCTCGTCGGAGATGTATGACCAGTAGGAGCAGATGCCCGTTGTTATTGATGACTATCCATATGTGGGTATGGACTGTTGGTTGTGGAGCCAGATCTTCTAGTCTCATAGATGATATTGTATCAGTCGTGTTTGTACCCCAGTTTTATATGATATGTAGGTGGACTATACACTCACCCCAGCGGGGGGGTGTGGGGGGGCAACGCCCCCGAAGAAAATTTTTGGGGCTGTTTTCGCTAGTTGTTTTACGGGCCCATGGTTTTGGGTATCCCGTGGTATTTTTCCATTGTATTTCCCTTATAAATAAAGACATTGTAATACGGCTAGGGATGATGATGTATTAGGTTTTATGCATTGTAAAGATCTTTGAGATCAGGAGAGAGACTGTGAAACAGAGAAGAGGAAGTGCAGCGGTTGTGCTGCAGGTTGTATCCCTTCACCTTGCTGGACGGTAATAATAATAAGGACTGGCAAATTCAGTGTGGACGTAGCCCAAGTTGGGTGAACCACGATATATCTGTGTCTCTCTTGTAATGTGTATGTGTGATTATATTTGCATTTCTGTTTATTGTTATTGCTCTGCGATCCTGTTTTTCTAACATGGACTTCCGGGGAGACCCTGAGATGCCTCCCTGAGATGCCTTGAGCTCAGGGATAGTCTTGGGGGTTAGACGGTACGTCTTTGTTTTTTGTTTCTCTATTATGTCATGTTTAGATGTTTCATTATGAGTATAGCTAGAGATGTTTTATATGATACTGACTTGATTCACTGTGGGCCATTGCAGATGTTGGTCCGAGGCCTCCAGTGGATCATATAGGATGTCAGGGACGAATGATGATGGTGGTACCTCCACTGGTAGCGGCACCGCTGCCTCGTGTACGAGGAGTTGTGCGTTAGCGAGATGATGCCCTAGAGGACGTACGTGATACCTTGGAGGCGCTACTAGTGGATGCACTAGATGATGGTTGGAGGGATCTAGATCGGCATGTTCTCGACCGTTGTTTTGATGCTCCCCGTGATTGGTGGTCGATATTGCTGAGAGTAGCTGTGGTGATGGCTAAGAGGAGGACTCGGGATATGTATGATCCGGAGGAGCCAGAGGACCCCGGTGATTGTGATGATTAGGTGATCTTCTACCTGCCCCCAAATGCTGATGAGCATATTTGGATGTATTTTGTTGATACACATTTTGTACAGCTAGTGTACCTTTTGTATATTTGGGTGCTGAGAGCACTCCTTACATTTGTGACTCTTATGATGATATATATTTATATTTATGCATTTTTGTATATAGTCCTGTATGCACGTGGATGCACATCTTGTTTTTTCTTTTACATCTTGTTGCACGTGGATGCAATGATATGTGTCTGGGTTTTTGTATGCCCGTGGAGGCTTATGTTTTATGCACGTGGATGCAATATTATGATTTTTATATGCCCGTGGAGGCACTTGTTTTATGCACGTGGATGTAATGTTATGATGATCTATTTATTTTGTTTTGATTTGATTTTTTGATGCCTATGTGATGCATGCCGTGATGTCCTATATGTTTTGGTTGACGTGTCAATCTAGAATGTTGTTAGCCATTTGGTCTACTACACTATTTATATTTCTTGGGACATGAGTGAATGAAATGGATTCAAAGTGTCGAATCATCTGTTTAGTGCGCAAGAATTTTCTAAATAGACAGGGATCGCGTACCTGGTAACAGTTGCTGAGCTGGGAAACAAGGAGTTGGGAGTCCAGGAAAACACTAAGGTGACTTATGCCCATTTGGAGAGCAGCGGCCAAGAGACCGGTCACGGCGTCGTACTCGGCTTGGTTGTTTGTGGCAGCACCTATGCACACTCCGTCGAGGTGGATCAACTCATGTGAAGGGGAATAAATTACCCAAGCTGCTGAAGCGATATTTGGAGACCAACGACTTGCACCATCGGCAAAGCCGATGTGGTAGAGTGGAACAGGATCCATCTGTGTTCATGCAGGAAAAAATGAAAATGTAAGGTTTTGAAAATTTATAGCGAAAAAATAAATTAAAAAACTGTACAATATGGACCATGGTGTCCCGAAGATTTTTATGGGTAGAATCTTCTGAGGTACAACCCATTACGGGGGTTGTGCATGGGATTTCCTTCTGAGTCGGTCAAAATGTATGCCCCATGTCCAAGGCAAGTCTGTATGATATATGGGCCTTGCCACATAGATTGGAACTTTCCTTTGCCTGTTTTGTCATGGGCTTGGTCGTAAACAAGTACCAAGTCTCCTTCACTAAATTCTCATAGGTGTAAATGTTTATCATAATGGAGTTTAGATCTGTTCTTTGCGGCTTCGATTGTTTGGAGAGTTGTGTGGCAATCTTCGTCATCCTACTCTAAAAGAAGTAAGCGTTCTTCAATTAGTGAAGTATCGAGGACAAGCTCTACGGAAATTTGTAATGTTGGTATATGGCATTCAATGGGGAGGACAGATTCCACGCCATGAACTAAATGGAATGGGGTAAAGCCAGTGATGGTTTTAGTCGACATGCAGTAAGCCCATAACGCGGGAAAAAGCATATGATGCCAATTGGATTTATGTTTGTCGACAATGTGCTGGAGGATAGTCTTCAAAATTTTGTTAACAGCTTCGACTTGGTCGTTCCCTTGGGGGTAGTAGGCGGAGGAGAAATGATGTTCAAACTTAAGGAGTATTGACAATTCTCTCCAAACGGAGTCCTCGAAGTGAGAGCCGTGGTCTGAGACAAGTTGCTTTGGTACTCCGAAACGAGCAATAACATGGTTGAGGAAAAAATAGGCTGCAGTGTCGACTTTGCAATTGTAAGTGGGCATGGCTTCTGCCCATTTGGTAAAGTAATCAACAACCACAATAATGTGTTTGTGGCCACCGGATAATGCGGGATTGCAATCCATGAAGTCGATGGCCCATTTGCAAAATGGTCCAACGGTGACGGCTGGATGAAGGGGGGCGGGGGGGGGTTCTTGCCTTGGGGGCAAAGAGCTGGCAGTTTTGGCAATGATTGACTGCTGTGATACAATCAATGAATAATGATGGCCAAAAATAACCTGTACGAATTACCTTTTGGGTAGTGGCCATTCCAGAGAAATGGCCACCGCAGGCACCACTATGACAGTCGTTAAGTACTTGTTCTGCTTCGTCTTGGGAAAGGCATCGTTGTAGGATTGTGTCGACGCCACGTCGATAGAGGACATCACCCAAGAGGAGATAACGGGGGGCATGGTGAAGAATGTGACGGCGTCCGTCACGGTCGATATTGGGTCGAAACTTCTGTGTGCGGAGGTATACCAAAATGTCACCGTACCAAGGGTCGTCAGACGAGATGATGAACAAAAGATCATCGATTATATCAGTATGGATAGCTGGTGATGACGACGAAGATGGTAGGTCCATAATGAGTTGAGCGAGTGATAATTCTTTGGTGCTCTTCGGGGTTTTAAAAGTTAGGTTATATTCTTGTAAGATAATCACCCATTTGAAAACACGGCCATGTAGAAGGCGGCGATTCAAGAGATAGACCATTGGGTTAGAATTTGCCACAACCGTGGTATGGCTGAGGAGAATATAATGTCGCAGCTTTTGTACAGAAAAGACAATGGTGAGGGCCATTTTCTCTTCATGTGGGTAAAATAGTGGTGGGCTTGATAAAGTTTGGCTCACATAGTAAATGACATGTTCTTGACGAGCGGAGTCTTCTTGGATGAGTACTTCGGAAACGGCGTAATCTGATGCTGAAATGTAAAGGGTAAAGTCTCTTGTGAAATCTCAAGGAGAAATCAAGGGGGCACTTGTAAGTGCTTTCTTCAGGTCTGTGAAAGCTCCTTCTGTTTAGTCGTCCCATACGAAACGGGTATGAAGATGTAGCAAACGGAGGAAACCATGTACTGTGGTGGCGTAATCCGGGACAAAGCGATGAAGGAAGTTGGACTTCCCCTGGAGGATTTGTAGCTGTCTTAATGTACGAGGTGACGGTAGGTCTACTATGGCTTGTAATTTTAGAGGGTCGACGGTGATCCCTTTTTCTGAAATGATAAAACCCAGCAAATGGCCTGCTGGAACGCAAAAGACACACTTGAGTGGGTTCAAGCGAATTTTGTATTTTCGACAACGCAAGAAGACTTGTCGAAGATCATCTAAATGGTAATATCATCTAAATGGTCAGATCGTTTCTTAGATCAAGCCGTGAGGTCGTCTAGATAAACTAATATGATGTTATTCAGGTCGTGAAAACAATAAGTCATAGCTCTTTGGAAAGTGGCTCCAGCATTCTTGAGACTGAAAGGCATGACGCGATAGGCGGAGGTGCCCCATGGGGTAGTAAAAGTGGTCTTGTGTTGATCTTCTTTATGGATTTTGATTTGGTTGTATCCAGAGAAACCGTCCATAAAAGAAAGTACTTCATGCCTCGTACACGCATCGATTAGTTGGTCAATAAATGGTGTTGGGAAGTTGTCTTTGGGACAAGCTAGGTTGAGGTCACGGAAGTCAGTACAGACACGGATGGTGCCGACTTTCTTATTGACTGGTACTGGGTTTGAAACCTAGGTGGTATATCCAATCAGGTATATGAAACCTGCTGCTCGAAGCTTCTCAATTTCTGCTTTAATGGCTGGAAGCTTGGATGGGTGAATGGGACATTGTTTCTGGTGGACCGGTGATATGTTGGGACAAGTGTCCATGTGATGTTCTACGATGGTAGGATCAAGACCAAGCATCTCGGTATAAGGCCAGGCGAAGACATCTCGAAATTCTTGGAAGAGTTTCTTATAAGCTTGGGTTTCTTTTTCAGTGCATGATGCGCCTAAAGAGATAAGCTCAGGTTTTCCGGGGGTGGTGGAGATGTCGATTTTTATAATGGGAGAAATGTTAGCCATGTTGCCTTCTTCAAAGGCTTCTGGAGCTGAGATTGGATCTTTGAACCAATCGACCTTGGTTAGTAAGAAGTCCTTGGATTCAACGGATAGTTGGTTTGCCATGGTGGACGTAGATGCCTCGGGGATGAAGTATGATCGATTATGCATATCATCCCAAGGGTAGTCCAGTGCAGTGAGTGTTTCTAGGATTTCTTCATCAGTGTGGAAGTAGTGTGTCATTAAATCAATTGGCTCAGGTTTATAGGTAGTTGAAATCATATAAATGGTATTGATTTCTTCTGAATGGGAAGATTCTGGGGGGAATATTTCCTCAATAAGCGGGGGGGATATCTCAAGGTCGACATTATTCAACTCGTATAGTGCTGCTCTGTAATCTAGGAGATCGGGGCAGTGATGTGAATAATGGTCGTAGATGCTGCATATCGCACAAGGGTGGTTTGTGCGCAATGATTTATCGCAAGGCTGAGGGGGTAGTTCTAGTTTGACAACTAGAACATTGGTGTCATCATCCAACATATTCATGTGTTCTTGAAGTGCCGGTAGATGTGGACATAGATGGGTAGCATGGCCTATATCGTCGCACAAGGAGCACTTAGGGGGAACACGGATTGTTGGGGGATTCTTTGCCAACTTTGGAGTTGTTGGTGGGGTGCGGGTGGTGGGTCCAGTGGTGTAGGTTTGCGGTCCTTTGCCCCCATGGTAACGGGATTGAGGGGGGACATAACTAGATGTTAATGTAGTGGCCCCTATTGGAGGTGGTTGGTTTAGGGGGTTCGGTATACCAGGTGGTGGATGGTTTTGGGGGTTCGTTATGCCAGGTGGTGAATGGTTCGAAATATTGATGGGTTGTACTGGTTGTAAAACAACAGTTGGAGTCGGTGGAGGGGTTGGGGCAGGTAGGTACCATACAGGTAATCCTATCATTAACCCTGGAAGGTTAAGTGTAGCCATTACTGGCGTGTTGACAACTCCTGAAAATGGAAACAAGAATGGGATAGTGTGAATTAGTGTTGTTCCAATATGACTAGGCACTATGGGTGGTTGTGGTAGTGGTTGAGTTTGTTGAGTATGTTGTTGTTCATTATGCGAGAGGGTGCATAAATCAGATACTTCAGTTACCCGGAGAGGGGGTGGGATAGAAGGGAAGTTGGTGGTCATGGGAGTGTCCAAATATATCCCGGGTCCGACTGAGGAGATGAATGATGTGGGTGCACTCTGAACGGGTTGTTCGATCATGGGAAGAACATTTTAAGGCGCTGCGGGGGCATTGGGATCATAGTATGTAATCTGGTTGATTTTGACTATGTGTCCTTCATGGGGGAACATCATGAGGCGAAAAACTGAAGAAGCGACAGATTTCATATTATACATGTAGCTTCGTCCCAGAAGGAGAATGTAATCAAGTTGGGCATTAATGACCTCTATATCTATGAGAACCAGTTTGCCCCCAAGCTATATGGGTACGTTCACTAACAAACCCTGAGGTTGGGTTGCACGGCCATCGTAAGATCGCAATGCGGTAGTTGACGGTTGTAGCATTGGGGATCCAAGTTTCTATCATACGAAAGTCGACATAACGCAGGTGGAGGCACCTTCATTGATTATGCATCGATGAACGACAAGGTTGCGAATGGACACAGAAACCTGAAAAGCTAGAGATGAAGGCAGACAAGGTTCAGCTTGGTCTAAGTCGAAATCCATCACGTTGGAGTCATTAGGGTCTATGGCACCGATGGAAGATAATAATAATTTCCTCTGTGCAGGACAATTTTTTAGGATTTCTAGAGCAGACATAGCGGCAGGCGACTGGGCTAAGTATTCTACGATGTTGTAGTTCGAAGCTGCACGAGTGTTAGGGTTATTGTTGATTCGTCTTAACGGGATGCGAGGTGCTTTTGGACCCTCGTCCATGGGCATATTAGGTATGCGAAGTGGTTGATCAGTTGGGAGGCTACTCGAAGATGGGTTGGTAGGTGTGGCCTCAGGGGCTGAGCCGTATTGATTTCGACGGGTTTAAAGATTGACATCATTTGATGACATCATAAGCAAATGGTGAGTGTTGGTCTCGATATGCTGGTAATCTGTTGCCGCATAGGTAAGTTGTTGCTATGTTGTAGTGGATCCTTGTGGGGGATCCATTGGACGGGTGTTTACCACGCTTTGATTTGGTAGGGGATTTTGCAATATCACGAGTTTTGGCTGAGGAGGGGGTGCTAGTTGTACAGCATGTCCTTTTCATTGGGCGTCGTAGGTCCAGAGTTGACGCACTTGATCTAAATGGGGGCAATTATGCATGTAATGGCCGTAGACTCCACATATGGAACATGGGTGGTTTGTTCTCAAATTAGGGTTTTTTCCCTGTTTTGGTGGGCAATTAGGGTTTTGATTTGCAGGAGCAACATTATTATTATTAGGAGGATTAGGTGGCTGTCCTCCTTGGTTTTGTTGTTGGTTATTTCCGCAGTTTCTTCCTCTTCCGCGATTCTGTTGACCTCCTTGATTACGCTGGTTGTTCTGGTTTTGAGGTTGGTTTTGCTGTGCGTATACATGCCCTTGGGCAGTAGGTGGGTTTTGAGGTCTTGCAGGCTCTGGAGTAGGTTGCGGTGGGTAGTAAGCAGGAGGGTTATGAGGTGGACTTGGTGCTTGTGGGTAACCTTGAGCTACTGGAAGTGTTGGAGCTAGAGGTGCTATCTGTTGAGGATAATAAGCTGAGTGGGCTTGTGGTTGAACCAGAGTCTGATGGGCCTGCTGGTTATAATATGGAGATGGTGCATAAGATGATGGTGCTTTCCCATAACACTATGGTGGACATGAGGGTCCATGAGTGTGGTGGGTGTGCATTACTGGAGCATACGAAGTTGTAGCTCCAGAATGAGATGTAGCCCTAGAAAGGTCTAGGGCGTTGTTTGTACTCATCATGGTAAAAGGTTTGTTTTGCACCATAACCTGGCCGATAATACCGTCGGCGGCATGGGATGCCCCCAGTGCATCATTTCGGAATGGATCACGACGCGGGACGTTGAGTAAAATGGTGTATAGATATCCAGACTGGGCATATATGAGGTCGAACTGTTGAGCTTTTAAGATGGCTTCTTCTTCCGACTGGGGTCGTTCAGAAGCTACATCCTTGGCTATGAGAGGGAGGAGTGATTTGAGGAACCAATCCAAAAAGATACGATCGTCAAGCTTTATCTTGCAGAGACTATGGTGCTTATGCCACTCATGGATATGATCGGTGATGTGTGTAGCGATGTTCTGTCTACAAGACAAAAGTATTTCCACTCTTTCATCATAGCGTATAGGTAGTTGAAAGAACTGAAGGAAAGTTGAGGCGAGGGATGTAAACGTGGGGTGCATCCCATGTGGCTATTCAATGTACCATTTGGCTGCAGAGCCAGTGAAAGTTCTTTGTAAAAGTCTGAGTCGAATAGAATCATCTACTATGGAGTTTGAGGAACACCATAGGTGAAACGACATGATATAGTTTTGGGGGTCTTTGCTAGCTTTTCCTTCAAATTTTGGGATGTCTAAGGGGAGCTTTGTGGGCATGGGGGACCAAGTAGGGTCATGTCGGATGGGATCATTTGTTAGCCTAGCCAAGTTTGGTAGGTTAAGGCTAGCCATAAATGGAAGACTGACGAAGGGGTGTGATGTTGTCATGTGGGCATAAGTGCTGATGGTCGCGTTATGTATTAGGCCACTGCCCCCTAGGGGGATATTTGTCATGGGAGGTATGTGCCCTCCACCCATAAGAGTGTGGGAGGGGCCCGCGCCACCAAGTGCAATGGGAGTCACAGATGGGTTGGGAAGATGTCCAAGAGGTGTTGGAATCTGAGTGGTAGCGGGGATAGTAGGTATAGTTTCCATAGTGGGCATGCCTAAGTTAGGTGGGAGTCCTATATTGGGCAGGGGTCCCATGGTAGGCATACCTAATGTAGGTGTAGGTCCCATATTAGGCATCCCTAAGGGAGGTGTGGTAGTTGTGGCTACCGTGGTGGTCATTGTGGTGGCGGGGGTGGATGATGTTCCACCAACAACCCCTGTGAAAAAGTTGTCATAATGCGAACCAGCCATGGGGCTAGTGGGTGTGATGTATGTGGGATTTTCGGATTCTGCCTCAGAATTAGATGTGAAATGAGGCACGTCAGAATTGGATGACGGGGCTCTATTCTAATGACATGTGGGGTCAAGGGAACCGTACTGCGGGGGGTCTCCCTGGAAGCACCGAGAACGTCTTGGGGAATCAATGGTGACAGTTGGTGAATAGAAACTACTAGGTGGTGGTGAGTGGAAAGCTCTAAAGCCTTAATGCAACCGTGTGTGCAAGAGGGGAGCGTACAGAATAAATGGCACTCAGGCCAAAAAAACCAACCTCAAAACACTTACTATAACAGTTGTGCTTTAGTAAGTGGAGTAATCAAAAAATGTGGTCAGGAAACCAACATGCAAACAGCTCCTAAAAATAGAAAAAGGTGTACTCTGTGACCAAAGGGAGGTAATGGAGCATGCAAACACCTAACTAAAAAGTATTATGAATCGACAAGGTATATCCTCTGCAAGGTGATGAAATTCAAGTCAGATAATATAAATTGTAGAATCAAAGGCTAGATATCCCCCTATCGGGAGGGACACCGGGTAGACAATCCTAAAATTTGGCCACTAAGATACCCCGTTCATGACACGTTCGGCTGGGTGAATCTACAGTTTGGTTCTATCGTCGCTGTACTCCCATAAGGGTGGTACAACGAGAACTATGAAAGGTATCCTTCGGTTACTGAATGGATTGCGGTATTCCACTCAAGCTTCCGGAACCAGTATGGCTACTTCAACCCTCCTAAGGGAGAGGCCTTCCCGATGAATTGGTGTTAAACCGTGTCAACAAATAATAAGGGATTTTAGTACCCTAAATGTCAATCACTATGTCTCAACATGAAAAATGAGTGAGGGGTGTTATTTGGATACTTATCCCTTCAGTCCTACCTAGCTACAAAATTATTTTTGTGTTCCCCGAGTGAAGTTAGAATGTTGGTTGAGTTAAGGTAACTTTTAATGCTCACTTGAAATTATTGTGACAGATTGTGTGCTGGTGTAGGTGTATACCAAAACAATATGCCTCGCAGGGGCGATTTAATCACAAATTAAAATAAGGATTCTAATTTGCGAAAAAATGAAAGACGTTTCAAATGTAAATGCTTTAATAACCTTTTAAAAAAATATGGATTCTTTAAAAAGTAAAGCAAATAACAGATGTGAAAATAAATGGATTTTAGAGTCTTTCTTGGGCAAAATATTGAGCAATTTTTAGAAATATGGTTCTAACTTGGCAATGTATAAAACTTAGAATCTCAGAAATACTTAAAAAATCTTTCTTTTAATTAACTGAAAATTTTCAAAAAGATAAATGAAGTATCTAACGAATATCAATTTAATAATGGTGCAATAATGACACACTGGGCTGTAAAAAATTGCAGAAATTGATGCTGGAAAAATGGGCTGATTGGGCGAAATTTTTTTGAAAAAATTGGCCGAAACGAAACAGGAAATATCACGGTTGTCGGGTCAAAACCCGCGATGAGTTGCACGGTGATGTGGGCAAAAGTTGCGATGTGAATCGCGGCGTGGTGGTCAAAAATCGCAATGACCCACGCGGAAAAATGCGAAACAGTCGCAATGGACCGCGTGGGAAAATGCGAAACAGTCGCAATGGACCACGCGGGAAAAGGTTGCCCAGCCGTGATGAGCCATGCGGGAAAAAGTCAAAAAGTCGAGATGGACCGCGCGGAAAAAAGGCTCATAGTTGCGATGGACCGCGCGACTGTGGGTGCCGAAAGTCGCGATTGACGGACGGAAAACGGCTGGCGAAAAACGAACCCGAAAATTGAAATTTTGGGTTGTTTCAGGCTGCAGAAATGGCCAATGGCTAGGGAAGCTATCAAGAAGCTGACTAGTATGGCAGATATACAGTTTTAAATGGGAAAAACAACTAAAATAAATATCTAAAGCAAAAATTTAAAATTCGAAAAATAACGGAGTCGCCAAAAACTGTTGCTTGGTTTTTCAACCAAGCATGTGCAAGGATGCACCTGCTAACTAGTAGCAGCAGTTTGAAATAAAGCAATGTAAATAAGCAAATATGAACTATAGATTAATGGCAGTAAACAGTAAAATAAAGAATTCTAAATTGGTAACAATGAACAAAATTGATTCATAAGCATGTAAATAAAAATTAAAACTTTTGTATTACCTCAAATGGTGAGGATGGTGAGTTTTGGGCAGCTCCAAGGTTGAGGTGCTCCAATGTCCAATGGTCTCTTCTTCTCCAATGCTTCAATGGTTGGGCAAAGCTCAAGATGAATTTTGGCGGCATGAGGATAGGATGAAAAGTGAGGAGCCCCTATCACCTTTTTATAGTTTTTGGTGATGGGGAATACCATTATGGTTTTGAGGAAACCAATGGTATTAACTAACATGGTTTAGGTCTCTTTTTCCCTCTTTTTCCTTTTTTGAATATTTTTTATATTTTTATTCCCTTTTAATTTTGGAGAATTTTGGACTCTTTTTTAGGGTTTTTTGTGTTTTTTTGAGGAAAAATACATATTTTGAGGGGAAAAAGGTGTATTATGGTCTTTTTGGTGACCTTTTGATGGTTTTAGAGGCTCAAATGGTGGAAAAAGTGGACAAATGGGTCATGTGAATAAGGGAATGATCTAGTGAGCATTTTTTGGGTGTTAACAACCATAAGAAAATACATCCCATAAAACCAACGAAAATCCGGCGTTGATCGCTAATAGTCGAAAATAAGCAAATTCTTCCTGGGGACGCGGGAACCTCTGGACCGAGACCTTAAGGGCACTAGTTAGGCTACGTCCTTGTTGGTGTAGTGTTGAACATCGCTTTGGAGACTCCGACCAACCCACATGTCCTTGTACGAAGCCACTTAGACTGTTATCCGGACATATCTCCAGTACCGCAAGGTATATCTTGGAGATCCCCTTCCCCTAATAATCAACTTCACCCCAAAACATTTACAATAAAATTTACCAAGAGCATTTGCAAAACATTCTCAAGCACACCCAAGACATGTTTTCAGCATCCCAAGCACTATGTTGACTCCATTTGGCATTGGTATTATTATTCAGTTTTTTTTTTTTTTTATCTATCTGGAGTATTGCTTTATTTGCTTGAATTATATCATGTTGTGGATGCCTCATTTATAAATTGTCAATTGGTTATGTATCGTCTCAATTATTTTGCAAATACATGCTTGGATCTAATTTGTTATTGTAAAATCATAAAAAAACTCCTAAAAAACACCCATCCTCATCACACATCTCAAAAAAACACTTTAAAACACAAGAGCCTTAGTAACTCTTTGTAGGGTATACCCCAGTTGGCTTCGTTAGGATTTTTCCTAAACGGAGGAGTCGAGATCAGGTGACAGCACCTGACTCTTTTCTTTCCCCCAAGGCCACACTTTTCCCCTTGGGAAACAGCTTTCGAAATATTTATGCTGCTAGTGTGCACATCGGCGAGCAATAGAATGAAAGGAAAAATTACTAGGAAAATCGATGTTGAAACCCCGAAGGGTAGATAGCTCCAAAAGACTCCTAAGGATTTCGAATTGGGACTGAGAGTGTTGAAAAGATATTGAGACGTAAAAATGAATCTGATGGATCCTTGGAAACTCTCAAAATACTTCTGCAACATTCTTTTAACTTCCGAAGAAAATAGGGAAATTTACTAGTAAATTCAAGGTTCAAACCCCCAAGGGTAGAGGTCACTAATGGCTTCCCAAATGCAGTACAACCCTCCCAAATTTAATAAATGCGACATGGATTAGTTAAATAACTTCAATGGGAACCCAAATCAATCATTAATCAGTTTTTAAGGGCTGTTGCAACTCCCATAAATCAGAGGTTTGTGGACATGTCTTCACATAGGGGGAAATGATAGGAAACTTCACCACTTGCTATGAAATTCGAGATTTATGTTCCAAAGGCTTATGTAATGTATATGAAAATTCTTCAGGACATTAATGACTCTCCTTACATCATAAATATCACATATATGAAGTGGTACAAATCAAAATAAAGCAACTTCAATCTCTCACAACAAGATATAAGGAAAATGGCACCATTTATGCATTGTTTGGTATTTTTACATAGTTTCACTCGGTATTTCGACCTGAGAGTCTTATGAGCATTAAATACAGATTATATATATCATATTACAAATAAATTTAGTATCTTGGACTCTCACAAAGAGATCAGCATCTCACCAAGTGCGCCCTTCCTCTAAGAGCCAAAATATGTAGAGAAATGTGAGATAGAGATGGGAACAAGTTGAAGAAGAAAGAATCACGAGATTCCCTGTAGAATTAATCTGCAACAAATAAATCCATTGTAGCTCCAAATGAAAGGTCTTAATGGACTCTCTGATTTCCAATTAGGATGGGAATCTTTCACCCTCGAAATTGGTACTAAGGCAAGTAGAGTAAACACTCCACTAGCATGGACAAGCTAGAAGCTCTCCAAATTTCAAAGATGCAAATAAAAAATGCTAAAAAACTACTCTCTTTCTTTGTTCTTCTCTTTTATAAAATTCTCAAGTCCTCCATGGGTTGAATTCCTTCCAAAATCCTCATGCCAACTCAATTTGGGAAGAGATTCCAATGTGTGCCACTTGTCCAACAATTCCTAGTCTCCATCTTCCCTCAATTCGAATGGGGAAGCTTCTTTGCTTCCATAACTCCCTTGTGCACCCTCGTGGGGGCTATTTTTAGCCCTAAAATGTCATATATTTCATATGTCAGCAATCAGGTCTGAACTTTGTCATAGGTGTCATAGAATCTTCATCATTGTTGTCATAGGAGTTAGGAAATCTAGCTCCAAGTGTCACAATTATTCTAAGATGCCTCTTCCTCTTCCATGGGAGTTATTCTTCCACTCCAATTCAACCTTACATGACTCATGCCATGACTAATACCTCTTAAACTCACCCAAGTATGTTACCCTTCATATTAAACTCGAATAGGTGAGAGAATCATGCCAAGTGTGGTGAGGAATCTTGCCACATGTGGGTCCCACAACCTCTTATGTGCTCTCATGATCCAATGCCACCTTATTTTATTTATTTGTATTATTATTTAATTGATCCATTTAATGTGAATTTGTAAGTATAAGTTCATTTTGGGTCTTGTAGCTCCTTTACTCCAACTTTTAATTCTTCCACCCCCAACCTAGGGAACTAGTAATTTTCGTCCATGATAGTTCACTTGGATGGGAAATATTACAAACCAATACTTGGGAATTTTCTCTTGATGTGACCCACTTTGTCCATTTGGATCTAATTTTTCATTATTACCAACTTGGACATCATGCTTGGCAATTATTTGATCCTTAGCATCAATTTGACAAACTATCATGACTATGTCCAAGGCGCTTAGGCCATTGTGACCTAATGAAATTTTTTGGGACATGACAGTAATCATCATCTTCTTTATACATATTAATCAAATTTTCAAACCCTAAAGTGCTGACCTTAATTTCATGTAGGATTAAATTCACTCTACTTAATGCATCAACTACTTTATTAGATTTTCTACTTGTATGCTTGATCATAAAATTAAAGTTCTGCAAAAATTCCACCCACTTAGCATGTTTCTGATTCAATTTAGGTTGACTATTTATAAATTGCAAAGCATGATTATCTGAATACAAAATAAACTATTTGGGCATCAGGTAATTCCTCCACTTCTTAAGAGCCTGCACAACAACATATAATTCTGTCATATGAGGAATATTTCTGTTTTGCTTCATTTAACTTCTCGCTGAATATGCTACTGGTCTTTGTTCTTGGCTCATAACAACTCCAATTGCTATCCCACTGGCATTTGTTTCCCCTTGAAAGACTTAATCAAAACTTGGTAAAGCTAAAATAGGCTTCTCAATGATCTTCTTCTTCAACAGATTGAAATTTATGTCTGTTGCTTCTGTCCATTTGAAAGGTTGTCTACTTTCCTTGAAGGTGTCTATTATGGGTGCACAAATTTGACTAAAATTCCTGATGAATTTTGTATAAAAACTTGCAAGACCATGAAAACTTCTGGCCTCAAAAGGACTCTTCAGGATTGGCCAACTGAGAATTGCTTGTATCTTTTTAGGATCCATATTCAACCCTTCCTCTGAGACTACAAAGCCCAAATAAATCAACTCATTCTTCATGAAACTACACATTTTCAAATTGATCAGCAGTTTCTCCTTCTGTAGGGTATTCAACACTAATTTGAGATGTCTCAGATGTTCTTCTTTACTCTGACTGAATATCATAATATCATTTAAGTACACTATTACAAACTTTCCAGTGTATTCCTTCAAAACTTCATTCATTAATCTCATAAAAGTACTAGGTGCATTAGTAAGCCCAAAGGGAATTACTAGCCATTCATACAACCCATTATTGGTCTTGAATGCAGTTTTCCATGCATCCCCTTCTCTAATTCTTATTTGATGATAACCACTCTTCAAGTCTATCTTTGAAAAATACTTGGACCCACTCAAACAATCCATCAAATCATCAATACGAGGTAAGGGAAATATGTACTTAATAGTGATCTTATTGATTGCTCGAGAATTAGTACACATACACCATGCACCATCTTTCTTTGGGCTCAACACTGTAGGCACTGCACAGGGACTCGAATTTTCTTTCACCAAACCTTTATCGAATAACTCTTGTACCTACTGTTTAATTTCTTCATTCTCTTGAGGTGTCAATCTATAGGTTGCCTTATTTGGTAAGCTTGCACTAGGTATTAAGTCAATATGATGACTAATACTTCTCACAAGAGGTAAAGCATTTGGCAACTCATCCACAATAATATCAGCAAAGTCATCAAGCAGAATTCTAACTTTAGTAGGTAAATCATCTAAGTTTGTGGCTATTAAAATTATCTTTGGTTTTCCAATAAGGGAAAAATGTAGTCCCTCATCCTTCTTGACTTCTTGCAGTAGCTCTTTCCCAGTAATCAACAAAATACTAGGTCCTGCAACTTCTTGAACTTTTTCATCCTGCAAAGGTAGCAACACATGCTCCTTTCCATCTTTTTCCAGAGAATAAGTGTTTCTTCTTCCATCATGAACATCCTTTCTGTCATATTTCCATGGCCTTCCTAAGAGTATATGGAACACATCCATAGGAATCACATCACACAACACTACATCTTTGTAGTTACCAATTTGTAACTCCACCTTGCACTGCTCATTCACCAAGAGCTAATGTCTTTTCTGCAACTAGGACACTTTATAAGGAGTGGGATGTTTCATCCTCTTCAATCCCAACTTCTCTACCATCTCAGTGGAGACCAAATTGTATGTATTGCCACTATCAATGATCACCTTGCAACACTTCCCTTGTGACTTGCACGTAGTCCCGGATAGACTCTTCCTCTTTGTTGGTTCATGCACTTCTTTCTCTGTTTTCACCAAAAATCTCTTCATCATAAGAGATTCTCCTTCCTCGGGAGGATTTCCCATCTCTGGTCTCTCATTGGGCTCCTCTCTAGCCTCAATGTTTTCATTCCTCTGAGCTATTAGTTTGTTTCTTGGACACTCCCATGACATGTGTCCAATATCACCACATGCATAACATTTCACTTCTCTGGCCTCTTACTCTAGAACCAAATATGCCTCCCCTGAATCCTCCTCTTTGGGGTGACTGGCTGCTGGAATATTCTGCTTCATTCCTAGAAGTCTGAAATCTTTCTCCTTTGTTTGAAGATCCTTTCCCTCTTTCTATACTTCTTCCTCTATTCTTCTAGTCCTGTTTTCTTACTAACTTCTCTTATACCCTAGAGGTTGCCTGATAAGCATCTTCAATAGTCATGAAATTCAATAAGTTGATTTCATCTTGTGTGCCATACCTCAGTCCATTTAGATGCTCAGCCACTCTCTCCATGTCTCCTTGTGTTTGTCCAACTCTAATACTCAACCTAAAGAATTCTTTTGTTTATTCTTTAACACTCATACCTTTTTGTCTAAGATTCTGCAGGTTCCCAATGAGAGTTAATTAATAATCCCTAGGCATAAATTGAATTGTAATTTTACCCAACATTTTATCCCAACTTTTGATTTTGGACTTAACTTTCCTTTCTCTGTGGATATGTAGTTCATCGCACCATATGGCTGCATATCCTTTCAGTCTGATTGCTTCATACTTCATCTTCTTTTTGTTCTCAACTTCTTCAAAGTCAAAGTAATTTTCCAAGGAATTTATCCAGTCCATGAGCTCTTCAACGTTCAGGTTACCTTCATACATTTGGACTTTCACTTTAGCTCTACTACCAGCCTTTACCAACATCCTCAATACCTTCACTTCTTCATCAACCTCCTCTGGTTCTTCTTCAGAATATTCTTCTTCCTCACTAACATCTACAGGCCCGAGATTTCTTCTCTCCATGGCTTCCATTCTAGCTTGGAGTCGTCTTAATTCTCTTTGCGTTTCTGCATCTACGTCTGCAGCTTGTCTTCCTCGACCACCTCCAACTGAAACTCCATACCCTCAGCCTCATCTTGGTGGCATATTCACCCTTGTTATAAACGTGCTCTGTTACCAATTGATGCATAAGAGGATCGGAAAACCCAATCCAATTCGCAAACCCAGGAATAGTTAGGTTCCCAAGTATAGCAGAACCTCCAAACTTAGCACAGAACAACTAAGTCTTTCTTCCGCAGCGTCAAACTGGACTCCACAGAAAATTGCGACATTGCGGATCCCGTTGAATTGCGGAGCATCGAACAAATTTCCTTCCATAATTTAGCATCCACAACTCTCCTTTCTGCAATCGACTTCTCTCCTCAATTACGGATTGCGGGTGCACTTTTCGCAAATTCTCGAAAATGGTTTCCACAAAAGGCTTTAGACCGTCCAAACTGTCGATTGCTTGCGGCTTTGCTCTCGTTCGTTGATCTATGCCAGGTGCATAATCGTTCACTTAGGAGTTGCAGAGGTCTATCTTCCACCCAACTTCATCCCGCGATATTGTTTCCCGGCAGTTGATCTTTCCCGCGTGAACTCAGGCTCGATCTCCACCATATGATCTCGGCTTGCTCCAACTTTAACAAACCTTTACTTTGGCTTTGCGAAAACAATCTAGGACTGTCGATCTTCCTCCTTGGATCTGATCTCGATCATCAAATGCTCACTCCACTGATCGATCTGACTGTAATTTCGTGAATTGATCAAGGCAACGATCAATTCCGCCCTCTGTGTGTTTGGATGAATATGTCACGGATTTGGCTCCTGAAGATCCCTGTTAGTACACTCAACTCACACATATGCAAAGAATTTACACAAGATCTAGTTATTGAAAGAAGACATTAAATACTCAATCAAACACAGAGACTGAAAGCTCTGTTCTTCATTTCATCAACAACCTTTAGCTCGATTACATACAGTGATTAAATAAGGACTTCATGAACCTATGAGATCCGACTAAGCAGGATCGAGACTCCTATAAACATCAAAGACACAACAAACCCTATCCTCAAGCTATCCCCTGCAAGATTCGAGGACATCTATGGCAATTCGTCATCATTACAACCAAAACCAAATGACAACTAATCAACAACTAACCCTAGACATTCTAGAACTATTACAAGGCAAATAACATTGACTGCTCTAATCAGAAAAACATAGAACTTAGGACGATGCTCCTGCATCACGGCCCCAAAGCTGTGAAGATGCTCCTTCATGCTGATGTGTTCCTTCTCGTGTGTGTGTGCTTTCCACTGGGTGAAAAGGCTTACCCCAAATCAGGTATGGATCAAGCCATACGCTTTGATACCATGTTAAAATATACAAGACATAAGCAAATAGAAGATAGAACACAAATGGGCATATTGATTGCCTTCTGATTATTAACTTCAGGCTTATATAGGATTACATCACATCAATACTATTGTCCAATACTATGGGGCAAGAAATACTATGGGACAACCAAGTGTCCTAGTCAACTAACAAAATCAACTAATTAACCAACTAATGACCGTTGAGATTACAATTCTTAACAGCTGCAGTAACTGCAAACTTTCCATAGCTTCCTCATCAACTTACTCTAAGAGATATTGGCTTTCAGGCAAAAACTCTAGAACATCCGAGTCAAGAGCGATGTATATAGAATTAGAGGGCATATTCATGGATTTGGTGCTTTCACGGTTCACCTGAGGATTTAATGAAGAAAGGCAAGGGGTTTGCAGTTCAAAGATTGGAAGTTGGGAAAAGGGTCTATGTGAGTAGTACCATGGTTTTGACCGGAAACATGAATCTGGTGTTGCCTATTGAGGTCTAAAAGTTGGGGTTCTGAACTTTTTCTTGTAGTGTATGGTGTTCTTGAGGCTGACATCGGAATCTAGTGATGGATCATGTTGTCCGTTTCGAATACAATTAGGAGCCGATGCACAAAAGTTCTAGACGATGCCGTGAGTAGTGTGTTGTTATACCTAGCCTGCCCCTTGAGGTTGATGAAGAATAGCCTCATAATCAACTGTTCTATTTAAAAACTTCCTTTGAAAACCCGCATCTCTCTCTTTCTATGATTTCATTGCATCAGCCTATAAATTTCATCCCTCTGTAACCTCCACCATGCTTGTACTTGTCTTGATCCAGATCTCCTTCGTGCTTCCATTGCCGTCTCTTCATCCCAATGCAAATATTTTTTTAATTCATTATGCACCCATGTGCTAGACAGCTTGACAGTTCGCTTGTACAGATCTACC
This sequence comes from Larix kaempferi, assembly GCA_027924585.1. Taxonomy (NCBI): domain Eukaryota; kingdom Viridiplantae; phylum Streptophyta; class Pinopsida; order Pinales; family Pinaceae; genus Larix; species Larix kaempferi. Next base: position 1,692,317 of record BSBM01000936.1, read on the forward strand.
AAACTACATTCTTTCCGCTTTCTCATGTTGATCACCAATTGAATTAAATTCAAAGCCTTAAATTAAACCCTTGTTGAGCACGGGGTTTACTAAAGGCCTGAAATTTACAAGGACAAGTCGGGAGTTTGAAACCCATGGGCGATCCCGGAATTGAGGATGGAAATGAAAGACAGAAGATCTGCATAGCCTACGAGTAAATAGTGATCGAAACCCAATGGTCAACCATTAAGAACATAAAGAAGAATGAGCTGCAAGAAAATTCAAAGGAAATTATCGATACTTACCCCTCATCAAAGACGTCAAGTCAGCAAGAATGGCTCTATCTATCTAGCCGAAGATTAACTGTGGCTCAATCAATCGGTGAATATTTCCTGTGCCAAAGACTAGTGCATAGCCTTTCCTGTGCCAAAGAGGTCTTGAAGTGACAGGCAGTAGGTTTGCATGGAGCCTCTGTGGCAGAGGCACCTAACCAGGTTGAACGCTGGGTAACAATGCATATTGGTCATCCCACTTGGTTTGCATGGAGTCTACGTGCAGGTAGAGGCATATAGACAAATTGAACGTTGCCCAACATTGCTTATTTGTTCCAAAAATAAATAAAAAATAATGAAAACCAGTCATTGTTGAAATGACATCTAATATGAGTAGCAACACCTTTTACCTCGCAGGAATATGAATAACAGATCCTGGCCTTATGGTTCTCGCGGGCTGATCAAATCCTTCATCGACACATGATGTGATTGCATTCGTCAAGTCATCCATGACACTCAAACAGAGATACACAAACAGTACCGCGATAATACTGGCATATTGCGTGACAACAATAAGAAGACTCATTTTGGGTGATTCATGGCGTTGTTCTACTATTAATAAATTAAATTCCAACTCCACTAAAGTCCCTCGTTGACAGAATTATCGTAGACGAGGCACTGATCATCTGATTCTTCAGCGCTGTGACATGAATTAGGACGATGGAAAAGTAGAAGCAACAAAAGAAGAAGAGCAGAGCTGATGAAATAATCGTTTCTATTTTCCATTTTTCGAACAACCATGCCAACCAGTAATAATATTCTTCTTCTACAATAGCTGGGAATATACTGAAATAGCAGATTTTTTTCAATTGCAATATTTATGTTAGTCATTTTATCTTACAAGGGTATTATTTATTCTTGGTTTCGTAGCGGCCCTTGAAGATAACTTCAAAGCCCCATTACAATTGGAATTGTTTGTTTAATTCATAATTATTATCTGATGGAATTGCTTCGCTCCTCACTGTTATTCGTAGGAATTTTTTAATGCAGTTTGGTCTAAATCACGTTATTGGTAATTCTTTCTTGTTACTCCTCCTCACACAATTAGATGAAGATCAACTATGATCTAGCATATGAAGCGTCAAAGTCCCATCCCGATCAATTGACCCCGGTGTTAGATGGGAAGACTATTTAAGGCATTATTCGTGTAGAGTTGTTGTGCATGTCCAAGGAGATAAGTATATGCGCATGTGTCAAAAATTGGATTGGAAGTTCGACATGAAAGAATTGTGTTCCTTACGATCCCCAAGTTCCTGCTCACAATTTTACTACTCTTACTCTTACTTAGAGATTAGGCATTAGTCGTGTAGAGTTGTTGTGCATGTCCAAGGAGATAAGTATATGCCCCATGTGTCAAAAATTGGATTTGAAGCTCGACATGAAAGAATTGTGTTCCTTACGATCCCAAGTTCCTATTCACATTTTTACTATTTTTACTCTTACTCTTACTTTTACTTAGAGATTTGTTGTTTAGTAGCCTTCTTGTTATATTAGTATTGTCTTTATTAGTTGGCTAGGATCTTAATTGTAATTGTATTCTTTGTGTTCTATATATATACTAAGGAGACCTAGTTTAGGATCATCTCATTTTGTCTTGTGAATTTGATCCATTGTACAAGGATGTTTCCCCCTCGAAGATGCTTCTTATTCATCTATTTATTTTGTTTTTAAGGCATTGGGTTAGTCTTTCTGTCTATTTTTATGTTATTTTAGGGATTTGATGCATAACATTTGGTATTAAAGCCAATTTTACTCTAAAAAAATCCATGGATGTCTCAAAAAGAAAAATATTCTAAGAGCCTCAAAAGACATAGCGAAGTACCTATGATAAAATTTCTAGGTCCTAGTTCATTATAAGTTCAGAGTTACAGTCTGTGTAAGTAAGGATTTTTTACTTGTCCAAAAATGAGTCTCGAATAGGTGTTCTAGGTGAAATTATGATAATTAAAGATTGAGATATCCAAATTGATTGCTACCCATTGCATCAAAAGAAAGATGGAACACAAATTTTGTAGAATTGTTTTTAGAAACAGAACACGAAAATCAGACATGTGTCAATTCGTTTAAGCTCGCTCTCCTCAAAGGGACAAAAATAACACATTTTGGGAAAGTTATTCCTTGGCAAATCAAAATTGGGTCAAACCTATGGATTTGCAGAGAAGACATACCATGATATTATAGGTCAAAAGTTCATACTCAAAGTGGTTGTAATTTCATAGATAATTTAGGAGCAAGGTCACCTACCAAAACAATGTACAAACCAAGGTTTCTAAAGGTATGTTAACTTGAAACTTGCATAACTTTTGATTGGAATATATGTTTTGGGTGATTCAAAATGCGTGATAAAGAGAAAGTAGAGAAGAATTATAGGTA